>JANUWF010002285.1:1200000-1800000 GCA_026120185.1 Voacanga thouarsii
GTAGTTACGTAGAAGGGTATTTTCATTATTTCACCAACAAGTCGGAGACATTGTACTTGCAATATTATTCTTGGGGTCAATATTTTCATATGGTGATAAATGAAATATTTAAAATGATTAAAATACAGCTATTTATTAACAGGGATATTTTGATCATTTTAGTAGCTAAGAATAATATGTCTTTTGGTCCCCAGAGTAGCTCAAATAACCTTAGTAAATTTATTTACTATATGGGCTTATTGGATGAATTTATTATTGGAAGAATTATTCTACGAGTCCAATAATTCATTTATTTCGACAAGAATAATTAATTGGGTCAATTTAATTAATTAGTTTATTAATTAATTATCTTGGGTAATTTTATATTAGGCCCAAGTAGTTTAATTAATTAATAAAAGAACTAATTTAATTATTTGGTATATTAATTAATTATCTTGAGTAATTTAATATTGGAAAGTAGATTAATTAATTAATAAGAGAACTATTTAATTAGTCATTGAACTAATTAAGAGAGCATGGCCCATCCGGGTTTTGATGGAAGCCACCATGTAAGAAGAAAACATAGGAAAAAGAGGAAAAAGCGAACAAAGAAATATAGGTGGCTACTTTTGTTTCTGAAAAGAAAAGGAAAGCGTATAATTAAAAGGAATCTCTTGTGCCTTGGTAGAAAAGGGTTGACCAAATCAAACTTGTGAAATTAGGTCTTTCAGTTCATTCCATGCAAAAAGAAATTGCCACCATTTTTTATACGAGCTAAAAATGCGGAAGCCTCTTGATTTTGAAGAACTCTAGAGTTGGTCACCCACCTCCTTACCAAATTCACACACACAAATGAACTAAATGCAAATGCATTTAACCCAATGAGAACTGGTGAATCTAGCCTACTTCAAAACACCTAAATACCCTAATCTATCAAGAGATTAGAACAAAAACATGGGATTTGAAGGCACCCAAAAACTCAACCTATCAAGAACACTAGAGAGAACACTAGCACCAAGAATAGAGAAAAAGATTTAGATTATAACTTTGAAGTTTAGAGACAAAGAATCAAAGGTGCGACTAAGCCTTTTCATTTGGTCTTGAAATGGGAATCACACCTTACACACTCTCCTCTAGAGAGAATTTGGTTTCTCTACCAAAATATTCTAATTCTCTAAAAACTATCTATTACAAGAGCAAAGAGGCATATATATAAAGATAATAGACTAAACCTAGCAAATGGGAGATGTAATCTCAGCTATTCATCTCTTAAGTAAGTCTAAAATATACCTATTACAAGTTAAAAGCCATGGGAATTAAATTCAAAAGAAAATAAAACAAATACAAGAAAAATCAGCAAAATATGGCATTACCCGAAGTGATATGGCACCAGGTGTACTGGTGCACCCAGTGCCAAGTGTGATATGCAAAGAAAACAATGTTGTTCCAATGTGGACCTGGCATTTGAAGTACAAGTGAACCCGGTGCTAGGTGCATTCTGCCCTCCTCACACCTCGCTTTTCTTATCATTTCAGCCTCCTCTTGCACTCCTTTGTCCCTTCATACCAATTATTGCCCAAGCTATGATCTTCTTGGCCCTTCTTTAATCCTCCATTGTGATGTGTATAGATTTGGGTATAAAAATCATATAAAAACTAAGCACATTCCCAATCAAGTTAACATTAAAACGTTGAATCCCAAATTACACATATGAGCAAGTATACTCATCATTAACATAGCATAGAGTTCAAACGAGTGTTGATCCTCAAGGAACAAGTATACATCAATCACTTTTATTTCATTGTTCAACCGACTCCATAAAGTGAAAAAGAAATAAAAAGTAAAATACAATAAAATATATACATGTCAAGGATGGAGAATTATGTAATTTAAGTCATTGTTTAGACAAACATGATCTTAAAGAACCCAACCATTATCATAACTAATCATTCCCTTGGCATCATGAAGCATTAAGATAGACTCACTTCTTTTTCAATCCATGAAATCACTATCTTCTAGATAAATTAGCATCACATATTCTGTCCCAACTAATTCACCCAAAAGATGCATTAAACATAATCCTTGATTAAATTTCCATACTCTGGCAAACTTAAAACATGAAATTAACCAATGAATCCATATTCTGGCAGACATCAATTAACCTTTAATTACTTTGTTTTTCACAATTAACCCCTTTTTCAAGTAATTTAAAAGACAACAAGTATGAAACTAATAAATTGAAACCACCATCAACCTCTTTTTCAAGCAAGTCAATGGAAAGAAACAACCAAATAATTTCGTAATAGGCACAAATAATTAAATACCAAGAAAAACAATCAATTAATCGAAAGATCAAATAACTCTAAATACCATGAATATCTAAAACAATATCAAATTACAATAAAACAATTAACATATCATTGTTGAAGAAAAAGAAAATAAAGTAAAAGAAAGCACTCATAGACAAGCCTCCTTCTTCTTCCTTTGAAGACCTTCTTGAACAATCCTTCTTAATTTGAAGAATTCCTCCTTTGATTGAATGATTTTCTATGATAATCAATGAATTCTCCCCTTTTTCCCTAGTGTTTTTCATCTATTTATAAGCTTGGGAAGTACTTAAACTCGTTGGTGTAATGTTCTTGGCCAGTAGAAGTTGGAAGATACTAAAACTCCACAAATTACCAAAAACCGCGTAGAAAAATCAAAATCCCTCCTTTTCCTTAAAGCACAGCTGGCGTTGCCTTGGCTCTTGGAGCCGGCGCCAATTGTGTTATGGTTCTCTACTCATTCGTCGATTTTTTCTTCATTTCAACACCACGTAGTCTAGAATGCAGCCGGTGCCGCCTTGGCTACTGGAGCCGGTTCGGGTTCCACTCTGTTCCGGTCTGTTTTGACAATTTTTTATCAAAGTGTATGTCAATAGTGCATGGCCAGCGTGGTTCCTATACCTTGTCCGGCGCCGCCTCTCTTCTGTTTTACGATGTTTTTGTTTCGTTTTACCCCAAAAATCTATAATAATGAATAAAATACCTTTCCAAGGGTAAAGTCTCAAATATGAAGGAATGTGACTAGTTATTGAACAAAATGTATCACAAAAAAGCCTCAAATAACTTGGAAAAATATGACTAATTTAGCCCCTGTCATATTGCTTGAAAACCTTTTTTATACTTGGCTTAGAATCTTGAAATGCACCTTGAAGTCTCTTGAAAATGACTTTCACCCATAGGGGCTTGTGTTGTGTCTTTGTCCTCATTCCCCCTTCTTCAGATTGGCCTTCATGCTTAGGACGATTCCTATCTTTTCCCCCTGCTTTGTGATGATTCATCCTCAAATGATCACCTACATAAAAATTTAAACAAGGATTTTTGGGTGAAGGTAAAAATGTATTCTTTTGAAAATTGCCATGCTCATTGTTTTCTCCTTTCACTACCTATATTTTCCTTCTCATTTTACCTCCACTCTCTTTTCTTATCTCACCTCCTTATTTGTCACTTGGTTCTTTTTCTCTCAAATTTGAAGAGGTTATTCTATTTTCTTATTTTTCACTTTTCCCTTTCTCCACTTTGTCCCCAACCTCTTTTTTTGTTTTCACCCCTGCTTCTTTTCTCTTAATCTTTTTCCCTGCTTTCTTCTCTCTCCTTTTGTTTTCATTCTCCCTCAAAATATTTTGATCTTTCAAAATCTTACTAGGGGATAAGAGAGCTAAATTGAACTTTTTTTCATCTTTCTTCAAGGTATAAGTGTTTTTCCTCCCCTTGTGGACTACCGCCCTATCAAACATCTAAGGTCTCCCCAACAAAATATGCCCAACATGTAAGGGATAAACATCACAAAACACTTCATCATGGTATCCCACCATGTCAAATTCAACCTTAGCTTATTTGTTCACCTTCACTTCTCCACAATTATTCAACCAATGAAGCTTGTAGGGACTAGGGTGTTTCAACGTTTCTAACTCTAATTCCTCCACCGATGTAGTACTAATCAAGTTTTTACAACTTCCCCCATCAATAAGCACACCACATGGTTTTTCCTTGATAAAGCACCTTGAAAATAAAATATTTTCCCTTTGCATTTCATCGTCTTCTTTACCCTCACAAGCATCCCCATCTCTTCTTGCTACTCCAATCAATGGACAAATTGGCTTAATCACCATTCCTCCCTTACTACCTATTCCAACCCCTTCAAGTTTCTCATGTCCCACATCTCTTGATTGGTTAACTAGAGGGTTGGCATGAGTGGTTTGCTTTGGGTCTACTCTCCTTTGTGGTTGTTTCTCAACATTCACATGTTTTCATTTTCTGCTTTATGCCCCATTAAATCTCTTATGCACCAATTGGTTGGGATAAGTAGCTTTGGTGTGTCTATAGGTGGAATTTCTACTACTTTGTGACTTATCCTTCCTCCATTGTGGCTCATTAGGACAACTGTAAAAGTAATAGCCTTTTCCCCAACAATTAGAGCAATCATACTCCTTCTTCTTTTGCACATACTCCCTCTTTTTTTTCACTCCATTATTTGAGTAATTTTGCAATCTACCCTTTACTCTCTTTGCAGGTCCTCCCACAAGAATTTCCTCACTCTCATAGTCTATGAGCTTATAGCTTCCATTGTCATTTCCACCATTCATACCTCCAGTAGTGCTTTACCCTTCATCACAATCATACAATAATTCACGATCATCTTCATATTTCTCATAAGCCCATTCTTCCTCATCATAGTTATCATATTCTTCTATACTCGAACATGACATTTTATAGAAATCACTCACTTCACCTTGAACACTCATAGAACAAGAATCAAATGAACTCTCATAAGCCAATTTTCTTTTTAAAGAGAAATTTTGAGTTGAAAAACACACAAGAAAAGTTCCTCACTTCACACCCTCACGTGTTTAGCACTCAATCAATGTCACTTAACATTCATGTTTACACTCTTTGTTGGCTTTTACAACAATGAGCTCACCCTTTTGCCTTTTTTTCAATCCACTCAAGTGCTTTCCAAGCTCAAGACTAATTTAAAGAGAAACAAACTTTCTAGTGGCTACAAGAAAGATTTACTTCATCAAGAATAATCTACTATGCTAGGAGACAATGTAGTTCATGAATAGAAGCTTGAGATAGTCATATATGAGCAATCATAAGTCATTGATGCAATATATCAAACACCCGATGTGCAACCTCATAACTCAAGGGGTTTCAAACTTTTAACACTAGTAACAACCCAAAAACTCAAGAATCTGAAGACAAATTAATCCCCAATGATTATACTAACACCAAACACTAAGGAACAATTTTTTAACAAGTAGAAGTAAAAAACATGAGTTTTATAGTTCACAAATTTAGCATAAAAATGAGTTACGAGATTCCTTTTGAGCAGAATTTTGTGTAGCCAATCAACTCAAATAACTTCAAATTTTCAACAATTTTAATCCTCAAATAGCTACCCAATCATAAACCCAACATGTATGTTCAATTTCACATCAAGTTCATGGCATAATATTGAGTTATAAGCATTCAAAAATAGCCCCAAAATAAGTGACGAAAATCTGAAAATTTTAACAAGTTCTTGAAGATAATTGTACATTTGCCCAGAGAAAGTTGTTTGATTAAAATCAACACAATCATGCTCTAATACCACTTTGATGCAAGATAAAAATGCAAAAGCCTCTTGATTTTAAAGAACCCTAGAGTTGGTCACCCAACTCCCTACCAAATTCATACACACAAATGAACTAAATGCAAATGCACTTAACCCAATGAGAACTGGTGAATCTAGCCTACTTCAAAACACCTAAATACCTTAATCTATCAAGTGATTAGAACAAAAAGATGAGATTTGAAAGTACCCAAAAACTTAACCTATCAAGAATACTAGTGAGAACACTAGCACTTAAGAATAGAGAATGAGATTTAGATTATCCCTTTGAAATTTATAGACATCAAATCAAAGGTGGGATAAGCCCTTTAATTTGGTCTTGAAATGGGAATCACCCCTTACACACTCTCCTCTAGAGAGAATTTGGTTTCTCTACCAAAATATTCTGATTCTATAAAAACTATCTATTACAAGAGTAAAGAGGCATATATATAAAGATAACAAACTAAATGTAGCAAATGGGAGATGTAATCTCAGCTATTCATCTCCTAAGTAAGTCTAAAATATACCTATTACAAGTTAAAAGTCATGAAAATTAAATTCGAAATAAAATAAAACAAAACAAGAAAAATCAGTAAAATAGGGCATTGCTTGAAGTGATATGGCACCAGGTGTACTGGTGGACCCAGCGCCAGGTATGATATGCAAATGGAACAATGTTGTTCTAGTGTGGACCTGGCGCCTGGTGTACTAGTGTACCCGGTGGCTGGTGCATTCTGCCCTCCTCACACCTCATATTTCTTACATTTTCAGCCTCCTCTTGTACTTCTTTGGCCCTCCATACCAATTGTTATCCACACTTTGATCTTCTTGGCCCTTCTTTAATACTCCATTGCTCGATAACCTTCTTCATACTTAACTTGGAATCTTGAAATGCACCTTGATGTCTCTTGAGAAGGAGCTTCACCCTTGGGGGTGTCTGTTGCATCTTTGTCCTCCTTCCCCCTTCTTTAGGTTGGCCTTCATGCTTGGGATGATTCCTATCATCTTTTCATTATTTTTTTCCTTCATTTTTCCTTAACATTTAGCTCTTCCGTTTTGTTTCAATTTTATTCACTCTAATTCTACTTCAACCGGTAAAGGTCCATAGTGGTTAGAGAAACTTTGGAAGGTCAAGAGCTTGCAAATGGGGTAAGTGTTTGATGTGAAGAAGCCAATGGTTAGCTAGTGTCCTTGCGGAACAAGAAGACATACCTGTTCAAGAAGTGTTGTCGAACCTGAATCTGACTCCGGTTATTGATGTTAATCACCCTAGAAGTAAGTATTCCTAGACTTTGGCTCAGGAAAAATTTTAATTTGCTATCTTCCATTGCGTATTTATTTTTCTATGATCCTTCAGTCTCAACTTGCACCATAAAAATCACCCATACCATAAATATTTCCCCAACATCATCATAAATCACATTGATAGGGGCTAAAATTATCGCTATTTTCCTAGTTATTTGAGGCTAATTTGAGACATTTTTAATACAATAGCTAGTCATATTCCTTTACTTGTTATTTCTCTTATAAAAAAGATTTTCTATAATTTTATGCAAAAATAGGTGTCAAAAATAGGTGTAATTTGGAGCTAATTGTGTAAATTTCCAGTACAGACCCAGCACCAGGCCAAGAAAGTGGACCTGGCACCGATCATTTACTAGAAGAACTGAGGATTGAAAGGGAAACAAATAGATGAAACAGAGCAAGTGAAATTGGCTAAAGGAAAGGAAAAAGAAACAATGGCTCAAAGGTAGAACCACGGCTCAGGCGGCTCAAACAAAAACAAAAACAATGAAGGAAAAGGAAAAGAACAAACTCGGTGGGCCAAGGTGAAGAAAAGACAATGAAGCAAAGAAAAGAGGAAAAATACAAAAGCTTATCATGATAAGGAGAAGTTGATTTCGGTAGCTTGCATGGTTTGTAGCTCGAATAAACTGATGCAAGGAAAAGAAATAAGTTGATTTCAGTTGTTCACGGCTCAATTAAAGAAAAGTGGCTTGGGCAGCAGCAAAGGAATTACATGTGGCTCAAATTGAAGCTAATTTTTGTTCAAATAGAATTGCTCTTCAGTGCATATGACAAAGAGATTTCAATTCTCAATTTCACAAATTAAAAGAGGTGGAATTTCTTTATTTTATTTAGAATTTTATTAGGAAAATTAAAATTCCTTTTTGGTTTTGGATTTTTAGGACATTACTTCTTCTTTACTTAGGATTCTTTTAGGAACTTTGTAAGCCTATAAGTAAAGGACAATTACCTTAGAAAAGATAGGTGCACAAAGTAGAGCTTAGGCATTTTTTTAGAGTGCATCACCAATAATTCAAGGAGCATTGATTCTTGGAGAAGTTTTCATTGGAAATTGAAAGGCTTGTCTATAAGTATTTATCTCTTTCATTTGTTTTCTTTTTCTTGAACAATGATGATTTTAATTCTTTAATTGTATTTATATATTATTCTTGGATTTATGATTTTGAGTTAATTCAGTTCTTGAATTAATTAATTATTTTCCTTGGTGTTTGATTACTTGATTTTATTTGATAGGTTGATGGAATCAAATTTATATCTAATAGACTTGGAAAACAAAGTTAGATTGAGTTTAATTTAATCAATTCTACATATTTGTTAAATCTTAATGGACTTGGTAAACGAAGTTAAGATTAATGAACCAAAGTAGTCAAAGATTAGTTAATTTTTGCTAGAGCACAGGGTTATTGGCTAATTTCATGCCCATAAAGAATCGAGTTTAATGCATCATTTGGTTATTTTAGTGCGATTGGGAAATCTGCTAATTTAATTAAGAGAAAGTAATTATATGGATTGGGAAAGAAGTGAAGTTTTTGTAAGTAGATTCGTGACTTGGGAAACGATTGATTTTTACTTTATATTCCTTCATAAAGCCAAGAAAATAATTAGTTGTGATAAGTGTTAAATAATTCATGTAATGGTTTTGAGAATAATTATTTAATTACATGCTTTTCTCTCTATGAGTTTTATATGTGTGTGTGTGTGTGTGTGTTTTATTTTGATTTCTTTATCACTTTATTTGGTTAGTTAAACAGTGAATGAAAAGTGATTAGTGTATACTTGTTCCTTTGAGGATCAGTACTCGTTAATCCATATACTATACTTACGATGAGTATACTTGCTCACATGTATATTTTGAGATTAATTTTTTAATTAAAACTTGACTAAGGGATGGATTTAAAATTGATGATTTTTATACACCCAAAATCTACGCATAAAGTTTTTGGCACCATTGCCAGGGAACAATATAGTTAAAGCTTATATTTCATTGATTTAGCCATATAAATTTGTAAATAGGTTGATACATGTTAATAGTTAGTAACTTGTTTTTGTATATTTACATATATTGTATATTTAGTTATTTAATTTTACTAACCTAATATTAATGTGAAATATGTGTAGTAATTGTATTTTTAATTTGATGATTTTTATGTCTATAGTTTTGAGTTAATACTAACTCTTTTTATTGTCAGGTGTAGACTTTTGCTGACACGATATTTTAGACTGTCTGAATTTGTTTTATTTTATTTTATTTTTTATTTAGTTATTTACAATTTTTAATTTTAGTTTAATATTTAATTTATGAATTCTTGTTTTAAATGTATCATGGTAATGCATTCAATTAGGATAGTTTTTAGTTATTTAAAAAAAAATTAGGGCCCGAGCTGACCTGGCGCTAGGCCAGAAAATGGCCTGAACATCGGTCCAGTATTGCCCAACAACCAAAAAAAAAAAATTTGGGGCCAAACCAGAACTGGCACCGAGCTAGCTCTGCCCAACAAAAACCACAGCAAAAAAAGAAAAAAAAATCATTTTTCAATTTTTTTTTCCTTTGTCATTTGTTTCCTTAATCTTTTTCTTTTCTTCCCAAATTCTTCCTATTTTGTCTTTACTTTCCTTTTTCCTTTTTCATTAGCATTTCTTGTTTGTTTCTCTTGTGTGTTCACGTGAAGTACCTACCCCCCCCACCCCCAATTCCTTTCTTTAAGTATTATTTCATTTAATTCTTTCTACTTTTGTCTTTTTTTTCTTCTATTTCTCTTCCTTCTTTGATTTTCCTTTTCCTATTCCTCCAGAATGATACTTTTGTTTCCCTATTTTTCACTCCTTCCCTTCATCTTCTTCTTCCTTTCTTCTTCACCCTGTTCTACTTCTTCTAAAAATTATCCCCCATGAATTAAAAATTTTAAAACTCATACGTAGGCAAATATATTGGTGGAAAAACTCTCTTCATGTTAAGGTAGATTTTACCCTCTTGAATTTCTTGGCATTTTGTATATGAGGAAAAATTTACTGGACATGGACATATCTTTGTCGAGTTTATTTGGTGGTCCAAAAATGCATAGAATGGATTGTGAGTGTTGTGATTGCTTCTCAAAGTTATCTATGCACTTTTCTGAAATTTTTGAAAATATGGAAATCTTGGCCTCCTTATAATTTTTTGTCGTGTTGATTAAAGTTAGTTGACATTGTGCTTTTGATATCTACATTGGATATTCTCCCTATTTTGTTTTTCTTGAGCATCAAAAGTTTGGAAAGGTTCTTCACTGAAAAGAGAACTATGTGCAAAGTATGGTTGGTTGCAACAAGAAGGACCTCGTGATCCATTTGGAGGTCATAGTGGCCTATTTGGGGGTTCTTTTGGACAATCTAGATGTCCGTTTGGAGGCTCTACTTCGAGGGGAACATAGAGACTTTAACTTTCTATTCTTCTTTTCCAATGATTTTTATTGAGCTTTTATCTTGTTTTCTTCCAATTCATTTTTTGGCAATTACTTAGGTGTTTGTTTTTCTTTTTGTAGGTTGAATTTCGCTAGCGATAATTCTTCCCACTTCTTCAAGGAAGTACTTCTCTTATCATGAAGCTAATCTACACTTGGGGAGTATTGCTTAAACTTTCTACCCCTTTATCATTTTTGGTCCCATTGGAGATACTTTATTGTGTTTATTTTTTGCCAATGAGGACATTATCTAGTTTAAGTGTGGGGAAGTGGTTTGGTGATATTCTTGGTCCAAGTTTTTATTAATTATTTGGACAACCATTTTGCCATCTTGAAGACAAATTTCTTTGAAAATTTTGAAATTTGTTGTTTATAATGAAATTATAATTTTCTTTTTGACTTTAGATATGGATTTGTCATTCTTTATGATTGATTTTATTTAAAAAGGTAAACTTGTGTATTAAGTTGGATTTTGCTAGGTCTTGAGAATTTAAGTTAACATTGGTTATATTTGGTATTTGAGGTTTGTTTTATTCTTTGAGTTTGAATGTGGATGATATGATGAAATATAGGAAGAGTTGTTGATTAATTCTTGTATTATTGATTTAAAATTTAATTGACTTTGAGTTTTGAATAAGGAATGTAAGAAAAAAAATTTTGAGTGAAAGGAAAAAAAATGTGAGATGAAAAAAAATGTTGAGTTGAAAAAATATATGCTTTTATCTCTGAAAAAAAAAAGGAGAGACCTTTTGCTGAAAAGGGGGCTAATACGGTGAGTGGAAGAGAAGAAACAAAGAAGCATCACACTCTCTTGAGGCTATCTCGAAGGCAAAAAGGAAAGAAAGAGAAAAGAGAGAAAAAAATTGCAGAAAAAATGATTAATAATGACTATAAGGGGGCCAATACAGTGTGTGAAGTGAAATCCATGGACTTGAGGCTATCAATTTCCTAAGTCATTGGAAAAAAAAATTTTAAGAGGAAAAAAAGCGAATGCAGTGTTTTGCTTGTTTCACTAACTCGAGTTTTGTAAATTTAAGTTTATAAGGCTTGAATTGGTTAAATGACCTTTATGATTTATGTTGTCTATTTTTTTGCTTAAGGAGTGGAATAATTCTCTTATATTAGATATAAGCTTGTTTAACTTAACTTTGATGGCCTTGGCATTATTTAATTTAATGCATGAGTTTACAAAGGTTTTTAAAGGATGAATGAATGACAATTTTTTATCTAAGGTTGGAAAAAAAAATATGACTTTATTATTGATGAATGGAAAAGAAATAAATTGTTTTGAGTGCTTTGTTTAAGTATTTACTTGAGGACAACTAAAGATTCAAGTGTGGGGGTATTGATAGGGGCTAAAATCATCGTTATTTTCCTAGTTATTTGAGACACTTATATTACAAGAACTAGTCATATTCATTCCTATTTAATATTTCACTTATAAAAATGCTTTTCTATAATTTTATGCATAAATAGTTGAAATTTGGAGCTAATTGTGTAAATTTCTAGTACAGATGCAGCACCCGGCCAAGAAAATGGACCTGGAGCCGAACTTATACTGGAAGAACAGAGGACTGCAGAGGAAACAAATAGATGAAACAAAGAAAGTGAAAGTGGCTAAAGGAAAGGAAAAAGAAATAATGGCTTAAAGGTAGAAACCACGGCTCGGGCAGCTCAAACAAAAACAAAAACAACGAAGGAAAAGGAAAAGAACAAATTCGGTGGGCTAAGGTGAAGAAAAGGCAATGAAATAAAGAAAAGAGGAAAAAGACAAAGGCTTATCATGATGAGGAGAAGAAAGAAGTTGAATTCGGTGGCTTGGGTAGTTTGCGGCCTGGAAGAGTCGATGCAAAGAAAAGAAATAAGTTGATTTCGGTTGTTCACGGCTCAATTGAAGAAAAGTGGCTTGGGCAGTAGTAAAGGAATTCCGTATGGCTCAAATTGAAGCCAATTTCAGTTCAAATAGAATTGGACTTCAGTGCATATGACAAAGAGATTTCAATTCTCAATTTCGCAAATTAAAGGCAGGGGAATTTCTTTGTTTTATTTAGAATTTTAATAGGAAAATTACTATTCCTTTTTGGTTTTAGATTTTTTGGACATTACTTCTTCTTTACTTAGGATTCTTTTAGGAACTTTGTAAGCTTATAAATAAAGGCCAATTTCCTTAGCAAAGATAGGTGCACAAAGTAGAGCTTAGGCATATTTCGAGAGTGCATCACTAACATTTTCTCTAGAGAAATAATTCAAGGAGCATTGATTCTTGGAAGAGTTTTCATTGATAATTGAAAGGCTCGCCTATGAGTATTTATCTCTTTCCTTTGTTTTCTTTTTCTTGAACAATGATGATTTTAATTCTTTAATTATATTTGGATAGTATTCTTAGATTTATGATTTTGAGTTAATTCAGTTCTTTGATTAATTAATTATTTTCCTTAGTATTTGATTACTTGATTTTATTTGATAGGTTGATGGAATTAAATTTATATCTCATGGACTTGGGAAACGAAGTAAGATTGAATTTAATTTAATCAATTCTACATATTTCTTAAATCTTAATGGACTTGGGAATGAAGTTAAGATTAAAGAACCTAAGTAATCGAAGATTAATTAATTTCACCTAGACTATATGGTTATTGACTAATTTCATGTCTACAAGGATTCGAGTTTAGTGCATCTTTGATTATTTTAGTGCGATTGGGGAATCTGCTAATTTAATTAAGAGATAGTAATTCCATGGATTGGGAAAGAAGTGGAGTTTATGTAAGTAGATTCATGAATTGGAAAACGATTGAATTTTACTTTATATTCCTTCATGATGCCAAGGAAATAATTGGTTGTAATAAGTTTTAAATAATGCATGTAATGCCTTTGAGAATAATTATTTAATTACATGTTTTTCTCTCCATGAGGTAAATATATATATATATATATATATTATTTTTATTTTTATTTTGATTTCTTTATCACTTTATTCGGTTAGTTAAATAGTAAATGAAAAGTTATTAGTGTGTACTTGTTTTTTTAAGGTTCGATACTAGTTAATTCCCTATACTATGCTTGTGATGAGTATACTTGCTCACATGTGTATTTTGAGATTAATGTTTTAATTAAAACCTGACTAAGGGATGGATTTAAAGTTGATGATTTTTATACACCCAAAATTTACGCATCAAGTTTTTAGCGCCGTTGCTGGGGGAACAATATCATGAAAGCTTGGATTTCAATAATTTAGCCATGTAAATATGTAAGTTGGTTGATACATGTTAATAATTACTAACTTTTTCTTGTATATTTGCATATATTGTATATTTAGTTATTTAATTTTACTAACCTAATGTTAATGTGAAATATTTGTACTAATTGTATTTTTAAGTTTGATGATTTTCACGTCTATAATTTTCAGTCAATACTAACATTTTTTATTGTCAGGTTTGGACTTTTGCAGACACGATATTTTAGATGAACTGAAGTTATTATATTATATTATATTCTTTATTTATTTACAATTTTTAATTTTATTTTAATATTTAATTTATGAATTCTTGTTTTAAATGTAACGTGGTAATGCATTTAATTAGGATAGTTTTTAGTTATTAAAAAAAAACGTTAGGGCCAGAGCTGACATGGTGCCAGGGTAGAAAATGGCCCGGGCGCCAGTCCAGCACTACTAGATAGCCAAAAAAAAAAAAAAAAAAAAATTTGGGACAAGACCAGACCTGGCACCGGGCCTGCTCTGCCCAATAGAAACCACAGCAAAAAAAAAAAAAAAAAAAATCAGTTTTCAAATTTTGTTTCCTTTTTTGTTTGTAATCTTTTTCTTTTCTTCCCAGATTCTTCTTATTTTATCTTTTCCTTCCTTTTTGCTTTTT
Source organism: Voacanga thouarsii (assembly GCA_026120185.1). Taxonomy (NCBI): domain Eukaryota; kingdom Viridiplantae; phylum Streptophyta; class Magnoliopsida; order Gentianales; family Apocynaceae; genus Voacanga; species Voacanga thouarsii. Next base: position 1,214,237 of record JANUWF010002285.1, read on the forward strand.
CATTTGCTTTTCTGATTTATTTCTCTTGTGTGTTCACGTGAAGCACCTACCCCTCCCCCCCTAATTCCTTTCTTTGAGTATTATTTAATTTGGTTCTTTCTTCTTTTTGTCTTTTTTTTCTTCTATTTCTCTTCCTTCTTTAATTTTCTTTCTCCTATTCCTCCAGAATGATACTTTCGTTTCTCCATTTTTCACTCATTCCCTTCGTCTTCTTCTTCCTTTCTTCTTCACCATATTCTTCTTCTTCTATAAATTATCCCCTATGAATAAAAAATTTTAAAACTCATACATCGGGGAATACATTGGTGGATAAACTCTCTTCCTGTTAAGGTAGATTTTACCCTCTTGAATTTTGTGCCATTTTATATATGAGGAAAAATTTACTGGACATGGACATATCTTTTTTGAGTTTATTTGGTGGTTGAAAAATGCATAGAATGGATTGTGAGTCTTGTAATTTCTTCTCAAAGTTATCAACGCATTTTTTTGAAATTTTGAAATTTTTTGTTTATAATGAAATTATAATTTTCTTTTTGACTTTAGATATGGATTTGTCATTCGTTATGATTGATTTTATTTAAAAAGGTAAACTTGTGTATTAAGTTAGATTTTGCTAGCTCTTGAGAATTTAAGTTAATCTTGGTTATATTTGGTATTTGAGGTTTGTTTTATTCTTTGAGTTTGAATGTGGATGATATGATGAAATATAGGAAGAGTTGTTGATTAATTCTTGTATTATGGATTTAAAATTTGCTTGATTTTGAGTTTTGAATAAGGAATGTGAGAAAAAAAAATTGAGTGAAAGGAAAAAAAATGTGAGATGAAAAAAAAAATGTTGAGTTGAAAAAATATATGATTTTATCTCTGAGAGAGAGACCTTTTGATGAAAATGAGGCCATTACAGTGAGTGGAAGAGAAGAAACAAAGAAGCATCACACTCTCTTGAGGCTATCCCGATGGCAAAAAAGAAAGAAAGAGAAAAGAGAGAAAAAAAATTGCTACAAAAAAGATAAATGATGATTATAAGGGGGCTAATACGGTGTGTAAAGAGAAATCCATGCACTTGAGGCTATCAATCCTGTAAGTCGTTGGAAAAATTTTTTTAAAGGAAACAAAGAGAATGGAGTGTTTTGCTTGTTTCACTAACTCGAATTTTGTAAATTTGAGTTTAGAAGTCTTGAATTGGTTAAATAACTTCCCTTGTATAATTTATGTTATCTATATTTTTGCTTGAGGAGTGGAATAATTTTCTTGTACTAGATATAAGCTTGTTTAACTTAACTTTGATAGCCTTGGGATTATTTGATTTAATGCATGAGTTTACAAAGGTTTTTAAAGGGTGAATGAATGACAATTTTTTATCTAAGGTTGGAAAAAAATTATGACTTTATTATTGACGAATATGAAAAGAAATAAATTGTTTTGAGTGCTTTGTTTAAGTATTTACTTGAGGACAACTAAAGATTCAAGTGTGGGTGTATTGATAGGGGCTAAAAGCATCGTTATTTTCCTAGTTATTTGAGTCTACTTCGAGACACTTTTATTAAAATAACTAGTCATATTCCTTCCTATTTGATATTTTACTTATAAAAATACTTTTCTGTAATTTTATGCAAAAACAAGTGAAATTTGGAGCTAATTGTGTAAATTTCTAGTACAGACCCAGTACCAGGCCAAAAAAGTGGACCTGGCGCCGGTCCTATACTGGAAGAACAGAGGATTGCAGAGGAAACCAATAGATGAAATAGTGCAAGTGAAATTGGCTAAAGGAAAGGAAAAAGAAACAATGGCTCAAAGGTAGAAGCCATGGCTCGAGTGGCTCAAACAAAAACGAAAACAACGAAGGAAAAGGAAAAGAACAAATTCAGTGGGCCAAGGTGAAGAAAAGACAACAAAATAAAGAAAAGAGGAAAAAGACAAAAGCTTATATTGATAAGAAGAAGAAAGAAGTTGAGTCCGGTGGCTTGGGTGGTTTACGGCTCAGATGAGCCGATGCAAGGAAAAGAAATAACTTGATTTCGGTTGTTCATGGCTCAATTGAAGAAAAGTGGCTGGGGCAGCAGCAAGGGAATTCTGTGTGGCTCAAATTGAAGTCAATTTCAACTCAAATAGAATTGGTCTTCAGTGCATATGACAAAGAGATTTCAATTCTCAATTTCTCAAATTAAAGGCGGTGAAATTTCTTTGTTTTATTTAGAATTTTAATAGGAAAATTACTATTCCTTTTTTGTTTTGGATTTTTAGGACATTACTTCTTCTTTACTTAGGATTCTTTTAGGAACTTTGTAAACCAATAAATAAAGGTCAATTACCTTAGAAAAGGTTGGTGCACAATGTAGAGCTTAGGCAAATTTTTATCGTGCATCACTAACATTTTCTCGAGAGAAAGAATTCAAGGAGTATTGATTCTTGGAGGAGTTTTCATTAGAAATTGAAAGGCTTGTCTATGAGTATTTATCTCTTTCATTTGTTTTCTTTTTCTTAAACAATGATGATTTTAATTCTTTAATTATATTTGGATATTATTCTTGGATTTATGATTTTGAGTTAATTCATTTCTTTGATTAATTAATTATTTTCCTTGGTGTTTGATAATTTGATTTTATTTAATAGGTTGATGCAATTAAATTTATATCTAATAGACTTGGGAAATGAAGTTAGATTAAATTTAATTTAATCAATTCTACATATTTTTTAAATCTTAATAGACTTAGGTAACGAAGTTAAGATCAAAGAACATAAGTAATCAAAGATAAGTTAATTTCACGTAGAGCATAGGGTTATTAGTTAATTTCATATCTTTAAGGAATCGAGTTTAATGCATCATTTGGTTATTTTAGTGCGATTGGGAAATCTGCTAATTTAATTTGGAGATAGTAATTCTATAGATTGGGAAAGAGGTGGAGTTTATGTAAGTAGATTCATGACTTGGAAAACGATTGAATTTTACTTTATATTCCTTCATGATGCCAAAAAAATAATTGGTTGTGATAAGTGTTAAATAATTCATGTAATGCTTTTGAGAATAATTATTTAATTACATGTTTTTCTCTCCATGAGTTATATATATATATATATATATATATATATATTATTTTGATTTTGATTTTGATTTCTTTATCAATTTATTCGGTCGGTTAAACAGTGAATGAAAAGTGATTACTGTGTAATTGTTCCTTTAAGGATCGATACTCGTTAATTCCCTATACTATGCTTGTGATAAGTATACTTGCTTACATCTGTATTTTGAGATTAATGTTTTAATTGAAGCTTCACTAAGGGTTGGATTTAAAATTGATTATTTTTATACACCCAAAATTTATGCATCACACATCAACCCTTCAATATTGACATCATCCTACACCACTTGATTTCAAAAGAAATAAGAAGGTTAGATCAAAATACTTATCTTGATGACTGTTTTTAAGATGATGTTTGGCTAATCAAATGCTTGATTGCCTTGACGAACACATTTGAGAGTCCAAATTAAAATGTCCGTCCATAGCCACCAATCATTTCAGTTAAGAGGACATTGAAAGGAAGAGTAAGATAAAGAATAAGAGAAATGAAAAGAATGAATATGAAATGATGTTTTTTGAACTTGGTTTACCTTCCTGATCTTCTTGACTTGAAAGAAAAAATGCTTGTTTGATCCGAGTGGAAGAAGAACTTTGTTTGATTTGGTGTTAAAAAATATGTTAATGGAGAGAATATGTTGCACTCTAGTTGTTTTAAAGGTTTTAGAGTCACTACAAAAAAAGGGGTAAATACGACGGATAATATTACGACCGTTTCAAAACCGTCATAATAGATCCCTTTATACGATGGTTGTGAAACCGTCGCGTTAATTCGGTTATACGACTGATTTAGCTTAACCGTCACATTAGTTTGCACAAATACGACGCTTCCATTCAACTGTCATAATATATTCATCGTATTTGTGCAAACTAATACGACCGTTAAGCTAAAACAGTCGTATAACCTAATTAATACGACGGTTTCCTTAAACCGTCATATTAGATTAGCTCTATTACGACGGTTAAGTTTAAATGGTAGTATTATTGTGAAATAATAATATTTTTTAAATTAAATTGTGGCTATTTACAAACACCAAACCATTGTATTAGGTCAAAGTACTGTCATTTATACTTAGAATAAATGATGGTGATGACTGTCGTTTTTTTTCGAATTATAACAAAATCAATCAAAAGTAGTTTGAATTTTATCTAATTATTTTCAAATTTAGTCACAATACTTTTGGTAATGATTTTAACAAATATATAAACTTGTTTTAACTTTATAAATATATGTAATGGTTTGATCATTGATTTTTCAAATAAATTTTTGTTTACATCTTAAGTTTTTGTATATTTGTATTAAAGAGTTTGAATTTCTTTTTATTAGCTATTCTATTGTATATATGTTTGTGTGTGTATAAATATATATATATATATATATATATATTTATTTATTTGTGTGTGTGTGTGTGTATGTGTGTGTTTATATGCAGTATAACATATCCTTATTAATTAGTGAGTATTAGATTAACATGTTACATAATATATAGAAATTTAATTACAAACATACATATATGTGTGTGCATATCTACGTACATATATATGTATACATATATATATACATATACATATATATGTATACATATATATATATATAGATATATATAGTGTATATTATCTTATTTATTATATTTATTCATACATATACATTCTATATGTTTATATGCAGTATAACATATCCTTATTATTGTAAAAGTAGAAATTTATGTAATTTTATTTGTCACATTTGTAATATATATATATATATATATATATATATATAATCCAAATTAAAATTCGTTTTAAAAATCTATTAAGATTGTAACTAAATGTGACGGTTACGAAGTAACCATCGTATTTGATACAATTACTACGACGGTTTTTTTATTAACTATTGTATTTAGTTGCTTTTAATACGATGGTTGTTGATTAACCATCATTTTAGTTATATTTAATACAACGGTTAATCATTAGCCGTCCTATTAAATGTAACTAATACGATGGTTAATTATAATCGTTGTATATGTCCTTCTTAATCGGACTTCTTCCATTTTAGGCTCATTCTGCTTTCTTCTTCTTTCGCAGTGGCTTTCATTTTTTGCAAACAACTCTAGTGTGACTCTTTTTTTTCCGGTTGTTTGTTAGTTTTTTTCCAGTGCTCCAACGCCCTCTTTCTTCTTCAGCTGGTTGCTAGCTATTCTCTGGTGCTCCAACTCTTTCATAAGTCTTTCTTCTCTGGTGCTCTGATGCCCTCTTTTGCACTTGAATTGCTCTGGCCTAGGTCAGTATTTTCGTTATCCAGATCTGAATTAGTTTTGAAGTTTATGATTGTAGTGCATTGCTTTGTTGGAGGCTTCAACTTATCTCGCAAAGATCTGAAATCTTTAGAAATCACTGCTTTGTGTTGACCTCATTGTAATTTGAAACTTCGATTTGTGTTTTTCCCTAGTTCTATTGGTGGTCGAGATTGTAGGTTGCTCAATAATGCATGTTATTAATTACTAGCTGTTCCTTTGGTTTTTGAGGTTTAAGAAAGTTATTGACTAATAGCATTTCTATCCTAAATGTTCCAATTTATTATGCTTGTTTTATGTGAATGCACTGGACATTTTTCCGTCGTGGTTCTACGAAGCTAGAATTAAGTGGGATAGTCAAAAGTCTTTACTAGAGGAAGAAAAAGGAAGCTATAGTTAAGTTTTTAATTTAGATACTATGTTCATAAAAATAGAAGTATTGGTCAATTGCTCAGGACTTTCAGTAGGTAAATTATACTTGTAACTGCTTGTGGAGAAACATTGAGATGTGCATAGTACTGGGCAATGAAGTGCTATTTATGTGGGAAACAAAATGAGCCCAGAAATATTAGAGGCATTTATTGATTCTACATTGAGTAAAACTTGGTATGAAACTTTTTTTGTTTCTCAGAGATTAAGGTTTCGCAATCAAATTCTAGTTGAAATTTGGTGCTAAAGAGGAACTGAAGGACCTAGGACAAAACTAGAAAGTAAGCTTGTTGAGAAGTCAGGATACAATAAAGTTCTGATTGTCTTTTTAAGGAATCTGGAGTTATAAAAGTTGTACTGTTATTTTAATCCTACATAGCAAGTGAAAGGCTACATAATTTTGATCTTGCAACTTAGATGGTGTTAAGCATTGTCTTTGTTAGAGTAGTGAGCTTAATGATAATGGAATGCTTGGTGCCCTAAACTATTAATAATTTAATATAATAATGTTTTTCAAAATTCGCTAGTTATCAAGATAATATAGACATGAAACTATATATTTGACTTGATTATCTACTGGTGTTACATGATGTTTTATATTTTAAAAATCTCTACAATATGGTAGAATTTTTTATGTTTCGCTTGTAACAATTGCTGCTCTCAAAGTTGGAACCCATATATTTGCTCTTTGCAATTAGTTGGTCAGCATTTTCTGCAACATCTCCATGTATTGTTGGTTTTGGCTTTGTAGATTTGTTGATACGTGCTTGTTTATAGTTGATAATTATGTTTTTGGTGCATTTTCTGGTTCTAGTATGAAATAAGACCATCTATGACCTTTTGGAAGAATTATAAACAGATATTATTAGTTAGTTGGCATTTTCTGCAGCATCTCCACTTGAGGGACATACTATCACAATGAAGATGCTTTGTGTAGTCTGGGAAGATTACAAATTCAAGCTCAAGCGCAGATACTATATTCCTTTCTAGAATACCATGGAACCTATTACTTGTGGAGACAGAAGGGTCGACGAAGATCAGTGGAGGATGTTAGTTGATTATTGACATTTAGAGGATATGCAGGTCATATAATTAACTCTATTAGACTTTTTATATTGTGAAGTTGTTTACATATATAATATGGTTATTGTATGTTTTTGTTATATATTATCTACGTTGTTAATTCATAGGCGGAGGCTGTGCAGAACAGCCAAAATCGATCACATTTTACATATATCCACTAGCTACATGGAGGATGCCACATTCTGTAATACTTGATTAGGTATTTAGATTATCGTATATGCCATTATTTTGTCTATATTAGTAGATTTTAAAAAATCCTTATTTTTATAAATATTATCTAATTAACTATTGTTCATGTTTGCAAAGGGCCTCACAAGGCTAGCCGACGTCATAGTATGATATGTTTCTTGCAACATGAAGGTGGCGTGGTTGGTAGGTTGATGGTTTGACTACGGATATGATTATAAATCATTTTTTATGCTTTACTTTGCTGAATTGTTAAAATATGACCAAATGAATATATTAACTTTAATATTAACTTAATATGTATGTTTTTTCTTAATTTTGTAGGACCGATTAGAGGCAGAGTGGCAGGCACTTCCTGACTCTGAGCGCACTGAGGAGGCGAAGGATCAGATTTTTCAACGCATCTTCGGTCCTAACACGAGGGGTCGTGTTAAATGTCTGGGAAAAGGACCAACACCAATCGCAGTTAGACAGTCATCCAGCTATTCTAGAGAGGTTGAGGAGGCTATTAGAGTGCAGGTTGAGACACGTATCCATGCAATCAAGCTGAGATAGAGGCACGTATGGAGGTACGTGTGGAAGCTATGCAAACCGAGATGAAGGCATGTACGAAATTAGCTCTATCCCATAGAACTGACATAGGTGCATTTGTTACAACTCCTAGACCTCCATCTAGTACCTCTACAGCATTTTCTGGTGTTAGTTCTACATCTCGTCCCCATAGACAATCTGAAGCTCTTGATGATGATGTTGTTGGTGATGAGCATGATTGAGTCATTTTTTTCACTCTTATTGTGTATGAGTAATATTTGAGATTGATACATTTTATTTCCTACTTTTTTTTATATGTACTATTACTTTTACTTGTACACATTTTAGTTTCATTTTGGTTTATTTATAGTTTGATGGTTGTAATTGTGTTGAAATTTTAGCTTGGTTAGGTTTAATTTGTAAGTGGTAGATGCTCAAATAAACAAATTATTAAAAAAGTGGGGGAAAATAAAAACAACAGTCAAACCCATCGTATTTACTTAACGTCTCAATTACTGAGTATTTGCGACTGTTACGACCGTCGTAGTTAACCATTGCAATTACTGATCAATTGCGACAGTTGTAATTACGACAGTTAGAGACTATCGCAAGTACTGAGTATTTGTGATGGTTATGGCCGACACAAATAACTGTCGCAATTAATCAGTAATTTGAGATGGTTCGAAACCATCGTATTTACTAAGTAATTGCGACGGTTTTTCACCATATATGACGGTTCATAGAATCTCAGTCTGGACTAAGTAATTGCAATGCTTTTTCCTGATCGTCAAATTTAAGCCATTGTATTAACTAAACACAACAGTTTTTGGCTATCTTTAGATAAAAACGACGGCATTATATACGATAACCGAGAAACCATCATTGGACTATCATTTATGGTAAAAACGACAGTATTTTCTCAAATACAATGGTTTTATGGCCGTCGTATTTGCGTTAATTTTTAGTAGTGAGTGATTTGGGATGTTTTGAAGTAGCTAAAGGGTTGAAGAAAAGTAGTATCTGTTCTTGGTGTTCTTGAGAGAAAATTAGAAGAAGAGTGAGAGTGTTCTTAGTTTGATGATGGCAGAATGGTCTTGCTAAGGGTGGTTTTTCAGTTTTGCTAGGAGAGAGGAAGTCTAAGAGCTTATTCAAATTTTCACTTTGAGAAATGGTAAAGGAATTGGTGGAAGCTTTTGAGGAAGAAGATTGCCAATGGTGTTTTTATCCTTGAAAGTTTCTTGTTCTTCAATAGTGGCACACTTAATTAATCAAGATATGGAAGAGAAATGGATAATGCTCTAGCCTTTAGAGCTGGCCAAAATTCCTAATGAAGGTGTGCAGAAATTCTGGTTTACTTCATGAAGTTGGTTGCTGGATAAGTGAGTGTTTGATGGAGCAATGCATGGGATTTAATTTTCAAACTCAAAGTATTTTGAATGGAGAGAAATTAGGACAAGTTTGAGGTGCTTTAATGGAGTTTTTTGGCCGTGGTTGAAGGTAGAAGAAAGGATGTTCAGCTGTCATGCTAAGGGTGGCCGAAAATGGTGAAGAAAAATTAGTTGATTAAAGACTAATATAGCTGGAAAAAATCTGGTTGTTTAATGAAAACTACAAAGGTTTGTTGAGCAAAATTTCAAAGTACTTTGGAAGGATTTTATTGCGATAAACTAGGAGTGTTTCAAGGTTCTTTAATGGAGTTTTCCAGCTAGCAACTTGATGAAGAATAACGGCTATTGGAGAACTAGTTCAAGAAGTTCAATGCTCAAAGATTTCATAGCTAAATGGCTTACATGCATGCTATAAATTTTTCTAGATTAGATGGCCTAAGGATACTTTGAAATTCACCTGGAATTTCCAGGTTTTGCTCACAGCAATGGTTGTTCGCTTTGTAAACAAAGAAATGATATCCAAGCTGCCCAAGTTTCAAAAGTTAGCAAGAATAAGAACTAAGCAATTTTTCTAGTTTTTTACCATAGCAAGAATAAGCAAAATTGAAGTTCTTTAGAAGAGCAATTTGGTGATTTAATCTTGAATGATAAAACATCCTTTTAGCTCTCCTATGATTCGACCAAAATGTTTCCAAAAAGCTAGAATTTATTTAAATTCCAAGACCATAATAATTTAGAACATTTAATAAGGAAATAAAAAGAATTCATGAAATAAAATATTTTCAAATTCAAATATGTTAGGACATGATTTGCTAAAATATTGGAAGTTCAAACTCCACTATATTCTCTTTAGGACAAGATCACATGGTTAGAATATTACTATTGTTATTGCCCATGACAAAATTCCTAGATTCATGGATTCCAAGAAATAAAATTCAAACTATAGTTAAGATAATTAAAATTAATACTTAGTCGATGGAATTTGAATTCAAGACCATAGGAATTAACCACAATGCTCTATCCACTTAATCACATTAATTCCTATTCTAAATTTCCCAACTTAATTCTCTCCCCTTCTACATTCAAAGCTTCTCCTTCTCTCATCTCTAAGAAAAATTCCCTCATTGCCCCCAATATTCATCAAACTTAAATAAATCATATAGTCTACATATAATAATTCTAAAACATATAAATTCATCTAGAAAATATTTAGTCATGCAATATGTCATAAAATGCAACACATCCTCCTAATTTTAGGGCAGGCTTAGGTGGGGTTTTACATCCTCCCCTCCTTAAAAAAATTTCATACCGAAATTCAGCGTGTACCTTTATATCAAGTCGGGATATTTCCACTTCATCCATTCCTCCATTTCCTATGTCGCATCTTGTGTACCATGGTTCTCTCATAACACCTTCACCATTGGTATATGCTTATTCCAAAGAGTCTTGATGCTTCAATCTAGAATCTTAACTGGTTTTTCCACGTAACTCAAATCAAGTGGTAATAGCAAGGCTCATCATTTAAAACATGGTCCTGGTCGGAATTGTACTTCTTTAGTTGAGACACATGGAATGCATCAAGTATTCCTGTCAATTCATTCGATAAATCTAATCTATAAGCAATAGGCCCAATTCTTTCAACGATTGGAAATGGTCCCAAATATCTCAGACTTAACTCTTCCCCTTTTGAATGCTTCAAAATCCCTCAACTATAAGTTAACTTTAGGAATACACAATCCCCTACTTGGAATTCCAACTCTTTCTACCTATTGTCTGCATAGTTCTTTTGTTGACTCTAAGCTGCCTTCAGCTTCTCTCTTATTGCTTTCACCTTATCTGTCGTTTCTTGAATACAAACCTCCCCAGTCTTGCTTATGTGACCATCCTCCGTCCAACTCTAATTCATAGTCCCTGACATTTATGTCCATACAATGCTTCATACGGAGCCATACCAATCGAAGATTGGTAATTATTATTATAATCCAGCTAAGCATATGGTGCATATTCAATCCATTTATCTACAAAATCTAGGATGCATACTCTTAACATATCTTCTAATGTCTGAATAACTCTTTCTGACTAACCATTAGTTTGTGGATGTGCTGACATGCTAAACCTCAAATTAGAACCTATATATTCCTAGAACTTAGCCCAAAATCGCTATATAAACCTCGGGTCTCCGTCAAACACGATACTTGAGGGTACTCCATATAGCCTTACTATTTCCCGTACATTTGTTTGAGCTAACTTTTCTATAGAGTCCATTACATTTACCAAAATAAAATGATCTGTTTTGTCAATCTATCAACCACTACCCAAATGTCATCCTTTAGGGTCTTTGACATAGGCAACCCAGTGACAAAGTCCGTTGTCACCTCCTCCCATTTCCATTCCGGTATTAGCAATGGCTCTAATAATCCAGCAAACTTGTTGTGTTCCGCCTTAGTTTTCTAATAGGTTAGGCATGTAGACACAAATCACACCACATCTTTCTTCATTTTAGGCCACCAAATAAGGTAGGGGATATTTGTTCTTAATTGTCAAATTATTCAACCCCCGATAGTCGATGCACAACCTTAAGGTCCCATCTTTTTTCTTCAAAAATAGCATTGGGGCTCCCTAAGGTGATGTGCTAGGCCTTATATAATCTTGCTTCATCAACTCTTCTAGTTGCTCCTTTAGTTCTTTTAATTCTGCTGGTACTATCCGTTATGGGGTTCATGATACAGGTTTTGCTCCTGGAATCAGTTCTATGGTGAACTCAACTTCTCGAGTGGAAGGTAGAGAAGTAAGTTCTGCTGGAAACACATCAATAAAATTCTTTACCACCTCAATATTTTCCAGGGGTGCACTGATCTTTTGGCTTATTTATCATGTAAGCTAAGTATCCTCGGCATCATTGCTTTAGCAACTTCCGGGCTTTTGCTCCAGCTATCAAAAACTTCAGCTCCTTTACTCGCTTACCATTGAATTCCAGTACATCGCAACTAGATTTGATGACTTGAACAAACTTATTCCTACAATCTACCATAGCTCCATGTTTAGCTAGCTAATCCATACCTAAAATTACGTCATAGTCATCAATAGCTAAAACTATTAGGTCGCCCTCCAAGTTCTCCTTCCCAACTCCAATCTTGCAACTCTGCACATACCTATCTACTTGTACTATTTTCCCTAAAGGCATACTCACCAACAAAGTAAGAGGTACATCTACTCCATCCCAACCCAAATGATATGCACAATTCTCGTTTAGATAGGAATGGGTAGATCTAGGGTTGATTAATGCATTAACTGAACGACCTTGGATAGTAAACATACCTTCCACCACTGCTGCATCTGCTCTGACTTCCTCTCGGTTGGGTGCAAAAACCTTCTGTTTTACATGTAGCTTCTAGGTTCTATTTCTAGAGGCTCTTGAGTTATTTGCTCGATTGGGTCCCCTGGTCTGTGTTAGGTGTCCTTGCCCAATTCAAAGAAGTTTTAGGCAGGTGTTTTGAAGATGTGATAGGTCTCCGCAATTGAAACATTTCCTTTCAGCTCCTCTAGACTAGCAGTTCTTCTCCACATATCCCTTCTTACCACAATATCGACACATTGGGAGATTCTAAGTAGGACCAATCAGTGTTGTATGTGCTTGCTTCCCTTTATTATGCTATTGTTGGTTGGCTGGTTGATTATTAGCTTGCTGCCTCAAAAAAGGCCTTAGCGGTTGCCTTAGTAGTAGGAAACTTTTTAGTACCATCCTATTTTTGTCCTCATTCTCCATTCATGTAGCTACATCTACTACACCAAAGTATGTCGTTAGTGGGGAAGGTGCCAAAGCCCTTCTCTGCTCCTGCCTCAGGCCCTTGATAAACTGCCTAGCTCAATTCTACTTAGTATCCACTAAACTTTTGCAATACTTCACCAATTGAGTGAAATGAGCGGTATACTGAGCTATAGTCATGGTCCCCTGTTTCAAATTATGAGACTCGTCTTCCCTTTTTTTTCACTATCCACTGAGGAATATATTCATCTCTAAATGCTTCTACAAAATTAGCCTAAGTCTAATCTTGATCCATCAATTCCCAATCTTCTTGGACTAGCTGCCAACAAGTACAAGCTAGGCCACTTAGCCTAAAAGCAATAAATTTGACCATCATCTTTTGGTATACTGAAGTGTAGCAAAAATTTCCTCCATCTACTCCACCCACTATTTCGCTTTTTGGTCTTGTTCAGCTTCACCCAAGAAGGTAGGAGGTTGAAATTTCAAAAACTTCTCCAGTGCTTCATCTTCCCCCCTTAGGTTCTTTTGTTCTGCCAAAGTCTGAAGTATCTCAGTTATCTTGTGAAATGCTTGCCACATGCTCATATCAATAGGCACCTCGAATGCCACTTCTTGATCAGTTTCATTCTCATTCCTTTGATTCGCAAGGAAAGTTGAGTAGCGTCATATTCAGGAGTCACGAGTTTTGCTTTAGGGATCCTTCTGCTAGTTGTTGTTATGCGACGCTTTGGTGCCATTCTATATCATCGCCCCAAATAATGAGTTATGCAACAAAGTTCAAAATATTTAAATTTAAGCATGCATACACATTCAGGCTTGAGCAAAAATAATTCATATGCAAGTTTTGTATAGATAATAACATCTTCAAGATTGGAGTCCACCAAGATTCTCTTATTTCCAAAAATTTTTGAAATAAAGAAATAAACATAAATGATCCTCTAGCACAAGAGTTTATTGAAAGCAGTAGACGGTAGTATTCTAAACACAAAAAAACTTCGTGTTCGTAATCCTCATTAGAATCCTCAGTGTCGGCATCATACAACTAACTCCCAGTGTTCTTAGAAAAGTCTATCCCTGTACCACTCACGAATCCAAAGTCCATAGGTTCCTTCCTAGGTCTTCTAGAACTCTCCCCAGTTTCAACATAATTTGATGAAGATATAAAAGAAGGTCTAGGTGGAGATTCGTAGTTTATCTCCCCAGGATCATCATTATCAGCAGTCAAGTCAATCACGGGGATAGGTGGATTTGGGATATATTCCATCTCAACACCCTCATCCTTACTATTAGAGATCAAGTCTACTATGGGTATAGGTGGTGGCTCAATAATTTGAACCTTATCATCACTACTCTCTTCTATTGGTGTCATTGGTTGAGGTGTGGGTTGTGGTGCAGCTTGTGGTGATGGTAAGTCTTCTGGATAGATACAGATTGGAGGATGCTATGGCTGCCCATTTATAGTCTTCCTTGTAGTTTTATGCATTCTAACCATCCTACAACATAAACAACCCAAATTAGTCAAAACTTTTAAACTTAATGAAATAAATCACATACTATCAATAATTATCTAAAGCTAGTCCTTGAAACCACTTGTAACACCCCACTATCTACGTACCCTAATAGGGTCGGGGATGTCACCCCGTCCTTAGAACAAGTGGCCTTTATAACTAGGACTCACAGAAAAAAAATGAAAAGAACGATCTAAATTTAAACTTATTACAAATTAAACCAATACTTGCACAAGTCTCAAAATAACAAATGTCAACTGCAGTCTCTCAAAATGAAATACAATTAAAATAAGCCTGCATTGAAAGGAAACACTAATCAATCAACCTTTATAGTAGGATCAACTTAAAAACATGATATGATAAAGTGGTAAGAAATAAATCTCAGTAAGCCCGTGTGTGCTCAGGATGTTTCAGGGAAAACAATTCGTGTATGCAAGTTGAAAAACATTTATAAAAGTAAAATGTTGACAAGTCACAAATAAATTTCGCAAAGCAAGGAGTGGTGTTTGTTGGGAAATATGCCCTCTTAGACTAGGTTTCTGATGTAAATATTGAATATTTTAATAAAAGAATTTATTTTTAGAAATTGTTTGTGAATTTACATTTTATTTGTGCACAATTTCGTTTGGAAAAGACCCATTATGTTTAAGTAAGTGGTCCATGTGACTGGTGGTCTTTCACAGTAAGGTATGGATTACGGGTTACTTAATACATAAACATTTGTTCTTAACCGATTGATGAGAATGGGAATCTCATCATGTCTAGGTTATTATGTCGTGAATTCTAAATAGGGAATGTCTTACCTTTAGCCAGTGAGTAGTCCACTCACTTCCTGACATAAGCATACTTCGAATACGTAGAACAGGAACTGTAATAGTGGTTTCTAAAAGTACTATATGGTAGAAACCTAGACTACTATGCTACAACGTGGACTAGTACTCTACGACTTGAGTATGAGTTGGTGGTCTGACGAAGCTAGAAGCATGTACTTTGATATGCTATAGTTGAGGTTCTATCATAGGACTAATATACTTGCATGTTGGGTATCTGTGACTAGTTAGTTAAGACAGACTTGTACAAAATAGTTTCTATACTATATCGCCCCTTATGGTTGTCTAAATGATCTAAATATCCAGGGCCCTAGGAAACATAGCTTGGATGTTTGCTTTAGGGTAGCTCCCTTGGAAAGCAGAAACAATCCAAGAAGTCGTGGATCATTGGACTGGAAGCCTAAAGATGGTAGATGTCATTTAGAGAGGTGTTAGTACATTTTTTTTCCTCTCTAAATGTACGGCAATGTATAGAGGGGTATTTTAGTCATTACATCTGTAGGTCGGAGACTTTGCTAACGCAGTATTGTCCTTGGGATCAATATATCCTTATGGTGATATTAGTAAATATTTAAAATGTAAAATACATGTATTTATATGGCAAGGGTATTTTGGTCATTTTAGTAGCCAACGTGGTGTGTCTTTTGATTCCAGTATAGACTGTGAGTCCTAATTAAATACAGGCTAAGGAATTAGTCTTAAATTAAATTAAATAGAATTTATTTTATTTAAGTAGTCTGATTTAATTATTAGGTTAGAATAAAATAAAGGTTCATGGAGAGAGAGAATTGATTAAATTAGTTTGATGGGTTAATTAATTGTTCAGGGCTTTGGCCCAGTTTGAATAATTAAAGATTGACCTGGGACTAAACTAATATGGGCTTGTTAATTAGACTATTTTATTTGGGCTAGAAAATTAATTATTTATTAGGCCATTTATTTAGTTCTAATTAGAATAATTAATTTAGTCCAAAAAGGCTAAACTAAGAGTCCAATGGGCCAGTCCAGTTTAACCTAGGGTTTTATTTAGGTTAAATAGGAGGATAAAGAGAATGTGGTTTTTACTCTTTTTAGGGTTAAGAAAACAACGTTGTTTTTTTTTTTTTTTTTCATGCTTCTAGCATGAGAAAAAGAAAAAAACCAGCTGCCTCTTTTCACTCTCTTGAAGAAAATTCCTTAGCCCTGTAAGTTGTTCACCAAATGGGATTAGGCAGGCCATATACTGGAAGATCGAGAGATTGGTGTTCATTTACATGCACAAACGGAGTAGGAGGCTTGTAGGAATCACACCAGAGGTTTTCACCAGTGCACCTACCCCAATTCCATACATTCCGGTCCAGCCAATTCTGAGAATGAGAAAGAGATAAAATTTTTTTCCCTCGGAGCCCTCCCAGGACGTGATCGGTGCCGGCTGAGGCCATCAGAACCGACGCCGACTGTGGCCTGGGAGTTTCTTGTTCTTCATTTTTTCCAGTTTTCGCTTCCGTTGCGTGCTTTGTTTTTCCTCTTTAAACCTTCAGCGTTTTCCTTTCTGATGCCATACATTGTAGAAAATAAAAGCAACCACTCAAAAAATAATAATAATAATAACAGGGCACCACACTTTGTGCACCATGATAAAAGAATGTTCAAGATACCACACTTTATGCATTCTGATACAAGGTAGGTGTATGGTGCACCGAGTGAGATACTCCTCCATCTCTACACCTAAACTTACCGATTATCCATTCCGAAAATGCATAGTTCACTTGAACTGTACTTACTAGCTTGGACTTGTATGATCTATAGAACTGGCTTCTTATCCGGGGAGGACTTACCCCTCAGAGGTGGCCACCTACTGAGAGACTTATCCTAGCCCTTCGAAGACCAGTCCTAGTAGTCTACCCTTATTGAGTACTCAACGTTGTATTTGTCCCTTTTGGGAAAAAAAAAATCATCCAAATTGTTTTTTTTTTTTAATAGTAGTTATGGTTTACAAAGTTCTTGCTAAAAGTGATTTTTAGGAAAAATTTAGCGTTTTGCTTTAAAATGCTTGCTTAATTTGAAATGTTTTAATTTGAACAAAAAAGCAAAAACAAAATTGCCCATAATTGCATTTCAAAGTACATTTGCATGTACATGGCACTATTTGACTTGTCCAAGTAACTATGACCTACAAACAATTTTATGCAAGGCTTACCTGATCTCTTGCCTTCACTGACACAATAGTCTTCTACGTTGGGTTCAAGGCAACCTAGCCTCGCGTGGGGTAAACATAGGGTAAAAGTCACCAATGGTTCACAACCGAGCAACAACTGTATAAATAAATAACTCCCAACCCAATATGCTTAAGCTCAACTAATCAACAACATTATCCAATTATGCTAATAATGTTTAGGAATTCTAAAACTAATTGATAAGGTATTTTAGGGTTTATTATTAATTTATAGAATAAGAATAATTTAATATAACAATATTGATAGATGCCATAAATAATAAATTAGCACAGATAAAAGTATTAGTAAGAATAACAACAATAATATTAATATAAAAAGATATTAATATTAATTAGTCCCATTATTATTATATATTTTTCTATATTTAATAATATTTAATAAAAATATTACTATTTGTTTATTTAATAAAATAATAATATTTAAAATAATTTTTTAACTTCAAAAATATTAAGGTTGATTGAAATTATTAAATTTAATCAAAGAACAACAACAACAACAACAACAACAACAACAACAACAACAACAACAACAATAATAATAATAATAATAATGATAATGATAATAATGATAAAATAGTAATAATACTAGTAGTAAAAAATAGCATTAATAATAATTTTTATTGACCATAGTAATATTACTAGTATTAAAAGTTTAGGAAAGGGTAATGCGCGCGCGCACACACACACATATACATATACACCCATATATTCAATAAATAAAATGTTGATTTGTGCAAAAATAAACTTGCAATAGTTTTTATCACAACAAGGGTGGTACTATAATAATAATAATAATAATAATAATAATAATAATAATAATAATAATAATAATAATAATAATAATAATAATAATAATAATAATAATAATAATAATAATAATAATAGCAATGTATTTGGTGTAAAAAATAACATCATAGGAGCATAAGCAAAACAATGGTGGTAAAATCTCCATCATTCATCAAAACATTCATACTAGTGATATAAATCCTCAAATCTCAATGTAATAATGACCCTAAATCTCAAATCATAATCCAACAATAATTCATAAGCCTCAATACCCATTTTGATCTTCATATCTTAATATTATTCTCTTCATACCCACATGCATATCTCCATCCCAACAATATTAAATCAACCTATCAATTTCATCCTCTAATAGTCTTGAGGTTGAAAATAAGAAAGTTATAGCAAAAATACTTGTTTGATGATCGTTGGAGTCGAAGGTGTTGTCTTGTCAAATGAAGACCCTTGAGTGTTTTGATGAGTCCTCTAATGATTGAGATTGTTCAAGGGTGGTCACCAATGAATCGGCCAAGAGAGAGAGAGAGAGAGAGTGTGTGTGTGTGTGTGTGTGTGTGTATGAGAGAGATTAAGATTGTGAAGAAAATAAAATGAAGATGAGAAGAAGAATAAGATGATTGAACTTATTTTACCTTTTAGGTGTTCTTATCTTGAACAAATAAAACCCATTTGATCTGAAAAAAGGATCAACTTTGGTTATTTTAGTGTTATGGAGTATACTAAGGATGAGTACAGATTGAATACTAGTTGATTTGAGAGATTTGGAGTGATTTGGGATAATTTAAAGTGACTAAAGGTTGAAGAAGTGTAGTGTGTGTTCTTGGCGTTCTTGGTATTCTTGGTAACACAAAAGGAAGTTAAGAGAAGAAGGTGAGTGTGCTTTGGTGAGTGACGGTCGAATGGACTTACTAGAAGGGAGAGTTTCGGTTATCCAAGAGAGAGAGAGAGAGACTAGAGCTAATTTGAATTTCAAAATAAGGGAAAAGTGGAGGTTTTTGAGGTATAGGATTGCTAATGGTGATTTCTTCTTGAAGGTCTCTAAGCCTTCAATGGTGGTTTGCTAGTTTAGCTAAGTCTTGGTTGTGAAATGGAGGATTATTCCAGCCTTAGTGCTGGCCAAAAAATGGTTGTACAAGAGGAGTAAAATTCTAGTTATACTAGCTTAGTTAGGTGAGAGTTTAAAGGAACAAAAAATGGGATTTAATTTTCAAGTTTAAAAAGTTTTTGAATGGAGTGAAGTTAGGAGAGGTTTAAGGTGGTTTAATGGAGTTCTAATGGCCAAGGTTGATGAAGAAAACAAGATGTTCAGCCATGGTTTCACGGTGGCCAAATGATGAAAGGAATGGAAGAAGAAAACTAGTTTCTACCTTTGCTATCAAAGCTGGAAAAAAAATCTGGAATTTAACTATAAGAACTCATAGAATCTAGGATGATTTGTTAGAAAAAGTTTTGAATTATTTTCAATGGATTTGCAGCTGTAAAATAGGAGTGTTTCAAGGTCTATTAATGGTGGTTTTTCAACCATCACATTGAAGAAGAAAGAGGAGAACTTTAGACGGTCTTATGCATGGATTGATTGCTCAATTTCCATGGGTAAAACACTTGGTAGTTTGCGGGAAAATTTTCTGGTTTGGTGAAGCCATAATAACTATGAATTTCCAACAAATTTTTAGCTTCCAACTTACACGAAATGGTTGTTTGCTAGCAAGAAAAGAATCGGCAAATGTGCTACATTTTTTTGGAAATCTAGCCAAGAGGAAGAGCTGGAAAAAAAATTCCAGTTTTGTACCAAAACAAGAGCAAGAAAAATATAGTTCTTTAGAGAAGAAACTATGGTGATTTAATTGGAAAAAAAAAACTAGCTATTTTCCCTCCTATATTTCAGTAATCTATTCTCTCAAGAGCTGGAATTTTCTTTCAAAAATTCATGTCCAAGATTATCCAAGACATTTTATAAGAAAATTAGAAGAATTAAAGAAATAGGAATATTTTAAATTCAAATAGGCTAGGACATAGATTGCCAAAATGACGGAGACTATAATTCCTCTAGATTTTCTTTTAGGACAAGATCACATGGTTAGAATATTACCATTGTGTCTTCCCTAAGACAACATTCCTAGTTTCATGGAATAGAAGAAGAAAAATTCAAACATTAGTTAGGATAGTTTAAAAAAATACTTAGTTGATGGGATTTGAACTCAAGACTTTAGAAATTAACCACAAAGCTCTATCCACTTAACCACATTAATTCTTGTTCTTATTTTCCCAACTTAATTCTTTTCCTTTCTAAATCTTAAGCCTCTTCCTAATTCATCCTCAAGTGAAATTCCTTAATTACCTTCAATACCCAACAAGCACAAATAAATACAACCCATATATAACAATTCTAAGGCACACAAATTCATCCAATAAATATATTTTTATGCAATATGTTATGAAATGCATCTAATCTCTCTAATTCTAGGGTACGTTTAGGTGGGATTTTACAGATTCTGTCCCCAGAATCAGATCTATCGTGAACTATACTTCCCGAGTGGGAGGAAGAGAAGTAAGTTCGGTTAGGAACACATTAGAAAAGTCTTTCACCATTTCAATACTTTCCAGGGTGCACTGATTCTTTGGATTGTTTCTAACATAAGCCAGGTATCATTAACATCCTTATCTTAGCAGCTTTCGGCTTTAGCTCCAACTATTAGAAATTTCAATTCTTTTACCCATGTACCATTGAATTCAAGTACATCACAGCCAAGTTTGATAAATTGCACAGACTTATTTTTACAATCTACCTTATCCCCATGCTTCGCTAGCCAATCCATGCCCAAAATTGCATCATAATCATCAACAGTTAAAATAATGAGATCTCCTTCCAAATTCTCCTTCCCAACTCCAATCCCACTGTTCTGTACATATATATCTACTTTCTCCATTTTCCCTAAGGGAGTACTCACTTACAAGGTATATAGTAGTTTAATTCCATCCCAATCTAAAGGATATGCTTAAGTCTTGTTTAGATAAGAATAGGTAGATCCAGGGTCTATTAAAGCATTAACAGAATAGCCTTAAATAGTGAACGTACCTTCCATCACTGCTGCATCTGCTCCAATCTCTTCCCGATTAAGGGTAAAGACTTTTGCCTTCACTTGTACCTTCTGTGCTCCACTTCCTAAAGTTCTTGCATTATTTGCGCTATTAGCTCTAGTGAACTATGTTAGGATTCCTTGCCCAATCCTTTGGGGTTTGGGATAGTTGTTTCGGAGATGATTCGGGTCTCCATAGTTATAGTATTTCCTTACAATTCCCTTAGACCAGCAATCTTTCTCTACATGTCCTCTCTTACCACAGTATCGGCTTGTTGGCAAGTTTTGAGCAGGGCCAGTTAGTGCAGTGTGTGCTTGCTATTCTTTGTTCTGCCATTATTGATTAGCAGAACGCTTGGTACTATGTTGCCTCGAAAGCTGCCTTAGTGGTTGCCTCAGTGGTAGAAAGGTCCTTTGAGCCGTCCTGTTTTTATCATTGATTTCAGTTCGAGTGGTCGTATCCGCCACTGCTGAGTACGTTATTAGTGGGAAAATAGCTAAAGCCCTCCTCAATTCTTGCCTTAGGCCCTTGACAAACTGTCTAGTTCGATTTTGCTCAATGTCCACCAATCTCTTGTAGTAGTTTGACAATTAGTTGAAACGAGTAGCATACTGAGCCATAGATATGCTCTCTTACTTCAAATTCTGGAACTCATCTTCCCTCTTTTTCATTATCCACTAGGGTATATACTAAGCCCTAAAAACCTTCACAAAATTAGCCCAAGTCCAATCCTGATCTGATAGCTCCCAATCTTCCTGAACTCATTGTCACCATGTACGAGCCGGCCCTCTTAACCTAAAGGCGGCAAATTTCACCATTCTCTTTTATGTATATTGGAACGTAGAAAAAATGTTCTCCATTTGCTCCGCCTACTATTCCACCTTTTGATCTTGCTTTACCTCACTTGGGAAAGTGGGGGTTGAAATTTTAAGAACCTTTCCAGTGCTTCATTTTCCCCCCTTAGGTTTCTTCGTTCTGCCAGGGTCTGCAATATCTCGGTCATCTTATTTAATGCTTGTCCTATAGTTAACTTTGTGGGCACCTCAGACTCCACTTCTTTATCTGGCTTATTCACGCTTCCCTAGTTCAGTGTGGATAGTTGAGTAGCGTCATATTGGGGAGCCATAAGTTCTAGCTCAGCAACCCTCCTGCTAGTTGCAGCAACTCGACATTTTGGTGCCATTGTATAACATCGTGCCCAAGCAATGAGTTATGCCATAAAGTTCAAGTACAGCCAAAATGGATGAACATTCAAGGTATAAACATAAATGCAGTATATGAAAGTTCTGTATAAAAGACAATATCTTCTAAAGAATAGAGTACACCAAGATACTCCTTTTTGCAAAAACTTTAAAAACAAAGCAACAAATCACCAATATAGAGATTTATTGAAAGCAATAAACAATCAGCCTCCCCGAGCATGCAAATACTCCAAAACTCTACTCCTAATCAAAATCTTCAGTGTCAACTTCATATAGCCAACCCGCAGTATTCTTAGAGAAATCTATTCCCACTCCACTCACGAACTCAAACATCATAGGTTCTTTCCCGGGTCTCCTAGAACTCTTTCTAGTTTCAACATGATTTGGTTGAGATACAAAAGAAGATCTAGGTGGAGACTCACAGTCTATCTCCCCTGGATCATCACTGTCCATTGTCAAGTCAATCATTGGAATGGGTGGGTTTCGCACATACTCCATAGCATCACCCTCATCCTCCCTATCAGTGATCAAGTCTACTATAGGTATGGGTGGTGGTCAATAATTTGAACCTCATCCTCAGTACTCTTTTCCATAGCTATTTCTGGTTAAGGTGCAGGTTGTGGTGCAGGTAAGTCTTCTAGCTGGACATGAATGAGTCGGTGCTATGGCTATCCGTTCATGGTCTTCCTTGCAATTCTATACATCCTAACCATCCTACAACATAAACAGCTTAAGTTAGTCAAAAGATTCTAAAACTTAAGATATAATTCTAAATATTAATAATAGTTGGCTAATCCTAGACTCTGATACCATTTGTAAAGCCCCACTACCTACGTACCCCAAAAGGGAGTAGGGATGTCGCCTCGTCCTTAGAACAAAGGGTCTTTATAACTAGGTAATAGAAAAATGGAAAGAAATAATCTAGTGTAAAACTTTATTACAACCCAAAGTAATACTTGTACAAATCTCAAAACAAATAAAAGAAAGTTAAAATCTCTCAAGAAATAAATACAATCAAAACGAATCTTTGAAATATATGGCAACATAAAACAATCAACTTTCAATGTAGGATCAACCTGAAAACATGATATAAAAGGGTGCTGAGAAATATTACCTAGTAAGTCCTATGTGTGCTCATGATAATTTAAGAAAACCTATCATGTGTGTAAATTTTAAACAAGTCAAAAGTTTGCAAGTCCAGAAAACTCATCTTTAAACATTAAGTGATATTTTATCATCTTTTGCAAAATAAAATGCACAATATGTAAAGATATAAACCACTCAAATAAAATTGACTATGAAATATTACATCATAGTCAAGGCTATGAAACCCTGCATCATGACTATGAACTGTGAAACCTTACATCAAAATACAAATGGGTGATCAGCCCACAGAGTGAGATCCTCTTCTATCTCTACACCCAAACTTACCAGATGTCCACTCAGAGAATAAACAGTCCACCTAAATTGTGTTCCTAGCACGGACCGGCTTGACCAACTAGAACTAGCATCTTATCCCGGCAGAGCTCACCCCTCTGAGATGACCACTTACTAAGAGACTTACCCTAACCCTTCAAAGACTAATCCTGGTAGCGTACCATTATTGAGTACACAATGTTCATTGTTTTCTTACTTGGGCAAAGTAAAATAAATAAAGTGTCCTTATTTGAAATAACAATTATGGTATTCAAACTGTCGAGTTAAAACTAGTTGAAGAAAAATTTAACATTTTGCTTTGGAAAACTGTTTGCTTGATCTAAAATTATTCAATTTTAGCATAAAAGAAAAAATGTCTATAATTGCACCTCAAAGTACATCTTTAACGGTAAACGATACATTTGACTTGCAAAAGCGCTTTAGTTTGACAAACACCTTTATACAAGGACTTACTTGATCACTTGATCTCGCGTATAAAATAATCTTCCAAGTCCTATTCAAAGCAACCCAGCCCCATCTGAGGTAAACATAGGGTATAGTCACTATTGGTGAACAACCAAGTAACAAAATTGTATAGATACAAATAACTCCCAACTCTAAATATTCATGTCCACCCAAACAATAACAACACTTAAATATAATAATAACGGTTTAGGAGTACTAATATAAAAATATTCTAAAGTTCAATATTAATATTAGTATAAGTGTAATTTGATATTATAATAACTTAGATGGCATAAGTAATAATTAAGCATAACAAAAATAATAATAATATTGTCAAAAGTATTAATAAGAATATTGATAATTTTATAGATAATAATAATACTGCTAAAAGGATGATAAAAAATAATATTTTTTTTCTAAAATGATAATGTTTAATAACAATAGGAATAATAATAATAATAGTAGTAGTAGTAATAATAATAATAATAATAGTAGTAATAATAATAATAATAATAATAATAATAATAATAATAATAATAATAATTATTATTATTATTATTATTAAAAAATCAACTAGTTATAATGACACTAATAATATTAATAATAATACTATTATTAAAAATAATATTAATAGTGACAATATTAATAAAAGTAATCATAATGATTTAAGTGTCAAAAGTAACAACAATATAACTATTAATAATTAAAGTATTAATAATTTCGCTATTAATAAATAAAGTAGCAATTG
The DNA here is from genome assembly GCA_026120185.1 of Voacanga thouarsii. Classification (NCBI taxonomy): domain Eukaryota; kingdom Viridiplantae; phylum Streptophyta; class Magnoliopsida; order Gentianales; family Apocynaceae; genus Voacanga; species Voacanga thouarsii. Next base: position 1,239,233 of record JANUWF010002285.1, read on the forward strand.
TACAAGTAGAAGTACTAATAATTATGTATCACAACAAAAGTAGTATTCTTAATAACAATAATAATAGTTGCAAGATGATAATAATTATTGATGGTATTACCAACATTATTAAAGTAACAACAATAACAACATTAATCTCCAACATCAACCATATCATCACATGCTTTAATGACATATAGATCATATTCTCATATCTCCTAACAAACATGTCATAATCCCACACTAAAATTCAAGACCCAAATATAATACATAAAGCAATCCTATTGCATGTCTAAACCTTTATCATAAAAATCACCCATACCATAAATATTTCCCCAACATCATCATAAATCACATCAACCTTTCTATATTAACATCATCCTATACCACTTGAGTTCAAAAGAAATGGCGACCAATCATTTCAATCAAGAGGAGATTGAGAAGAAAAGTCAGATAAAGAATAAGAGAGATAAAAGGAATGAATATGATATGATGTTTATTGAGCTTGGTTTACCTTAAAGAATAAGAAGAGTAAAAAAAATACTTGTTCGACCCGAGTGAAGGAAAAACTTTGTTTGAATTGGTGTTACAAAATATGTTAATGGAGAGAATAGGTTGCACTGGCCAAATAGTCTTGCTAAGGATGGTGTTTCAATTTTTCACGGAGAGAAGGAGTCTAGGAGCTTATTCAAATTTTAAATTAGAGAAATGGTTGTGGAATTGGTGGAGGTTTTTTGAGGAAGAATATTGCTAATGGTGATTTTTTCCTTGAAGGTTTCTTGCTCTTCAAAGGTAGCTCACTTAATTAATCAAGATATGGAAGAGAAATGGAGAGTGCTCTAGCCTTTAGAGCTAGCCAAAATTCTTGATAAAAATGTGCAGAAATTCTAGTTTAGTTGATGAAGTAGGTTGATAGTAGGAATCTATCTAAGCAATATGCTAAAGCTAAAGAAAGGGGATGGAGATTCAAACCACATTCCATGGTACCGAAGAAGAAATTAAATTACGAAGGCTTTCAATAGAGGATTCAAGCCAAACAAGCCACCAAACCAAGGAATAAGAAGATAGTAAAGAAGTGGGTGCCAAAGGGAAGCTGAAAGTCCTTTAAGAAGACAAATCAAGAATTAAGAAAGTTGTTAAGTGATGAAGGATCAAAGAAGGGCCGAAAATATCAAAGCTTGAATAACAATTTATGTGGAGGATCAAGTGCACATGAAAGAAATGTTGAGGACATGAAAAATGAGTTGGTTGTGGAGAACCAGTATGCACCCTGTGCCAAGCCCAACCAGCCTACCTAGCATCAAGCCCTCTCGGCCCATTGGCCAATTTTTACAAAACCAACCCGGCACCAGGCCCATCATGTAGGCCCGGCGCCAGGTCAGTTCACACCTTGCCCTATTTTATTCCATTTTTCTTGTTTTGTTCTGTTTTGTTCCCAATTTAATTCCCATAATTTTTTTTATGTCATAGAGATATTTTAGACCATTTAAATGCTTGAAGGGTTGAGATTTCATCTCACCATAGTTAGATTTAGTTGCCTATATATATGGCATTACAACATTCAATGCAACAACTTTGAATATTGATAGAAATCAAAGAGTCTTTTTTTAGAGCTTTTGAGAGGTGACTCATCTTGGGTAAATCCCATGAACATCATGACCATTCTTAGGGCCTAGTCCTTCCCTATGTATTGAGTCTATATACTCTTTTAGGACAGATCAATTAGCTTTCTAATTTGGGTCTTAGGTAATAGATAATCTGAAGTTCTTGTTGGAGGTAAAATTGGTTGCCTAAATCATTTTCTTCAAAGTGTTCATGGTTTCTTTTTGAATCAAGGGTCTTTGGTTGTGATTTGGATGAATTGATTCTTATTTCTAGTGTTCTAAGTTCTTTGTTTTGGCTTAGGGTCTAAGTATTTCAATTGGGTATCTTGTTTCTTCACTAATTTCATTGTTTCGAGTTCTTAAATGTGTCTTGAATTTTACCCCAAATTTAGCCACGAAATTCAAATCAGCCCAAGATCATATCAGTTGCTTGATAAGTGAATGCTTGATGGAGCAATGCATGGGATTTATGTTTCAAACTAAAAGTATTTTGAATGAAGAGAAATTAGGAGAAGTTTGAGGTGCTTTAATGGAGTTTGTTGGCCATGGTTGATGGTAGAAGAAAGGATGTTCAGCTATCATACTAAGGGTAGCCGAAAATGGTGAAGAAAAATGAAGAAGAAAAATCAGTTGAATAAAGACTAATATAGCTGGAAAAATTCTGGTTGTTTAATGAAATCTAGGAAGGTTTGTTAAACAAAAATTCAAAGTACTTTGGAAAGATTTTGTTGCTATAAACTAGGATTGTTTCAAGGTTCTTTAATGGAGTTTTCCAGCTAGCAACTTGATGAAGAATAAGGGTTATTGACGAACTAGTTCAGGAAGTTGAATGCTTAAAGATTTCATGGCTAAATGGCTTACATGCTTGCTAGAAATTTTTCTAGTTTAGATGGCCTAAGGATGATTCGAAATTCACCAAGAATTTCCAGCTTTTGCTCACAGTAATGGTTGTTTGCTTTGCAAAGAAAGAAATGACATCCAAACTGCCCAAGTTTTGAAAGTTAGCAAGAAGAAGAACTAAATAATTTTTTCAGCTTTTTACAATAACAAGAATAACCAAAATTGCAGTTCTTTAGGAGAGTAATTTGGTGATTTAATCATGGATTATAAAACATCCTTTTAGCTCTCATATGATTTGGCCAAGATGTTTCCAAAAACCTAGAATTTATTTAAATTCCAAGGCCATAATAATTTAGAGCATTGAATAAGAAAATAAAAAGAATTCATGACATAAAATATTTTCAAGTTCAAATATGTTAGGTCATGATTTGCTAAAATATTGGAAGGTCAAACTCCTCTAGATTCTCTTTAGGACAAGATCACAAGATTAGAATATTACCATTGTGGTGGCCCAAGACAAAATTCCTAGATATATGGATTGCAAGAAATCAAATTCAAATATTAATTAGGATAATTAAAAATAATACTTAGTTGATAAGATTTGAACTCAAGATCATATGAATTAACCACAAAGCTCTATCCACTTAACCATATTAATTCCTATTCTAATTTTCCCAACTTAATTCTCTTCCCTCCTACATTCTAAGCTTCTCCTTCTCTCATCTCTAAGCAAAATTTCCTAATTTCCCCCAATACTCATCAAACATAAATAAATCACATAGTCCACATATATTGATTTTAAAATGCACAAATTCAGTCAGAAAATATTTAGTCATACAATATGTCATGAAATGCAACATATCCTCCTAATTCTAGGGTAGGCTTAGGTGGTGTATTACATCCTCCCCTCCTTAAAAGAATTTCTTCCCAAAATTCAGTGTGTACCTTTATATCAAGTTGGGATATTCTCACGTCATCCATTCCTCCATTTCCCTCGTAGAATCTTGCGTACCGTGGTGCTCCCATAACATCTTCACCATTGGTATTTGCTTATCTTGAAGAGTCTTAATGCTTCAGTCTAGAATCTTAACCGACTTAGCCACGTAACTCAAATCAAGTTGTAATAGCAAAGGCACATTGTTCAAGACATGGTCCGAGTCAAAATTGTACTTCTTTAGTTGAGACATGTGGAATACATCATGTATTCCTACCAATTCATCTGGTAAATCTAATCTATAAGCAATAGGCCCAATTCTTTCAATGATTAGAAATGGTCCTAAATATCTCGGACTTAACTTTCACCCTTTTGAATGGTTCAAAATCCCTCTACTAGGAGTCAACTTCAGGAATACACAATCCCCTACTTGGAATTCTAACTCTCTCTATCTATTGTCCGCATAGCTCTTCTGCTGACTCTAAGCTGCCTTCAACCTCTCTCTTATTTCTTTCACCTTATCTACCATTTCTTGAATACAAACCTCCCCAATCTTGCTTATGTAACCATCCTCCGTCCAACTCTAATACAATGGCACCTGACATTTGTGTCGATACAATGATTCATACGAAGCCATACTAATCGAAGATTGGTAATTATTGTTATAAGCCAACTCAGTATATGGTGCAATTCAATCCATTAATTTCTGAAATCTAGTATGCATGCTCTTAACAAATCTTCTAATATCTAAATAACTCTTTCTAACTGACCATCAGTTTGTGGATGTGCCAACGTGTTGAACTTCAAATTAGAACCTTTAGCCTAAAATCGCAATGTAAACCTCGGGTCTCAGTCACACACAATACTTAGGGTACTCCTTTTAACCTTACTATTTCTCGTTGATACGTAAATTTTGGGTGTATAAAAATTATTAAATTTAAATCCATCCCTATCCAAGTTTTAATTAAAATATTAATCCCAAATTATACATACGAGTAATTATACTCATCACAAACGTAGTATAGGAAATTAACGAGTATAGATCCTCAAGGGAACAAGTGCACACTAATAATTTTTCATTCATTATTTAACTCACCAGTAAATTACATTTGAAATGTTATAATGCCATATATATATATATATATATGTGGCATTATAGGCATCTAAACCTAATTAAAGTAAGAAGAAATCTCAACTATTCAAGCCTTTAAATGATCTAAAATATCTCTATTACATAATAAAAGTCATGAAAATTAATTTAGAAATCAAAATAAAATAAAACAATAAAATTCAACAAAACAGGGCATGACCCGAAGGGACCTGGCACCAGGGGTATTCGTGGACCTAGCACCAGGTGTGTTCTAGAATGGAAAAACTTCTCCAGAGTGGACCTAGTGCTAGGTGTACTAGTATACCCGGTGCCAGGTGTGTCCTGGTTCTACATAGCCTGCTTTTCTTGTCCATTCAACCCACTCTTGTACTCCTTTAGCTCTCCACACAAATTATTGTGCAAATGCAACTTTCTTAGGCCTTCTCTTTGGCATCCATCTCTTCACACTCTTTATGTTCCTTGGCTTGTTGAATAGTTTTGCTGGAATCCTCCCTTGTAAGCTCCCATGTCTTAAATTCTTCCAAGGTGCCATGAAGTGTGGCTTGTAGTTCCATCCCCTTCTTTAGCTTTAGCATATTACTTGGATGGGTTCTTGTCAAGAGTGTGTAAGGGGTGATTCCCATTTCAAGACCAAATCAAAGGGCTTAGTCCCATTTTTAATTCAATGTCTCTAAACTTCAAAGGGATAATCTTAATCTCTTTCTCTATTCTTCGATGTTAGTATTTCTCTAGTGTTCATGATAGGATGAGTTTTTGGGTGCTTTCAAATCCCATATTTTTGTTCTAATCTCCTGATAGATTAGGGTATTTAGGTGTTTTGAAGTAGGCTAGATTCATCAAATCTCATTAGGTTATCTGCATTTACATTTAGTTCCTTTTGTGTGTGTGTGTGTGTGTGTGTGTGTGTGTGTGTGTGTGTGTGTGAATTTAGTAGGAAGTTGTATGACCAACTCTAGAGTTCTTGTTTTCAAAATCAAGAGGCTTATGCATTTTACCGTATCAAAGTGGTATCAGAGCAAGATTGTATTGATTTTAATCAATACAACTTTTTTTGGGCAAAGGTACAATTTTCTTCAAGAACTTGTTAAAATTTCCAGATTTTTGTCATGTGTTGTGGGGCTATTTTAAATGCTTAGTACTTCAAATTGTGCCATGGGTTTATTGTGAAATTGAACCTACATGTTGGGTTTCTAATTGAGTAGTTACTTAAGGATTAAAATTTTTGAAAAATTGAAGTTATTTTAAGTTGATTAGCTGCACAAAACTCTGCACATAAGAAATCTCATAACTCATTTTCATGCTAATTTTAGGGGGCTATAAAATTCAAGTTTTTGTTATGTTCTTGCTTTGAAATTATTCCTTAATGTTAGTATAATCATTGGGGATTAATTTTTCTTGAAATTCTTGAGTTTTTGAATTGTTACAAGTATGAAATTTTTGAAACCCCTTGAGTTACGAGATTGCACCTCAAGTGTTTGATATATTACATCAATGACTTTTGATTGCTCATACATGACTATCTCAAGCTTCCATTCATGAACTACATTGTCTCCTAGCATAGTAGATTGTTCTTAGTAAGGTAAATCTTTCTTGTAACCATTAGAAAGTTTATTTCTCTTTGAATTAGTCTTAAGTTTGGGAAGCACTTGAGTAGATTGAAAAAGGCAAGAGGGTGAGCTCATTGTTGTAAAAGCCAAAGAAGAGTGTAAATACGAGGGTTGAGTGACATTGATTGAGTGCTAAACACATGAGGGTGTGAAGTGAGAAACTTTTCTTGTGTGTTTTTCTACTTAAAATTTCTCTTTAAAAAATAGTTTATGAGAGTTCATATGCATCAACTTCTATGAGTACTCAATGTGAAGTAAGTGATTTCCATGAAATGTCTTGCCCAAGTAGAGGAGAATGTGATAAATATGATGAGGAATAATGGGATTATGAGAAATATAAAGATGATTGTGCATTATCGTATGATTATAATGAAGAGCAAAGCACTAGTGGAGATAGAAAATGTGGAAATGAAAAGGGAAGAATTGGGCGTATAAACTATGAGAATGATGGAATACTTGTGGGAGGACCTCCAAAGAGAGCAAAGGATAGATTACAAAATTACTCAAATAATGGAGTGCAAAAAATAGAGCATGTGCAAAAGAAGAATGAGTATGATTGCTCTAATTGTTTAGGGAAAAAAGCCACTATTTTACAATTGTCCTAATGAGCGACAATAGAGGAAGGATAAGTTGCAAAGTACTTGACCCAACAAATTGGCACATAAGAGATTTTATGGGGTACAAGGCAAGAAAAGAAGACATGTGAATGTTAAGAAACAACCACAAAGGAGAATAGACCCAAAGAAAACTACTCATGCCAACCCTCCACTTACTCAATCAAGATATATGGGAAATAAGAAACTTAGAGGGGTTGGAATAGGTAGTAAAGGAGGAATTGTGATTGAGCCAATTTGTCCATCGATTGGAGTAGCAAGAAGAGATAGGGATGCTTGTGAGGGTAAAGAAGGAGATAAGACGCAAGAGGAAAACATTTTTTTCCAAGGTGTTTTATCAAAGAAAAATCATGTAGTGTGCTTATTGATGGAGGAAGTTGTAAAAATTTGATTAGTACTACGTTGGTGAATGAATTAGAGTTAAAAACCTTAAAACACCCTAGTCCCTACAAGCTCCATTGGTTAAATAATTTTGGAGAAGTAAAGGTGAACAAGTAAGCTAAGGTTGAATTTAACATGGCGGGATACCATGATGAAGTGTTGTGTGATGTTTATCCCATGCATATTGGGCATATTTTGTTAGGGAAACCTTACATGTTTGATAGGGATGTAGTCCACAAGGGGGGAGAAAACACTTATACTTTGAAGAAAGATGGAAAAAGTTCACTTTAGTTCCCTTAACCCCTAGTGATGTTTTGAAAGATCAAAATACTTTGAGGGAAAATGAAAACAAAATGAGAGAGAAGAAAGAGGGGAAAAAGATTAAGAGAAAAGAATATAAAGGGGAAGTAAAAGAAGAGGTTAGGGACAAAGTTGAGAAAAGGAAAGGAGAAAAAAAATAGAGTGACCTCTTCGAATTTGAGTGAAAAAAAAAAATGAGTGATAAACAAGAAGGTGAGAAAAGAAAAGAGAGTGAAAATAAAATGAGAAGAAAAATATGGGTGGTGAAAAGAGAAAACAAATAGCATGGCAAAGTTCAAAAGACTACATTTTTGCCTTCACCCAAAATTTCTTGTTTGAATATTCATGTTGGTGACAATTTGAAGATGAATCATCACAAAAAATGGGGAAATGATAGGAATCGTCCTAGGTATGAAAGCCATTCTAAAGAAGGAGGAAGGAGGACAAAGACACAACATATGGCTCCATGGGTGAAGCTCCTCTTCAAAAGACTTCAACTTGCATTTCAAGATTCCAAGCCAAGTATAAAAAAGGTTGTCAAGTAATGGAGGATTAAAGAAAGGCCAAAAAGATCAAAGCTTAGACAATAATTGGTATGGAGGGCCAAAAAAGCACAAGAGAAGGCTGAAAAGACAAGAAAAGCATGTTGTGCAGAGAACAGAAAGCACTTGGCACCAGGCCCAACAAGACCACCTAGTGCCCGGTCCAATTGGCCTGTTAGCCAAACTTCACAAAGCACACCTGTCACCAGACCCAACAAGCCTACCTAACACCAGGTGACTTCGGGACGGCCCGGTTTTGGTGATTTTCTTTTTCTATTTTATTTTGTTCCTAATTTAATTTTCATGACTTTTGACTTATAATAGGTATATTTTGGACTTACTTAGGAGATAAATGGCTGAGATTACATTTCCTATTCACTAGGTTTACTTTGTTATCTTTATATATGTCTCTTTACTCTTGTAATAGTGAGACATTTGAGACTTAAAATATTTTTAGTAGAGAAACCAAATTCTCTCTAGAGAAGAGTGTGTAAGGGGTGATTCCCATTTCAAGACTAAATTAAAGGGCTTAATCCCACCTTTGATTCAATGTCTCTAAACTTCAAAGGGATAGTCTAAATCTATATCTCTATTCTTGGGTGCTTGTATTTCTCTAGTTTTCTTGATAGGATGAGTTTTTTGGTGCCTTCAAATTCCTTCTTTTTATTCTAATCTCTTGATAGATTAGGGTATTTAGATGTTTTGAAGTAGGCTAAATGCACTAAATCTTATTGGGTTAAGTGCACTTGCATTTAGTTCATTTATGTGTGTGAATTTGGTAAGAAGTTGGATGACCAACTTTAGGGTTCTTTTTTTCAAAATCAAGAGGCTTCCACATTTTAGCAGAGAGCACCTGATGTCAGGCCTAACAAGCCTACCTGGCACAAGGTCACTTCGGGCACCACCTAATTTTGCTGATTTTTCTTGTTCTGTTTTATGTTGTTCTTAATTTAATTCCCACGACTTTTTAACTTGTAATAGGTATATTTTAAATTTACTTAGGAGATGAATGGCTGAGATTACATCTCCCATTTGCTAGGTTTAGTTTGTTATCTTTATATATACCTTCTTACTCTTGTAATAGTAAGACTTTTGAGCCTTAGAGTATTTTTTGGTAGAGAAACCAAATTCTCTCTAGAAGAGAGTGTATAAGGGGTTATTCCCATTTCAAGACGAAATCAAAGGTCTTAGTCTCACCTTTGATTCAATGCCTCTAAACTTTAAAGGGATCATCTAAAGCTCTTTCTTTATTCTTGGGTGCTAGTATTTCTCTAGTGTTCTTGATAGGATGAGTTTTTGGGTGCCTTCAAATCCTATCTTTTTATTCTAATCTCTTGATAGATTAAGATATTTAAGTGTTTTGAAGTAGGCTAGATTCACCAAATCTCATTAGGTTAAGTGCATTTGTATTTAGTTCATTTGTGTATGTGAATTTGGTAGGGAGTTGGGTGACCAACTCTAAGGTTTTTGTTTTCAAAATCAAAAGGCTTTCGTGTTTTACCGTATCACCACCAAAAAGCTTTCTTCAAAAAATGATACATTTTCACTTCTCCCAGGTGAATGGCATACTTACTTCTATGTACCTTATCCAAGATCTTTTTCCTCAGCTCCTGTTTAATAGGAACACACGTGCGATCTCGGAAATACATCTCTCTTGTCAAAATTCACTACCTCCTCGCTTAAGCTCTTTAACCTTGAAAAGCTAAAACTCTGCATTGTCTTATTGTGCCTTGATAATTTCTTGCCTTAAATCTGGTGTTAATCTCAGATTGCTGATATAAATTCTTCCTTTTTGTACCTCTATTTTCTTATCCAGAACTTCTTAAACAGCTTAAACTTATTGTATCCTCAATCTTACCATCTTGACTTTTCAACTCAAAGCATCAACAACTACATTGGCTTTCCCTAGATGATAGTTGATAGGACAGTGGTATTCTTCTAGGAATTCCATCCATCTTTGCTGTCTCAAATTCAAGTCCTTTTGAGTAAAAATATACTTCAAACTTTTGTGATTTGTGAACACCTCATACTCAACTTCATATAAATAGTGTCGCCATTTCTTCAATGCAAAAACAATGGTGGCCAATTCCAAATCATGTGTTGGGTAATTGACTTCATGTGGCTTCAACTTCCGCAAGGCATAAGCTATCTAATGCACGTGTTTGCATGTGTAAGAAAAATCTCAATAACTGTGCTCCACAAACACAAGTTTTAATAGTTAAAATACCAAATAGAATCATACAACATACACATATAAAGGCAAGTGCACCAATCGTGTAGTCTAGGGACATTGGCAAGTATCGAAAAACCTTAGAGAATGGGAGTTATCACTCCTACTTCCTTCTTTTCTCGTTGTTTAGCTAAAAGAAAATATGAGGTGTAAACCAACTACATGAGAAGAGAGATTATGTTCTTTTGCACAAGAGAAAGTCACAGTACCCCCAAGGAATAAGAAAGAGAAAAACTCATGTAAGAAAGAGGAAGTCCCCCACTTAAGATATAAGAAATGAGTACCCCTTGAATCCACAATTCTTAATTCTAGGCACTGGAGTGAGTTAAATATAAATCTCACCCTTACTCGAGTTATGAGATTTTTACCCCTATATTTGATTGATTGATATCTCTACTAAACCAACCAAGCCTAAAGGTGCATCAACCATTACTCACCATCCTAAACCATCCGGAGGTCACAAAATCCCTATCTCTAGGAAATTTCATAAACCCTTTGATTGTTAGCCCTATTTCCCAACCTCCCTCTCGAGTTAATTGAAAATGGCAAATGCTAACCCAATCAAATGGTTGTCCTATCCTCAACCCCATTTCTTGAAATCATTAAGGAAGAACAATAAATTGAAGTAAATCAATCAAAACCCATTCAATGAAAGATAGGAAAATAAGATCAAATAACAAAATACCCAAGAACAAAAATTGTAGATCTAAAGGAAATACATCATTCTCAAGCACAAAAAATAGGGTACAACCCTTCATTACAATTAAAAATCCATTCCTAGTACAAGAATACAAGAAATATTACAAAATGGGTAGAAAGGCAAACTCATAGACAAGTTTTTCTTCTTTCTCCTCTTGAAATCTTTAAGTAGACTCCCTTCCTCTTCTTGGATCTCTTGGTCCTTCCCTCTTCTTGGCAATCAAACTTTCAAGATTTTGGGTTCTTGAGAGAAACCCTAGCCTTTTCCCAACACTCTTCCTTTGATATGGTTAGTAAAGAATGTTTTTCTAGAGGTTTAGCCATCCAAAATCATAAAAAACATGCTGAAGAGGTGTTTCCTCTGCAAGTGGACTGCCCAGGGAAGTTGGAAGCTCTCTAGAAGCTAGACGGCCTAGAGAAGTTCCCTAGCCTGCCAGGCTTCTGCCCTGGCGTGCCCATGTTTACTTCCAGGAAGCGTAAGGTACTAAAGCTACCTAGGCTACCAGCTTATTAAGATACAAATACAAATATATATGCAATTGAAGCAGGCGGCCTAGGGTACTAAAACTTCCCTAAGCCGCCACCTAAAAACTACACATATATACACAAGAAAACAGGTGGCCTAGCGAAGTTTAACTTCCCTTGGCCACCATCTTTCGAACACAAGCAAACCAAACTAAAGAAAATGTGCTAGGTGAACTAGGGTATGAAAACTTCCCTAGGCCACCACCTACTAAACATACATATATATACAATGAAGTAGAACTTCCCTTGGTCGCTACTTTTCTGGACAAAAACAGGCCAAGGGAACACAAAAGGTTCCCTTGGCCGCCATTATTCTTTTGTCTAGGCATCCTTTATTCTTGCTTTTGTGTGTTTCTTCATTTGTTCTCCATTTTTTCTCCATTTTCCTGCTTTTCTTCATTTTCATCTCCAGTTCTTATTTCCTTTATTTCCTACAAAACAAGATGAAAATGGTGTGGTGAGTGATGATTTCAACAAGGATTTAATACAACTAAAGTACAAAAATACTAGAAAATATGTATGTGATGAGCCCTTATCACACACCCCCACACTTAAGTCTTTGCTTGTCCTCAAGTAAACCACACTTATTCATCAGCAAAGAATTAACTAATATACAAATCAAGTAGCCTTCAATTATTCACAATTTAACTATTATACAAACTACGAAAGATACATTATTTCATAACGATAAAGAATAGCTAATTTACAAGTAAGATGAAAAATATTCTACATAGCATTTTAGTTAAGTCATTGAGAACAACTTAGCATATATGCAATAAAGTCAAAATGGTAAAGAGATTATTTCTTCCTCCGCTTTAGGATTCACCTTAACACCAATCCATCTAAGCTAATCCTATGTATACCCTTATATTAGGCTAGACACAACTAAGAACCTCAAACTGAAATTAAATAAGCTTATGTTAAATAAATGTGATTCACTCAATATCTCCAATCAAGAATTTCAAACAAAGTGATTTATATGAGATTGGATCCAACAACTCACTTAAGTCTCGTGGCTATCCCAATTACATATATTACAAATGATACAACACACTTTAGTACAACAATACAATTCAATTTGAATTGGCAAATTAGGAGCCTCTCGTTTTTCATCATTTTTCTTTCTACAAAGGGAATGCATTTATAGTTATTTTACTTCAATGCCCTTTTTGCATCCCTTGTATTTTCTGATTTTTTTTATTTCTTTTTATTTCTTTCTTTTTCTTTCTTTTTCATCACACGTTTTTTTCATCATAGGACATGAATTTTTGCATTCCTAGAGCCTTTTTTCTCCTCACTGAAGTAGGTGCATTTTGCAACCCACCTCTTGCTCCCATTTGCCTTTTTATTGAAAAATACAACCAAAAAAAAATCATTGAAATTTTCTATAATACAACATACAACACAAATGAATGAATGAATAATTGGGATTAGCCACTAAACTAGAGATAAGCTTATGAACCATACTCTATATTTCATCACTAAGTTTTTCATCCCTTGTCAAAGAATTAAGCTTCACAAACATTTTCAAAGGCATAAACAAGAATAATTTACTTCTCCAAAATCGTGAAACAAGAATCAATAATCTACAAGATATTCATTAAACCTCAACATTTCATGCCCAAAAATAAATTTCATAACAAAATAATGATTTTTAGTTTCCCAACAGATGAACAAAAATTCCAAGTCTAAAAGACCATTCATTTACCAAATAAAAACATAAAATAGAAATTTCTTCCCAAAACAAATTTTAACCTTCAAAGCTCAATGCATATTCCAAACAAGATCAAAATTTTTCCATTCCAGAAAAAATGAACAACGATTGAGCATAAAATCAAAAGAATTTCCACACAACAAATTTACATACCCAAAACATACATCACATAGCATGTTTCTCCTTTCAACCTCAAAGTTTCAATTTCAACAGGAAATAGTACATTCTCAATCCAATCAACCAATCTCTAATTTTCAAACCAAAGAATCGAACACCATGAATTATACCACAAATCTCCACATCCAACAAATTCCTCTAAAAACCATTCTTACTCAACCAATCAAAGAACAAGATATAAATAAATAATCTAATAAATAAAATTGAAATTATTCAAATATCCAAATGAATGGATAGTACAACAATAATACAACAATGATTAAAGAAAAATTCTTCAAATACAACTTTGGCAATATAACAACAACAACAACAAAGAGTTTTCAAATACAATTTAATCAAAGAATCTTCAAGTACAATTTTGGCCAAAATGAAAAATAATCACAACACACATACATCAACTATTCACAAACAAGTTAGTGATATGTACAAGTGTATGTACAAATACAAGGCAAAATCAACAAGAATTAAAGTTTTAATATTATAACCAACACCATTCCCTAACAACGGCGCCAAAAACTTGATGTGTGTGTTTGTATGTGTAAGAAAAATCTCAATCATTGTGCTTCACATACACAAATTTTAATAGTTAAAATGCCAAATAGAATCATACAACACACACATATAGAGGCAAGTGCACCTATCGTATAGTCTAGGTTTGTTGGCAAGTATCGAAAAACCTTAGGGAAAGGGGGTTATCACTTATACTTCCTTTCTTCCTTATTATTTAGCCAAAAGAAAATGTGAGGTGTTAAGAAACTACATGAGAAGAGAGGTTATTTTCTTATGCACAAGAGAAAGTTACAATACCCCCAAAGAATAAGAAAGAGAAAAACTCATGCAACAAAGAGGAAGTCCCCCACTTAAGGCACAAGAAATGAGTACCCTTTGAACCTACAATTCCTAATTCTAGGCACCAGAGTGAATCAAATGTCAATCTCACCCTTTCTCGAGTATGATATTTCTACACTTATATTTGATTGATCGATATCTCCACCTAACCAACCAAGCGTAAAAGTGTATTAACCCTTACTCACCATCCTAAACCATCCGGAGGTCACAAAATCTCTATCTCTAGGCAATTTCATAAATCCTTTGGTTATTAGCCCTAATTCCCAACCTTCCTCTCGAGTTAATTGAAATTGGCAAATGCTCACCCAATCAAATGGGTATCCTATCCTCAACCCCATCTCTCGAAATCATTAAGGAAGAATAATCAATTGAAATAAATCAATCAAAACCCATTCAACCAGACATAGGCAAATAAGATCAAATAACCAAATACCTAAGAACAAAAATTGTAGATCCAAAAGAAATACATCATTCTCAAGCACAAAAATAGGGGTACAACCCTTCATTCTAATTAAAAATCCACTATTAGTATAAGAATACAATATATATTATAAAAGGGGTAGAAAGGCAAACTCATAGACAAGCTTCTCTTCTTCCTCCTCTTGAAATCTTCAAATAGACTCCCTTCTTCTTCTTGGATCTCTTAGTCCTTCCCTCTTTTTGGCACTCAAAATTTCAAGATCTAGAGTACTTAAAAGAAACCCTAGCCTTTTCCCAACTCTCCTCCTTTGATTTGGTGAGTAATGTTTTTATAGGAATTTAGCCGTCTAAAATCATTAAAAAAAAAAATGCATTGAAGAGGTGTTTCCTCTACAAGAGGGCTGCCCAGGGAAGTTGAGGTTCCCTAGGCCACCAGGTTCTTCATAAGCTAGGCGGCCTAGGGGACTCCCCTAGGTGGCCAGGCTTCTGCCCTGGCGAGCCCATGTTTACTTCTAGGTGGCCTAGGGTACTTAAGCTCCCTAGGCCGTCAGCTTATTAAGACACAAATACATATATACATACAATTGAAGCAGGTAGCCTAGGGTATTAAAACTTCCCTAGGCCGCCACCTAAAAACTACACATATATACACAAGAAAGTAGGCAGCCTAGGAAAGTTTGACTTCCCTGGCTTCCATCTTTCTGGACACAAGTGAACTAAACCAAAGAAAATGTGATAGGCGGCCTAAACCAATATACATGTATATATTTCATTGTATACATGTATATATACACTGAAATAGGTAGCCAAGAAAAGTTCCTCCATTTTTCTAGACAAAAACAACATAAACATGAGCTATGCGAGCCATCATTATTATTATTATTTTTTTTTGGTCTAGAAATCCTTTATTCTTGCTTTTGTGCGCTTCTTCATTTGTTCACCATTTTTGCTCATTTTCCTACTTTTCTTTACTTTCATCACCAATTCTTGTTTCCTTTATTTCCTACAAAATAAGATAAAAATGGTGTAGTGAGTGGTGATTTCAACAAGTATTTAATACAATTAAAGTACAAAAATACTAAAAAATATGTATGTGATGAGCCCTCATCACTATCACTTTCCTATCCTACATTAACACTACTCCTAATCCCTCCTTAGATATGTTGGTATACAGGGCATAGGGTTTATCTTCTTCTGGCAAACTCAATACCGGGGCTGTCATTAGTCTCCGTTTCATCTCTTGGAAACTTTTCTTGCACTTCTCATTCTAGATAAAAGAAACATCCTTCCTCAGTAATCACGTCATTGGTGATGCCAATGTCAAAATCCCTTAATAAATCTATGGTAATATCTAGCTAGCACCAAAAAGCTTTGAATCTCTATGATGTACTCAGATTGCTTCCAATTTTAAACCGCCTCAACCTTGGCTAGGTCTATCTTAATGCATCATTTCAAACCATGTGGCCATGAAATGACACATTATCCTGCCAAAACTCACACTTGCTAAATTTGGCGTAAAGCTTGTGCTCTCTCAGTTTTTCTAATACCAACTTCAAATATTCCACATGATCTTCTGAGCTTTTGGAGTAGATAAGTATGTCATCAATGAACACCTTTACAAACGTGTCCAAGTATGGCTGGAAAATGTGATTCATCAAATCCATAAATATTGTCGATGCATTAGTCACCCCAAAAGGCATTACCATGAACTCATAATGACTATATATGATATCAAATGTCGTCTTGGGAATATCCTCTTCTTTAATCTGCACCTAGTAGTAGCCTTGCCTCAAATCTAGTTTGGAATAATAGCTAGACCCTTGTAGCTGATTAAACAATTCATCAATCAATGGTAGAGGATATTTGTTCATAATGGTTAGTTGTTCAACCCCCAATAATCGATGCAAAACCTCAGCGTTTCGTCTTTTTTCTTCACAAATAGTACAGGGGCTACCCTTAGTAAAGTATTGGGCCTTATATAACCTTGCTTTATCAACTCTTCTAATTACTTCTTCAGTTCTTTCAATTCCACATAAGCCATCCGGTATGGAGTTTGTGATACTAGTTCTACCCCCAAAATCAGATCTACCATGAACTCTACTTCCCGAGTGGGAGAAAGAGAAGTAAGTTCGTCTAGGAACATATTAGAAAAGCCTTTTCACCACTTCAGTACTTTCCAGGGTGCACTAATCCTTTGGCTTGTTTATTACGTAAGCCAGGTATCATTGACATCCTTATCTTAGCAGCTTTCGGGCTTTAGCTCCAGCTATTAGAAATTTCAATTCTTTTACCTGTGTACCATTGAATTCAAGCACATCACATCCAGGTCTGATAAATTGCACGACTTATTTTTACAATCTACCTTAGCCCCATACTTCGCTAACCAATCCATACCCAAAATTACATCATAATCATCAATAGTTAAAACTATAAGATCTCCTTCCAAATTCTCCTTCCCAACTCCAATCCCATAGTTCTGTACATATTTATTTGCTTGCACCATTTTCCCTAAGGGAGTACTCACTAACAAGATATATGGTAGTTTAATTTCATCCCAACCCAAATGATATGCCAAGTCTTGTTTAGATAAGAATGGGTGGATCCAGGGTCTATTGAAACTTTAACAGAATGGCCTTGAATAGTGAACGTACCTTCTACTACTGCCACATCTGCTCCAACCATTTTTCGATTCAGGGTAAAGACTTTAGCTTTCACTTGTGGCTTTTGTGTTTCACTTCCTGAGGTTCCCGCCTTATTTGCTCTGTTGGCTCTAGTGAACTATGTGGGATTCCTTACCCAATCTTTAGGGATTTGGAACAGTTGTTTCGGAGATGATTCAAGTCTCTGCAGTTATTGCACTTTCTTACAGCTCCCTTGGACAAGCAATCTTTCTCCATATGTCCTCTCTTACCACAGTATCAGCATGTTGGTAGGTTTTGAGCTAGGCAAGTTGGTGTAGAGCGTGCTTACTTTCCTTTGCTCTACTATTGCTGATTGGCAAAATGCTTGTTAGTCTATTGTCTTAGAAACTACCTTGGTGGTTACCTCGATAGTGGAAAAGTCCTTTGAGCCATCCTGTTTTTATCCTCATTTTCAGTTTAAGCGGCTGCATCCACCACTGCTGAGTATGTCATTAGTAGGAAAAGCACTAAAGCTCTCCTCAGTTCCTACCTTAGGCCCTTGACAAACTACCTAGTTCTATTTTGCTCAGTGTCCACCAATCTCTTACATTACTATGACAATTGGTTGAAACGAGCAGCATACTAAGCCACAGATATGCTCCCTTGCTTCAAATTCTAGAACTTATCTTCTCTCTTTTCCACTATCCATTAGGGTATATAATCAGCCTTAAAAAACTTCACAAAATTAGCCCAAGTCCAATCCTGATGTAGTAGCTCCCAATCTTCCTAAACTCACTGCTGAAGGCATACAATGGCAAACATGCATACTGAAAGCAGTAAAAACGTAGAAAATAGACATAGCGGAAGAATATTTATACCTCTGCTATAACAAATTTCTTAGGCACTGAAGAAGACGTCTGGACAATAGGAACTCCTTCTTCCCGAATCGTTGAAGCCTCTGAATCAAAACCCACTAGTCGTCTGCTTCTTCTTGGGATGAACACATGCAAGCCTTTGATCTTCCAAAATATAACCACTGCCTAACAATGCCAGTGAAAGAAATGGGTATAGAAAAATGCTATGGTCACACTTTCTGCTTTGTCTACTAATAATCAATAATCAGGAGAGGAAAATGTCTCCGATCTAGTTTTCTCAAAATATAGAGAATACCCTGATACTAGAACCAGAGAGATTGTTTTTTGTATCCATGTATCAAAACTACACTGATGGCTTAGAGGAAAGATTGATGATACAATCCAAGACCTACTTAGTTTCCTTAAACCATTAGAACTCCGAATAACAGCCTTTGGATGCGGGGATTCAAAAATTGAATCCTCTAACCTCATCATTATGGTCGCCCTTAACCTTAACAGGCCTTAGCTAAACCCAATGGACCCTGGTCTAAACTATTGGGTCAACCTTAATTAATTATTTAAGCCAAGACCAATAAAGGCTCAACAAATAATAAATTAACCAACCCAAATAAACCAGTCCATTCTCTAGTTTCTTCTTGGTTCAGACCAGACCAATTCCAATTAATCAGTCTAAGCTTAAGCCCTGAATAATTAATTGATCAACTTAACTAAGCCAATAAATGATTCTCTCTTTTAGACCTTTTATTTTATTCTAGCTTGATAAATTAACCAAGCAACTTAAATTAAAATAAAATCCATTTAATTTAACACCAAATCCTCAACCTAAAAATATCAGGATTTATGGGCTATTCCGAGGACCAAAAAACATATCGCTTTAGCTACTAAAATGACCAAAACACCCCATTATAGAAATAGCTGTATTTTACATTTTAAATAATTCATAATATCACTATAAGGAAATATTGATCTCAAAGACAATGATGTGTTAGCAATGTCTCCGACCTATAGGTGTTTTGACTAAAAGACCCCTTTACGCATTGCCGTCCATCTAGAGAGAAAGAGTGTACTAACTCCTATCTAAAAGATATCTACCATCCTTAGGCCTCTAATCTAATAATCCACGACTTTTTGAAATGTTTTTGCTTTCCAAAGGAGCTACCCTAAAGCAATCATCCAAGTCATATTCCCTAGGGCCCTAGATATTTAGATAATATGAATAGTCACAAGGGGAGATATAGTATAGAAGCTATCTTGTACAAGTCTGTCTTAACTAACTAGTCGTATATACCCAATGTATAAGTATATTGGCCCTATAATAGAACCTTAACTATATTACATCAAAACATACACTTCCAACTTCGTCAAACTACCAACTCATACGCAAGCCGTAGAGTATAAGTCTATGTTGTAGTAGTAGAAGTCTAGGTTTCTACTATATAGCACTTTTAAAAATCACTACTACAGGTATAGTTCTACGTATTCAAAATATTCTTATATTATAAAGAGAGAGGACTACTCACTAGCTAAAGATAAGCCATGCCCTATTTAGAATTCATAAGACACTAATCTTACCATGATGAGATTCTCATTCTCATCATTCGGTTAAGAACAATAGTTTATGTGTTAAATAACCCGTGATCTATACTTTATGTGAAAAACCTCCATTCACATAGACCATTTACTTAAACACAATGGGTCTTTTTCAGCGAAATTGTGCACAAAAATAATATAAATATACGAACAAAATTTTGAGAATAAATCTTTTATTAATATTAATTAAAAATTACATCAGAAACTTAGTCTAAAAGGACATACGTTCCAACAGCTGCCACCATGCACAAGCCAGCCCTCTTAGCCTAAAAGTGATAAATTTGACCATTCTCTTTTCTATGAACTGGAGTGCAGCAAAAATGTTCTCCATTTGCTCCACACACTGCTCCACCTTTTGATCTTACTCTCGAATTGGTCAGTGCCATGGTTGTCCATTCACGATCTTCCTTGTAGTTCTATACATCCTAACTATCCTACAACATGAACAGCTTAGGTTAGTCAAAAGATTATAAAACTTAAGAAATAATTCCAAACATTACTAATAGTTGCTGATTAAGGCTAAATTCATCACTATTTTCCTAACTATTTGAGGTTAATACTATTGATGGAATAACTAGGCATATTCCTTCTTATTTGACATTTTTTTTCTTGTGGGAAGTATTTTGAATGAATTTGTACAGGATTTAAGATATTTCGAGCAAAAATTCATAAATTCCAGCCTTGGCCTAAAGCCAAGCCAAGCTAATACACTAGGCACTAGGTGTATTCTAGAAAAGCAAAGCATCGTTGAGGAGGAAACCAGAATGCACCTGGCGCCAGGTGGGTCGAAGTGATCCGGTGCCAAGTCCAACCTATTCAGTGGTGATTTTGTGCACAAATTTGGTATCTTCCAAAGGATTTTAATATTTTCTAAATTTTATTGGGCAAAGACTTCCCAAGCCACAAATTTATCAAATGAGCTTATAAAGACAAGAAAAACTCAAGAGAAAGATGTGAATCCAATGATCAAAGTTGCTAATCTCTCAAAGAAGGAAAGATTCAATGAGCATTATTCAAGAAGGTTTTCAAAAAGAAAAAGAATGGCTTGTCTATGAGTTCTTTCTTTTACCTTTGTTTTCTTTTTCTAGAATAATGATGTAATCAATATTTTTTTTGTAATTTGACATTGTTTTTTAGATTCATGATTTCGTGAGTTAATTTAGTCTTTTTGATCAATTAATTATTTATCCCGAGGTTTGATTACTTATTTTTATTACGAAGTTGATTGGTTGATTTTTGTTATTAACATGCTTGAAAAGGGGGTTAATAATGACTTCAATTAATTAATTTCATATTTTTTATCTTTTAACTTTTTTGAAAATGGGGTTCATTGTTAACAACTTGGGTAATCAAACGTTAGTTGATGATTGCAAAAATATAGATTCATTGACTAATTTCATGCTTTAAATCACCTAGAATATAGGGGTTTATATAAGGATTGATTGTAATGCATCTTTTAGGTAAATTGGTTGAGATAAAATATGTTCACTAATTTAATTAGAAGATAGTGATTCCATGGATTGCACACGAAGTGGGTCTATTTTAAATCCTTCATGAGACCAACATGATAATTGATTGTGATATTTGCCAAGTGATTCAATATCGTGTTTTCAAAATTATTTGTCTAAATTGTATATTTTTACATCCTTGAGTTTTATATATTTTTCTATATTTTTTTATTACCTTAGCACTTCATTAGGTCGATTGAACAATGAATGAAAATTGATTAGTATGTACTTGTTCTTTTTAGGATTGATACTCGTTAATTTCCTATACTATGCTTGTGTTGACTATACTTGCTCGTATATATAATTTGGGATTAATGTTTTAATTAAAACTTGGATAAGAGATGGATTTAAATTTAATGATTTGTATACACTCAAAATGTATGCATCAAGTTTTTGGCACCGTTGCCAAGGAACAATATCATGAAAGCTAGGATTTCATTGATTTAACCATGTTTATATGTTTATATGTCTATACGTCTACATGTAAATATGTATATATGTTCTTTGTGTAAGTAGGTGCTATATCTTATTGTTTGTAACATTGTATGACTTAATTGACTAGCTTAGTTCATGTTGTACTTGTAAATACCACTAACTTTTGTGTTTAGGTAGTTTGTGAATATATCTAATGTGTGTGTTTTTCTTTTCTTTATTTTTCTATTATTTATTTTTCCCTTTTATTTTTTTCTTTTCTTTGTTTTTATATTATTTTTGTTTTCTTTTATTTTTATTTTCGATTTTATTTTTTGTTTTTCTTTGAGCGCAAGATTAACATCATCATGGCCAATTACTTTTGGGCACAAGAAAAAATGAGCTACAACGATGAGAATTTGGCAAATTTGTAAGCTCGAATTGACATTTTTTGTGAGATGTCACTTGAAGACTCAATGCATTATTTTGTCGCCAATACAAAGTTATCTGTTAAGTGGCATGAAAAAGCATCCCAACAAATGATCCATCAAAGAACACAATTAGCCAAGTTGGTTGAAGATGCCATAAAGGCCCATACACTTGAACAAGAGGACCCCTAAGAAGAGGAGAGAGGATATGAAGAACAATTATAGGTGGGAGAAATTTTTGATTCTATTCTGTGCTCTCATACTTCTAATTTTTCTTTATCACATGAATTTATAGATACCTCTCCACTCATAGAGCCTAATGATACCATTGATGACGTGTTGAATTTACCATGCCTCAAGGAGTTGAATCTTTCAACACTACATCATAAGAAGTCCTTGGAGGATGGTGGTAATTTCTACCCTTCACCCCATTCAAAGAGAGGTAACTTAGTTTTTGTATACCATAATTTGAAAAGAAAGAATTTCTTAATTCCATCTTTAAAATATATATTACTAAGTTTAAAAGGGAATTTCAATTGTGACAAATCTTGTGAAGGGATAAGTGGTGATTCTTATTTTTACACACTTTTTAGACATAATTTATATCTTTGTGTTGGAAACTTGATTTATATGTCTAAAAAAATGTTACAGAAGGGGAGTCCTGCATGTACATTCATTTCAACTTCTATTTTCCATGCACCCTTTATTTTTCAAAACCCTTTCTTATTTCTACATTCATCATGCCTACCTTTTTCAATGCATGTACATGTCTTTTCCAAAGGTTTGATGAGGAAGCATGATTGGTGGAAAAAGTTTGTATCTTTGTTTTGTGTTTGGAATTGTTAGGTGTTATTTCCCCTATATAAGGAACATATTTTCCATCTTAAGTGTGGAAGAGTGAATCGTGTCTTTATTTACTTTGTTAGGATTTTTACTAGTATTTTTCTTTAGTTTGTTTTCTTTTATTTAGGTGTGTCTTTATTTTATTATTATTTTTCCTGTGCTTTTATTTGTGTTTTCTTTTGTAGGTAGGAATAAAGTCTTCTTAGACTAGCCCTTTTCTCTATTTCCAACTTTGATATCTAATGGAACTAATCTGCCTTAAGGAGTCTTATTTTATTTTCCCTTTTTACATTTTTTGTCCCTTGGTTATGCTTTATTATGCTATTTTAGGCTATTGAGGACAAGATCTAATTTAATTGTGGGGGAGGGATTTTCCATGAATTACTTTTTAGTTATCTTTTCCTTTATTTTGTTTTTCTTTATCTAGATTTATGTTTTTTGTTTTTTGTTTCTTTTGAGATAGGTACCATTCTCTAATGATTCCTTGTGGTGGATTCACATGTATTGGAACTAATTCACAATGGAAGTATTTTCTTTTCTCTATTCTTTCCCTTTATTTATTTTAGTCCATTGGCTTTGCTTTCATTGTTATATTTTTTCCCATTGAGGACAATGTCCCGTATAAGTGTGGAGGGAGAGTTTAGGCATTGAAGATATTTTCCATGCTATAATTTTTGTGAAATTTTTCAAAATTTTTTGTAGTTTTCATTACTTCAGCAAGGTTGTAATTGTCTTTCTTTCTTGGATATGAGTTTTGTCATTCATTTAGTGGATGTTTATCAAATTGGTTTACTGGATGGGATATGTTAAGACTTGAGAATTTGGGTGAATCTTGTATATGCATTAGTGTTTGAGTGTTATTTGTGTAACACCCCACTACCTAGGCCCAACAGGGCCGGAGATGTCACCCCGTCCAAAGGACAAGGGGTCTTTATAACTAGGTCACACAATAAGAATAATAGAAATAAAATAATACTTCAAACTTTAAACTTATTACAATCCAAGAATTCAAAAACAAATCCAAAATAGAAATTGTTCACTCTCAACTCCCAAAGCATTACACAAAATAAATATCAGAAAATCTTCCAAGGCATGCAACAACTAGCTACTCATCCCCATAGCAAGATCAACCTGAAATCATGGTAAAAGGATGATGAGATAAAAATCTCAGTAAGTCCGTGTGTGCTTTGAGTGTCCAGTGAAAACAGTTCGTGAATGCAAAATGTAAAATCTTCATAAGAAAAATATTGGCAAGCAATAACCAATAGTCAAAATCAAGAGTGGTGTTTTGGATTTTCTTACCACACATGTTCAATAAAATCAACCACTCAAAAGGTGGTCATAGGTTACCACACGTTGGGCCCCATAACCATACAAAGGGTCAGAATACCACACTTTGTGCAGATTGACAAAAGGTAGGTGATCGGCCTACCGGGTAAGATACTCCTCCTTCTCTATACCCAAACAAAACCAGTTGTCCATTTCGACAATACACAGTCCACTTAACTGAAAACTGCTAGCTCAGACCGGCACACCTACTGGAATGACATCTTATCCGGGAAGGACTTACCCCTCAGAGGTGGCCACCTACTGAGAGACTTACCCTAACCCATCAAATACTAGTCCTAGCAGTCCACCCTTATTGAGTACTCAACGTAATTTATCCCACTTGGAGGAAAATGAATAAAACATAGTTCCACTTGAAAATGGCAATTAAGAATTTCCAAAGTTTGGGGCAAAACTAGTTTTAGAAAGAACTTTAGGGTCTAAGTAAAATTGCCCCTTGATTTTCAAATAATTTGTTTGCCTAAAATGAGAAAGGAGATAATCCTCAATTGCCTTTATAGAAGTGAGTGTCCATGCACTCCACATTTGGCTTGCCATAGTAATCATTTTACATCAAATAGGTTTTATGCAAGAGCTTACCTGATCCTTAGCTTGAGATAAAATAAAGGTCTCCAACAGGTGACCTAACCTCGCCTAGGGTAAATATAAGCCATAATTAAACTCAAGCCAAAATTCACTTTCACAAATAATCCTAGCTCAACTTACTACAATCATGATCCTAGAGTCCCAAGCTTTAAAGCTAGATAATAAATAAAGGGTTTATAAGATAAGTCTAGTTTGGTATTAAAATAATTAGGGTTTTGGGAAATAGGTACTAATAAGTTGAAGGTTTAAATCTTGCTATAAATAAATTAGAGTTTATTTGATGAAGGGTCCTAGGTGGTATTATGTAAAATAATAATCTATTAATAATTAATTGTTAGAAAATAATTGGTAACTAAAATTAGTTGTAAATTTTAATGGTTTCGATTGAAAGATAATAAATAAATTTTAATAGTAGTTTTGAATATAAGACTTACAAAATTAATATTTTACCTATTATGAATATTTATATAAAAGGCTTTATTATTATTTTCTATATATTTTATTTTATATAACATCTATATATTTTATTTCTTAAATAAAAGCTATCATTTATTTGACTAAAATATCATTATTTTATATAAGAGACCAAATCCACATTTTCCTAGGGTTTTCGAAATTCACTAGAAGAAATTATAGTAATAATTATTTTATTGATGGAATAAAATTAGCTTAGGGACAACAAGGTCATGATCATAATTTCTATTGCTAACCATAATCGTGAACATACACTCTACACCAATCAACAAAACATCCAAATCATGAATAAAGGCATAAATCTAAATTTACCAATACATGATCTAAACTCTACTAACATAACAATAATCACGGCCTTAACAAGAATACATGGACATAAACCCTATTCACCAAAGGTGACATAATTTCTAACATGCTTATTCAATCATATTACTCACGACATGAAGAGCGTGCAACAAAACCCTAAAAACTATAAAATTCAACCAAGACAATCAACTCATGCATCAATCCTATCTCCATCATATACACACATTTATTCATACTTCAATCTTGACTTCAACACAACAACACATGCTCGAATCTCAATCATAATCCATCCCCTTCCAATGTCATCCTAGAGACATGAATCTAGAATTTAAAGAGAAGGTTGAAGAGGCTTACTTGATTGATGACTACCTTGGAGTAGTTTCAAAAGGATCCTTACTCTTAGGAGACTTGATCCGACCAAGAGAGAAGAATGAAATATGGCCATGATTAAAGTAACCATTTGGCCGAGAGAGAGAGAGAGGGAGAAAAAAAGAGAGTTCATTAGTATGTTTATATATACCTATATTCATTAGGAGTTGGAGATGAGTGAAGATGGAGGTGATTGATCGCGCTTACCTTGAAGGTGTTCTTAAGCCTTCACAAAAATATTGGTTTTTCGATCTAAAAAAGAGACTTTGATTTCGGTATTTGATGTTAAAAATTGCAGAAGTAGTTTCAAGGGGTTGAGTAAGTGTGATCTGGAGTTTTTGGGAAAGATTGGAGAGGTTTGTAGTGGTCGTAGGCGTGGGAATGCTAGTAGGTGTTCTTGGTGTTCTTGAAGGTTGGAGAGAATGGAGAGAATTTGGATGAAGCTGACCGAAATTTTGTGGGAATGAGTGGTCGAATTGTTTGTAAGGGTTTTGGAAATTGAATTTTCTGATTTGAGAGGAAAAGTAAAGTTGGTTGTTTGAAATCCAAAAAGAATATTTTAGAGAATCAATTTTGGAAACAAAATATGGTAAGAAGATCTTGGTCAATGGAGAGCTTTTGGAAGCTTCAATGGCCAGCTATTTGTCTGTGATTTTTGCTAAGATGAATGATGGTTGAAGGAGCTTTAGAGTGGCTGAAAATATGATGTACAAGAGTGAAGGAATTTTCTGGTTGTTTGAGCTTTAATTCATGGAAGGTTGCTAAAATAAATTGCTGAAATTTTGGACTTCAATCAATGGTTTGATTAGAATGATTGATGGAGATATTTTAGGACAGCTATGGGACTGGTTTTCGAGCAGAATACTGGGGAAGATGATGAAGCTCAATTCATGGCTATTCAAGGGGAGTTTGTACAGAAAAATGGTGAAAGTTTCGGACAAGGTTGAAGAAGGAACAAAGCTGGAAAATCCTGGACAGATTTTCGCAAGTTTGCTGAAAATTTCTGGGCAGATTGTGCTGCCATTTTCCAGTCAGCTTGCAGAAGATTTGAAGGGCCATTCAGAGGTCCTTCAAGGCTGGTTTGCAGCCTTCTTTATGGAGGAAAAATGAGGTTAAGTTGCCTGGTGAAAAACTAGAAGAAACAGCTTGGTTTTGGCTCACCAATGCTGTGAAAAATGTCCAGAAAATTTTCTAGTTTGCACAGATTTTTTAGTAGCTCAGTTTAGCTGGAATGTTCAATCCTCAAGCTAAGTGAAATGGCCATTTTTCTGGCAGCATTTGGGAGGAAAAGATGGCTGAAATTTTTGACACTTGAACTGAACAAGAAGCTGGAAATTTTTCAGTTTACAACATGAAGAAAATGAACACAGCTAAGTTGGAGTTTTGAAGGTTCAACCATGGAGATTAATTCTCTTGGGAACCTTCCAAAACTCCTCTCCATTTTCAGCCAACAAGATGACTCATATGGACATTTTCGAAACCTTCAAAGCCACAACACTTTGCTGGAATTTTTCTGGAATAAAATTGGCTTGAATAAATCAAACAACCTAATTGTCTAAGAATTAAGGAAAGCTAGAGCTTAAAAAGAGTATGAATCCCTTAGAAGTTTAGTACGGAACAAGAGTAGGATTAGGACATTCCTATCATGTCTCTCCTAGGACAACACTCCTACTCTTCCCTAAATCATGCAAGGGCCGAAATATAGCATTCCTACACAAAAATAAAACTTAATCATGCTAAAGCTCTAATGATGGAATTTGAACCCAAGACCTCAAGAATTAATTCCAAAGCTCTAACCACTAAACCACAGCAACTCTTGTTCTTTTTTTCCCTCCCAAATATTTTTCCTATTTAATCTTCAAGCTATCTCCCTATTCTCACGTCAAGCAAAAATTACCATTTTGCCCTTCTTACTCAACAACCACAGTTAAGCCATCTAGACTCCAAATCACATATCCAAGGCATATAAAATCATATAAAAATATATTTATGCATACAAGAAAATATGATATGCATCCCAACCCCCGTACTCTATGGTTGGCTTCAACTGGGGTTTCACAATTTGACTCATCTAATTTAAATATGGGGAAAGTTGTTGGCTAACTCATGTATTATGGGTTTAAAGTTTGCTTAACTTTGAATTATGATAAGGAATGTGAGGGAAAAAAACTTTTAAGTGAAAAAAATGTGGAAAAACATTGATTGTGAGTTAAAGATTGAGAAAAATGAGTTGATTGTTATTGGTAAGAAAAATGTTTTTACTTGATTATGGAGGCCAATACGGATAGTGAAAAGAAATCCACTTTCTTGAAGCTATTAATTCCCGAAAGAAAAAAAGAAAAAAAATGTTGAAAAAATGATGAGTGATGACTAAAAGGGGCCAATACGGTGTGTAAAGATAAATCCATTCACTTGAGGCTATCAATTCCCTAGGTCATTGAAAAAATTAAGAGGAAAAAAATGGAGTGTTTTCCTTAAATCATGACTTGAGTTGTGCAATTTTTAGATTTATAATGCTTTAGTTGGTAAATAACTTGACTTGTATGATTCATGTTATCTATATTTTTACTTGAATGGTGAAATAATTTTCTTAGACTAAAGTATAAACTTGCTTAATTTGACTTCAAGAGTTTTGTGATATCTTATCAAATGCTTCAAAATTATGATTGTTTTCTAATAGTTGAATGAATGGCAAAGTTCTATCTAGAGTTTGAAAGAAAGCTTTGTTATGATCAAAATTTTGGAAGAATAAAAGCTTGTGTTTTCTTGTGCTTTTCTTCTTACTTAAGTATTTTACTTGAGGACAAGCAAAGATTCAAGTTTGTTGGAATGTGAAACGGGCTAAATTCATCACTATTTTTCTAGTTATTTGAGGTTAATATGAGATACTTTTGATATAATAACTAGGCATATTCCTTCGTATTTGACATTTGGCTTGTAGGAAGTGTTTTGAATGAATTTGTACAGGATTTAAGAGATTTCAAGCAAAAAGTCATAAATTCCAACCTTGACCTGGCGCTAGGTCAAGCTAATGACCAGGCACCGGTCTGTTTTGGAAAAATAGAGCAAAAATAGAGGAATGTTGAGGAGAAAACCAGAATGCACCTGGCGCCAAGTGGGTCGAAGTAACCCGTGCCAGGTCCAACCTATTTAGTGGCAATTTTGTACATGAATTTGGTATCTTCCAAAGGATTTTGGTATTTTTCGAATTCTACTGAGCCAAGACTTCTCAAGCCACAAATTTTGGTATAAATGTCACTTGTAAAGATAAGAAAGACACAAGAGAAAGGTGTGAATCCAAGGATCAAAGTTTCCAATCACTCAAAGAAGAAGAGATTCATCATTCAAGGAGCATTATTCAAGACGGTTTTCAAAGAAAAGAAGAAAGGCTTGTCTATGAGTTCTCTCTTTTATCTTTGTTTTCTTTTTCTAGAATAATGATATAATTAATATTTTCATTGCAATTTGACATTGTTTTTGGGATTCATGATTTCTTGAGTTAATTTAGTCTTTTTGATCAATTGATTATTTGTCTTGGGAATTGATTACTTATTTTTATTACGAAGTTAATTGGTTGATTTTTGTTATCAACTTGCTTGAAAATGGGTTGACAATGACTTCAATTAACCAATTTCATATTTTTTTTATCTCTTAACTTGCTTGAAAAAGGAATTCATTGTTAAGAACTTGGGTAATCAAAGGTTAGTTGATGATTGCTAGAATATAGATTCATTGACTAATTTAATGCTTTAAATCACCTAGAATATAGGGATTTATATGAGGATTGATTGTAATGCATCTTTTAGGTAGGTAAATTGGTAAAGACAGAATATGTTCTCTAATTTCACTAGAAGATAGCGATTCCATAGATTGCAAACAAAGAAGGTCTATTTTAAATCCTTCATGAGACCAAGATGTTAATTGATTGTGATATTTGCTAAGTGATTCATTATTATGTTTTCAGAAGTATTTATCTAAATTGCATATTTTTACATCCTTGAGTTGTATATATTTTTCTTTATTTTTTTTTTATTATCTTATCACTTTATTAAGTCGGTTAAATAATGAATGAAAAGTGATTAGTTTGTACTTATTCCTTTGAGGATCGATACCTGTTAATTCCCTATACTATGCTTGCGATGAGTATACTTGTTTGTATGTATAATTTGGGATTAATGTTTTAATTAAAACTTGGCTAGGGGATGGATTTAAATTTAATAATTTTTATACACCCAAAATTTAACCATCAGTTGCCTAATCCTAGGCTCTTATATCATTTGTAATACCCTACTACTTACGTGCCCCAAAAGGGGTTGGGATGTCGCCCCGTTCTTAGAACAAGGGGTCGTTTTAACTAGGTAATAGAAAAATAGAAGGAAATAATCTAGTATAAAACCTTATTACAACCCAAAGCAATATTTGTACAAATCTCAAAACAAATAAAAGACAACTAAAGTCTCTCAAGAAATAAATACAATCAAAATGAATTTTTGAAACATATGGCAACATAAAACAATCACCCTTTAACGCAGGATTAATCTGAAAACATGACATAAAAGGGTGATGAGAAATGTTACCCAGTAAGTCTTGTTTGTGCTCATGATAATTTAAGAAAACCTTTCATGCATGCAAATTTTAAACAAGTCACAATATAAAGTCTGCAAGTATAGAAAACTCATCTTTAAACATTGAATGATTTTTTATCATTTTTGCAAAATAAAGTGTACAATTTGTAAAGAAATAAAATACTCAAATAAAAATGTCTATAAAACCCTGCATCATAGTCATGGCCATGAAACCCTGCATCATAACCATCTACTGTGAAACCTTGCATCACAATACAAGTGGATGATCGGCCCATAGGGTGAGATACTCCTCCATCTCTACACCCAAACTTACCGGTTGTTCACTCCAAGAATAAACAGTCCACTTGAACTGTGTTGCTAGCACCAACCGGCTTGACCAACCAGAACTGGTGTCTTATCCATGCAGAACTCACCCCTCAGAGGTGCTCACCTACTAAGAGACTTACTCAAACCCTTCAAAGAGTAATCCTAGTAGCCTACCATTATTGAGTATTCAATGTTCATTTTTTTTTTCTTACTTGGGCAAAGTAAAATTGATAAAGTGTCCTTCTTTGAAATAGCAATTATGGTATTCAAACTGTCTAGTTAAAACTGGTTTAAGAAAAAATTAAAATTTTGCTTTGGAAAATTGTTTGCTTGATCTAAAATTATTCAATTTTAGCAGAAAAGATAAAATGTCCATAATTGCATCCCAAAATACATCTTTCACGGCAAACGATACATTTGACTTGCAGAAGCGTTTTAGTTCAACAAACACCTTTATGCAAGGACTTACTTGATCTCTTCATCTCACGATTAAAATAATCTTCCAAGTCATATTCAAAGCAACCTAACCCCATCTAGGGTAAACATAAGGTATATGTCACTATTGGTGCACAACT
The DNA here is from genome assembly GCA_026120185.1 of Voacanga thouarsii. Lineage (NCBI taxonomy): Eukaryota > Viridiplantae > Streptophyta > Magnoliopsida > Gentianales > Apocynaceae > Voacanga > Voacanga thouarsii. The sequence goes on from JANUWF010002285.1 coordinate 1,270,583, forward strand.
AAGTAACAAAGCTGTATAGACACAAATAACTCCCAACTCTAAATATTCATGTCCACCTAAACAATAACAATACTCAAATATAATAATAATGGTTTAGGTGTAGTAACATAAAAATATTCTAGAGTTCAATATTAATATTAGTATAAGAGTAATTTGATATTATAATAGCACAAGTAAGTGACATAAGCAATAATTAAATAGAACAACAACAACAATATTGTCAAAAGTGTTAATAAGAATATTGATAATTTTATAGATAATAACACTACTGCTAAAAGGATGATAAAAAATAACAATAATAGTAATAATAATATTTTTCTAAAATGATAGTGTTTAATAATAATAATAATAATAATAATAATAATAATAATAATAATAATAATAATAATAATAATAATAATAATAATAATAATAATAATAATAATAATAATAATAATAATAATGGTGATAATAATGTTAACAATAATAATATTATTATTAAAAATAATAATGCTAATAATAATGATACTAATAATATTAATAATAATACTATTATTAAAAATAATATTAATAGTGACGATAGTAATAAAAATAATGATAACGATTTAAGTATCAAAAGTAACAGTAATATAACTATTAATAATTAAAAGTATTAACAATTTCACTATTAATAAATAAAGTAGCAATTATACAAGTAGATATACTAATGATTATTTATCACAGCAAAAGTAGTATTCTTAATAACAATAATAATAATTGCAAAGACATAACAATTATTGATGGTATTACCAATATTTTAAAAGCAACAACAATAACAACATTAATCTCCAACATCAACCATATCATCACATGCTTTAATGACATATAGATTCTATTCTCATATCTCCCAACAAACATGTCATAATCCCACATTAAAATTCAAGACCCAAATATAATACATAAAGTAACCCTATTACATGTCTCAACCTTTATCATAAAAATCACCCATACCATAAATATTTTCCCAACATCATTATAAATCACATCAACCCTTCTATATTGACATCATCCTACACCACTTGAGTTCAAAAGAAATAAGAAGGTTGGATCAAAATACTTGTCTTGATGACCGTTTTGAAGATGATGTTTGGCTAATCAAAAGCTTGATTGCCTTGATGAACACCTTTAAGAGTCCAAATGGAAAAGGACCGTCCATGGCCACCAATCATTTCAGCCAAAAGGAGATTGAGAAAAAGAGTCAAATAAAGAACAAGAGAGATGAAAAGAATGAATATAAGATGATGTTTTTTTAACTTGGTTTACCTTCTTGATCTTCTTGACTTGAAAGGAAAAATGCTTGTTTGATCCGAGTGAAGGAAGAACTTTGTTTGATTTGGTGTAATAAAATATGTTAATGGAGAGAATAGGTTGCTCTCTAGTTGTTTTGAAGGTTTTAGAGTGGTTTGGAAAGTTTAGAAGTGGCTAAAGGGTTGACGAAAAGTAGTGTGCATTCTTGGTGTTCTTGAGAGAACTAGAGAGAAAAATTAGAAGAAGAGGGAGAGTGTTCTCAGTTTGATGATGGCCGAATGGTCTTGCTAAGGGTGGTGTTTCGATTTTGCTAGGTGAGAGGGAGTCTATGAGCTTATTCAAATTTTGAATTTGAGAAATGGTTGCGGAATTGGTGGAGGTTTTTTAGGAAGAAGATTGCTAATGGTGTTTTTATCCTTGAAGGTTTCTTGCTCTTCAACGGTGGCTCACTTAATTAATCAAGATATGGAAGAGAAATGGAGAGTGCCCTAGCCTTTAGAGCTCACCAAAATTCTTGATGAAGGTGTGCAGAAATTCTGGTTTGGTTGATGAAGTTGGTTGCTTGATAAGTGGGTGTTTGATGGATCAATGCATGGGATTTAATTTTCAAACTTAAAGTATTTTGAATGGAGAGAAATTATGAGAAGTTTCAGGTGCTTTAATGGAGTTTATTGGCCATAGTTGAAGGTAGAAGAAAGGATGTTCAACTATCATGCTAAGGGTGGCCGAAAATGGTGAAGAAAAATGAAGAAGAAATACTAGTTGAATAAAGACTTACATAGCTAGAAAAATTCTGGTTGTTTAATGAAATCTAGGAAGGTTTGTTGAGCAAAAATTCAAAGTACTTTCAAATGATTTTGTTGCTATAAACTAGGAGTGTTTCAAGGTCCTTTAATGGAGTTTTTCAGCTAGCAACTTGATGAAGAATAAGGGCTATTGAAGAACTAGTTCAAGAAGTTGAATGCTCAAAGATTTCATGGCTAAATGGCTTACATACTTGCTAGAAATTTTTTTGGTTTAGATGGCCCAAGGATGCTTCGAAATTCACCAAGAATTTCCAACTTTTGCTCACAACAATGGTTGTTTGCTTTGCAAAGAAAGAAATGGCATCCAAGCTACCCAAGTTTCGAAAATTAGCAAGAAGAAGAACTAAATAATTTTTCCATCTTTTTACCATAACAAGAATAACCAAAATTGAGGTTCTTTAGGAGAGTAATTTGGTGATTTATTCTTGGATGATAAAACATCCTTTTAGCTCTCCTATGATTCGGCCAAGATGTTTTCAAAAAGCTGAAATTTATTTAAATTCCATTACCATAATAATTTAGAACATTTAATAAGAAAATTTAAAAAAACGTGAAATAAAATATTTTCAAATTCAAATATGTTAGGACATGATTTGCTAAAATATTAAAAGTTCAAACTCCTCTAGTTTCTCTTTAGGACAAGATCACATGGTTAGAATATTACCATTGTGATTGCCCAAAAAAAATTCCTAGATTCATGGAATGCAAGAAATAAAATTCAAACATTAATTAGGATAATTAAAAATAATACTTAGTTGTTGGGATTTAAACTCAAAACCATAGGAAATAACCATAAAGCTCTATCCACTTAACCACATTAATTCCTATTCCTATTTTCCCAACTTAATTCTCTTCCCTTCTACATTCTAAGCTTCTCCTTCCCTCATCTCTAAGCAAAATTCCCTAATTGCCCCCAATACTCATCAAACATAAATAAATTCACTATAATAATTCTAAAACACAAAAATTCATCCAAAAAATATTTAGTCATGCAATATGTCATGAAATGCAACACATCCTCCTAAATCTAGGATAAGCTTAGGTGGGGTTTTACAATAAAGATGAGCCTATTACTTACGAGGATGTTCTAATTAGTTCAGAATTTGACGAATGGCTGAGGCTATGAAATTAGAAATGGATTCCATGTATGATAACCAAGTATGGACCTTATTTGATCTACCCATGGGAATCAAACCTATAGGGTACAAATGGATTTTCAAAAAGAAAACCGACTTGAATGGTAACACAATTACCTATAAAGCATAACTGATTGCAAAAGGTTATTGTCGACAACATGGTATTGACTATGTCAAAACTTCCTCGCTAGTTGACATGCCGAAATCCATAAGGATACTCCTAACACTTGCCGCCCATTATGATTATGAGGTCTGGAAAATAAATATGAAAGCAGCTTTATTAAATGGAAACCTAACTATGGAAATATATATGACACAACCTGAGAGTTTTACATCTAAGGATCACACTAAAGTGTGTAAGCTGCAAGGTCCATTTATGGACTTAAACAAACTTCTAGGAGTTGAAACATCTATTTTGATAAAACAATTAAAGAGTTTGGTTTCATACAAAATATAGATGAACCTTTTGTATACAAGTGAAGGTTTAGAAAATGGAAAACACAGGGCACACAGCGGAAGCGAAGATAAAAAACTGGAAAAATGAAGAATAGAGGAATTCCCGTCCAGGGCCGGCGCCAGTTGGCTTCTAGAGGGACTCTGAGGTTAAAAAATTTCTTATCTCTTTTCCTCGTTCTAAGAATTGGCTGGATCGGAACTGTGCAACTGGGGTGAGTACGCTGGTGGAAGCCTCTAGTGCAATTCCTACAAGTCTCCTACTCCGTCTTTGCATGTAGGTGAACGCTAATCTCTCGATCTTCCAGTATATGGCTTGCCTAAATCCGTTTGGTGAACAACTACAGACTAAGGAACCCTTTTTTTCTGGAGAGAGAGAGAGAGATGTCTGGCCTTTTTTTCAGAGAAGAAGTCGTCTTAGAGAGTGTATGTTCTGACAACAACGTTGTTTTCAATCCTCCTGTTTAACCTAAATAAAACCCTAGGTTAAACTGGACTGGGCCATTAGACTCTTAGTTTAACCTTTTGGACTTAATTAATTATTCTAATTAGAACCAAATAAATGACCCAATTAATAATTAATTTTCCAGCCCAAATAAACTAGTCCAATAAATAAGTCTATATTAGTGTAGTCCCAAGTTAATCTTTAATTATTCAAACTAGGCCAAAGCCCTGAATAATTAATTAACCCACCAAACTAATTGAATTAATTCTCTCTCTATGGACCTTTATTTTATTCTAGCCCAACAATTAAATCAGACTGCTTAAATAAAATAAATTTCATTTAATTTAAGATCAATTCCTTAGCCCGTATTTAATTAGGACTCACGGTCTATACTGGGGACCAAAAAACACACTGCCTTGGCTACTAAAATAACCAAAATACCCTTGCCATATAAATAGCTGTATTTTACATTTTAAATATTTCATAATATCACCATAAGGAAATATTGACCCCAAGGACAATACTACGTTAACAAAGTCTCCGACCTACAGGTGTAATGACTAAAATACTCCTCTATACATCGCCGTACATTTAGAGAGAAAAAAGTGTACTAACACCTCTCTAAATGATATCTATCATCCTTAAGCCTCTAGTCCAATGGATTGTTTCCACTTTCCAAGGAAACTACCCTAAAGCAAACATCCAAGTCATGTTGCCCAAGGCTCTAGATATTTAGATTATTCAGACAACCACAAGGGGCGATATAGTATAGAAACTATCTTGTACAAGTTTATTTTGACTAACTAGTCACATATACTCAACATGCAAGTATATTGGCCCTACGATAGAACCTCAACTATAACATATCAAAGTGTATGCTTCTAGCTTCGTCAGACCATCAACTCATACTCAAGCCGTAGAGTACTAGTCCACGCTATAGCGGTAGTAGTCAAGATTTCTACCATATAGTACTTTTAGAAACCACCACTACAGGTCTTGTTCTACGTATTCAAAATATGCTTATGTCATGAAGTAAGTGGACTACTCACTGGCTAAAGGTAAACCATTCCCTATTTAGAATTCATAACATAATAACCTAGACATAATGAGATTCCCATTCTCATCAATCGGTTAAGAACAAAAGCTTATGTGTTAAGTAACCCGTGATCCATACCTTACTGTGAAAGACCTCTATTCACATGGACCACTTACTTAAACACAATGGGTCTTTTCCAAATGTAATTGTGCACAAATAAAATTGTAAATTCACAAACAATTTCTGAAAATATATTCTTTTATTAAAACATTCGATATTTACATCAGAAACCTCGTTTAAGAAGGCATATTCCCAACAATCTCCCACTTGCACTCTAAGACTAAGTAAGTCTGTAGGTGCCCACCCCTATGGCGTCTAAGTGTCTCTTGAAGTCTCTCTCAGCCAGAGGTTTGGTAAATGGATCTACTAGATTGTTCTCTGAGGCAATCTGTTCCACCACAACTTCCCGTCTCTGGATAAAATCCCGGATCAGGTGATACTTCCTCTCGATGTGCTTCCCCTTCTTGTGGTTCCTGGGTTCTTTGGATTGTGATACTGCTCCAGTGTTGTCGCAATACATCACAATTGGTCTGTCTATGTGTGGCACGACTCCAAGTTCTGAAAGGAACTGCTGGAGCTAGACTGCTTCCTTAGATGCCTCCGAAGTTGCCACATACTCAGTTTCCATGATTGAGTCAGCAATACAAGATTGCTTGATACTCCTCCATAAAATAGCTCCTCCAGACAAGGTGAAGATATATCCACTAGTAAATTTTCTCTCATCCTTATCCTCCTAGAAGTCTGAGTCTGTGTATCCTGTAGGAACCAAGTCGTCAGCCCTGTAAATAAATATATAATCTCTCATTCCCTTGAAATACTTGAGTATATGCTTTACAGCTTGCCAATGAACCTCCCCAGAGTTTGATTGATATTTGTTAACCAAACCTACGGTAAAACAGATATCTGACCTAATACATAGCATGGCGTACATGAGACTTCCCACAGTCGAAATGTAGGAAATCCTACTCATCCTGTCTTTTTCTTCTTGAGACTTAGAATAGTCCCTTGAAGAAAATGACAACCCAAGTCGGCAATGGATTAGAGCTCCCTTATATGAGTCCATACTATACCTGGCCAGCATCTTGATAATATATGTCGCTTGGGATAATTCTAACATTCTCTACTTCCTATTTCTAAGAAGTCTAATCCCGAGAATGTAGCTGGCTTCTCCTAAGTCCTTCATACTAAATTGACTAGACAGCCTAACCTTTGTAGATGACAATGACCTTACATCATTTCCAATGAGTAGAATATCATCCACATGCAAGATAAGAAAAACCACATTAATGCCTTCAAGTTTCCTGTACACGTATGGTTCATTCTCGTTTTGAACAAAATCTTAAGACTTTACAGTCTTATCAAAATAAATGTTCCATGCCCTTGATGCCTGCTTAAATTCATAAATGGACTTCTTAAGCTTGCAAACCATATGCTCTTGGCCTTTAGCAATAATGCCTTCCGATTAGGACATAAAGATGTCTTCACTAAGATGGCCATTTAAAAATTTCATCTTGACATCCATTTGCCATATCTCGTAGTCATAATGATATGCGATGGCAAGGAGGATACGGATGGACTTAAGCATAGCTACTGGAGAAAAGGTTTCTTCATAATCGATTCCCTCTTTTTGAGTATACCCTTTTGCCACAAGCCTAGCTTTGAAAGTTTCTACCTTTCCATCTACTCCCCTCTTTCTCTTGTATACCCACTTACACCCTATGGGTTTTATCTCTTTAGGTGAAGCTACAAGATTCTAAACCTAATTGAGATATATAGATTCAATCTCGGCTTTCATTACTTCATGCCACAGATTTGCATCGACATCAGCAATAACCTTCTCGTATCTAGCGGGGTCTTGTTCCTGATGGTCGGAGACTAGCTCAAAAGCTTCTCCAGTCCACCTCTCCAGAACCATAGGCACTCTCCCATTACGACGAGGCTCCATTTTGTACAGGCTCTTGAGGCTGTGCCTTTTCTTGTTCCACAATCGGGTCAGAAAAAATTACTTCCAAAGATAACTTCTCCTCGAGTTCCAACCTAGTTAAACCTTTCATGGAAGTACTTTGATTATCCTCTAAGTATCTAGCATTGGTACTAACCAGTACTTTCTGCTCCTTAGGATGATAAAAGTAACCACCCTTTATCCCTTTTGGGTACCCAACAAAATAGAATAATTCTGATCTTGGTTCCAACTTGCCTCCCTTGACCAGTACATAAGTTGGACAACCCCATATCCTGAGATGATTCAGACTTGGCTTACACCCAGTCCACATCTTATAGGGAGTCCTAGGTACTGACTTGGAAGGCACTAAGTTCAGAATGTATACCGCTGTTTCCAGGGCATATCCCCAAAAAGACACTAGAAGAGTAGCATGAGACATCATACTTCAGACCATTTCCATCAATGTCCTATTCCTTCTCTCAGCTACTCCATTCTGCTGGGGCATCCCCGGCACAGAGAGTTGGGATACTATCCTATGATGTACCATGTAGTCCTTGAATTCACCAAGGAGGTACTCTCCACCACGATCCGATCATAAGGTCTTGATCAATTTACTTGTCCGATGCTTCACTTCAGCCTTAAACACTTTGAACTTGTCAAAAGAGTTAGACTTTCGTCGCATCAGGTAAACATAACCAAACCTTGTACAATCATCTGTGAAAGTGATGAAGTACTCAAAACCTCCTCTAGCTGGTGTAGATAAGGGACCACACACATCAGTGTGAACAAGACTCAATACCTCCGTGGCTCTATCCACCTTAGGGGCAAATGACCTTTTGGTCATCTTTCCCATCAGGCAGGACTCACACTTAGGCCAATTTTTCAATCTCAATGAGCCCAAGGGCCCATCATGGTTCAACCTCTAAATCCTGATTGAGTTGATATGACTCAACCTTAGATGCTAAAAATAATAGTCATTGACATTGGTCTTTTTCTTCTTTGTTAAAGGTTTAGATTGAGAGTTATTTAATTGAATGCTGATGAGACTCCACTTCATCATAGAGGACAAGGACCGATGACAAGAGCTAGGACCAAGAAGTTTCAAGATGATTTTCAATTGTTCATCAAACCATGCTTGAGGATGAAAGAGGATTGAAAGGTTAAGTAAGCTAGCCAAGAGTTTGTGTTGATGACCATCCATGAAGGACCCCAATAAGAACTCAAACCGGCAGCAAAAGGGGACGAAACTTGACCAAGGGAGGCTTCCTAGAGGACAGCCGGTGCCAGCTCCATGTAGCTAAACGGGTGTCAACTCCATTCTATCCAACAACACCTCAAGCACAACATGAACTGGCCCGAAGACAGATCCAAACCGGCACCGACTGTGATGTCCAAACCGGCACCGACTTCCCCCTGGGCAACCATCGATTGATCCCCGTTTTAATACTTTTCTCCGATTTTCTTCACTATTAATTGCTTGTAAAGACTCATTATGACCCTAAACTGTAATAGAACTTCAGGGATTACTTAGTTAGGGTTAGGATAGTATAAATAGAACCTTAAGTAATTTGACAAGACAACTCACTTCACTTTAATTCAAATTTGAGAGAGAATCTTGAGAAGCCCTAGCCTCCTTGTTCATCTTATTCAAGACTAAGCTTAAGGGTTAGTCCTCCTTTTGTAAGAATTTATAAATCTTTTGGATAATCCAATGTTGTTTTCTTCTAATGGGTTTTAGTTGATTTGTTCTTCTAATGATTATTTGAAATCCAATATTAGGGTGCCTATTTTCTCTATTCTATTTGTTCTTGTTTGCCTTTATTACTTCAAGGATATTGAGATGAGATTATAGTAGAACTTCATACTTTTCTTGAGGGTCTTTGAAGCTTAGTTCTTTAAGGGTTTGATAGAGGGTAGATAGTTATTTCATTTTCTCCCTTTGGTCACAAGAATCTCTACTTTGGTCCCATTGTTTGAACTGAACACTTAACCAACTATTCCACTCACAATACCAAGAAAAAGCCACACAAGATTCGTATCAAAGAGTTTGGTATTAGAGCAAGGAAAAGCTTGATTCCCATCAAAGCTTGAAAGCAAGAAAATGAGCCCTACAAAGTGAAGAAAAAGAAAATAGAGAAAAATCCCGTCACTCAAAAAATTGCTCCAAAAAGGTCTTGAAATTTTTGTTATAACTTGATTTTTCTGTTGGGAAATTGCTCCTTGATATTGTTAAAATCCTTGGGAACAAATTTATCTTGTGATTTTTGTGAAATTTGGCTTCGATATGGGTGAAAATGCTTATTGTTTTTAAGTGACGAGAATTACATCCAAGGTATTTGATAAGTGTTCTATGAGAATATTTTTTGCTATAGTTGGGATCTTTGATTCTTAATTTTCATTCCTTGGGATATTAGGACTTAGTATATCACTTTATTGTTGAATTCCATGTTCATTGAACTCAATTTTTCTATTGCACCTTTATGATCATCTTGTTCTTCATCATCCTAGTTCTAGTTGTTCTTGATAATTCTTGTTCGTTTCTTGCTTAGAAGTGTTTCTTTTGCGTCCAGTGCTTGTTCTTGTGTTGATTAAGTCCACTTTTCTTGAAATTCTTGAATTAAAACTTGTTTGCTTCAAGCGCCCAACAAGTGTTTGTTGAAATTCTCCTAAAACCCCCTAATTGGAAAATTCTTTTGATTTGTGTGATTCACTAAGTTGGACTAAAATTTTAGCTATTGGGGAGAATTGGGATTGAACAAGAAGGCTTGAGTGTTAAGAAAAAGGTAAAAGGGAGAGCCAAATATTAAAAGAGCTTAAGAGAGAAAACACGAGCATTGAGTGATCAACCTTGAAAGCTAACACGCAAGGAAGAGCAGTGAGGATCTATTTTTCTTTCTAATTTATTTGTGTTGCAGGTATAAGTAAGCAAATATCCCATCACCATGGCCCATGAACAAGAGATCTCTAAGCCTAACCCAAGTGGACCTAGTAGACCTCAAGAAGATCAAATTGATGTTAGGGGTTTGCATGAGGACTTGCAAGCTATGATGAGGACTATGCAAAGCAAATTTCAAAACATGACAAAGGAGTTGATAAATCATCTTAGACAATCTTCTACCGTTGCACAAAGAAGGCCAAGAGCAATTTGAAGTGCCTAGTCTAAGGATGAGGGATGATGATGTCCATACTCCTCCGTTACATGCCCAACAAGGGGAAGAGTGGGATGAGCATTCAATTGGGGGATTCCAACAAGCTCCTATGAGGGGGGAGTACATGGTATGAAGAGAGGATGAGGTAGAGGACAAAGAAGGAATGGAGGGAACAATCTAAGAGGGTCAGAACGAGAATTTGAGGGAGTTGATGAGTGATATGAAGGGAAACAAGTTAAGGCCTTTGGGGAACATCATAGAAGATGGGGTAATAGAGAAGGAATGAGAGAAGGAAATGATATGGAGAGGGAGTTAAGCCATATTAAATTGAAAGTGCCCACATTCTATAGTAAGAGTGACCCCGAAGCATATTTTGAGTAGGAGAGCAAAATGGAGATATTCCTAAAAAGCCATACCTATAGTGAGAGGTCCAAAGTGAGGTTGGCTATCTTGGGATTTTCAGAGTATGCTTTGGTATAGTGGGAGCAAGTTAGTGCTCAAATGAGACAAATAGGAGTGGAACCCATGGCTAGTTGGAATTTGTTGAAAGATATGATGAGAGCGAGGTTTATTCCACACCATTACTACAATGATCTCTACCAAATGCTCCAATCACTCAAGCAAGGGAACAAGAGTGTGGAAGATTACCATAAGGAGATGGAAGTAATGTTGATGAGAGCTCAAATCAATGAGGATCCTAGAGCAACAAGAGCAAGGTTTTTGGGAGGATTAAATAGGGAGATTGCCAATTTGGTGGAATTGCACCCCTATGATCGTTTGGAGGATATGATACATACCACTATGAAGATTGAGAGTCAATTAAAAAGGAGGGCATTTACTAGACCACCACTTCCAAACCCCAACTCTACAAGCAAGGTGTCAATTAAGAAGGATAAAGCACCTAAGCCATTCCAAAGAGACTTCAACAAACCTAGGGAAGGTTGGAAACCTAGAGAGGATTGGAGGCCTATAGAGGATTGGAAATCTAGTGAAGGATAGAACAAGGACAAGGGAAAAGCCATGGAAAAGCCTCAAAGGAATAGGGATATCAAGTGTTTTAAGTGCCTCGAATATGGACATACTTCCCATGAGTGTCCAAGTAAGAGAACGAGATATACCAATCCCTATAGTGAGGTTTCTACCGACGAAGAAGAGGAAGAAAGGTATCAAGGAAACCAAGAGGGAAATGGAGATGAGGAGAGTGATGAGGGGGAAGTTTTTTGTCAAGAATACTCATTAGTGGGAGTCATAAGAAAGTCATTAAATTCACAAGCCATTGAGGATTAAGATCACCAACAAAGAGAGAACATTTTCTACACTAGGTGTCTAATCAACAAGACCCCTTGTAGTGTCATTATGGATAGTAGGAGTTACACTAACGTGATAAGTGCAAACTTGGTTAAAGAATTGGACATGAATTGGATTAAATATCCCAAGCCCTACAAATTGCAATGGTTGAATGATAGTGGGGAAATGAGAGTAAACAAGCAAGTGTTGGTGTCTTTTGAAATAGGGAAGTACAAGGATGATGTGCTATGTGATGTGGTACCCATGCAAGCGGGTCACTTGCTACTAGGGAGACCTTGACAATATGATAGGCATGTAAAACATGATGAGAGGAAGAACACTTATTCCCTACTCAATGAGGGAACTAAGTTTACCCTCACCCCCATGGCCCCTAGTGAGGTGAACAAAGATCAAAGAATCATGAAGGAAAAAGAAAAGAAAAAGGGAGCCCAAGAAGTAAAGAAAAATCAAGAAATTGAGAGGAAAGAACAAGAGAGAAAAGAAAAGGAGTTGAGAGAGAGGTTGAACAAACAAGTGCCTTTGACAATCAAGGATAGGACTGAGCAAGGACAAGAGAGGGGAGGTAAAAGAAGAGTGAATTTTTTTGCAAAAGAGAGTGAGGTCATAGAAGCTATAGAAGCTAAGGAACCGGTTATACTTCTTTTATGTAAGGGTTCTTATGTTTCTACTAATGATTCCACATTATCTTTGTCTCATGAAATTGCAGCTATTCTTCAAGAATTTGAAGACGTTTTTCCAAATAAGGTGCCCGAAGGACTACCATCATTGAGACAAATTGAGCATCAAATCGACTTTGTGCCTAGAGCTGTCATCCCTAACCGACCAGCATATAGAAGCAACCCAGAGGAATCCAAGGAGTTGCAAAAGCAAGTGGAGGCATTACTTGAGAAGGGACATGTGAGAGAGAGCCTAAGCCCCTGTACGGTTCTGGTTCTTTTGGTGCCCTAAAAGGATAGGATATGGCGTATGTGCGTAGATTGACGTGCTATCAACAACATAACGGTAAAATACCGCTATCCCATTCCTAAGCTAGATGACTTACTTGATGAGCTATTTGGTGCATGCATTTTCTCAAAAATTGATTTGAAATCCGGTTATCACCAAATTAGAATAAGAGAAGGGGATGAATGGAAAACAGCTTTTAAGACTAAACAAGGGTTGTATGAGTGGCTTGTCATGCCCTTTAGATTATCTAATGCTCCTAGTACTTTTATGCGATTAATGCACCATGTTTTGAAGGAATTCATTGGGAAATTTGTTGTTGTGTACTTTAATGATATATTAATCTGTAGCAAATCATATGTGGATCACTTGAATCATGTTCAAAGTGTGCTTGTTGCCCTCCGGAGGGAGAGATTGTATGCTAATCTTGAGAAATGCTCATTTTGTTTGGAGATGATTACATTCCTTGGGTATGTTGTGAGTGCCAAAGGGATTGAGGATGATGAGGGAAGAGTGAAGAGTGAAAGCCATCCAAGATTGGCTAACCCCTACCACCATTACCCAAGTACATAGTTTCCATGGGCTAGATAGTTTCTATAAGAGATTCATCCAAAATTTTAGCACTATAGCACCCCCTCTAACCGAAGTGGTAAAGAAAAATGTGGGATTTAGATGGGAGGAAGCCCAACAACAAGCCTTTCAAACCCTCAAAGACAAATTGAGCCAAGTTCCAATTCTTATTCTTCCCAATTTTGAGAAGGCTTTTGAGATAGAATGTAATGCAAGTGGGGTGGGAATAGGTGCAGTATTGACCCGAGATAGAAAACCCATTGCATACTTTAGTGAGAAATTGTCCAAGGCAGCCCTCAACTATTCTACCTATGACAAAGAGCTATTTGCCTTGGTGAGGACCTTAGAATATTGGCAACATTATCTTTTGCCAAGAGAGTTTGTCATTCATACCGATCATAAGACCCTTAAACACCTCAAGAGCCAACAAAATTTGAACAAGAGGTATGCAAGGTAGATAGAGTTTATTGGGACATTTCCATATGTCATTCAATACAGGAAGGGTAAGGAAAATGTAGTAGCGGATGCACTATCTCGAAGGTATGCACTCCTCAACTTTTTGGATACTAAACTTCTTGGTTTTGAATTTGTGAAAGATTTGTATGTTGATGATAAGGATTTTAGGGATATTTTCCATGCTTGTGAGAAATGTGCATTTACTAAATATTATAGGCATGATGGTTTCTTATTTAGGGAGGCAAGGCTTTGTATGCTAAAGGGTTCTACTAGGGTGTTGCTAGTTAGGGATGTGAAACCCCACCTAAAGCCAACCCTAGAGTAAGGGGGTCGGGAATGCATATCATATTATTTTGCATGAATATATATATTTTTGAATGATTTTATGTGCTTTAGAGTCGTAGATTATAGGTTTAAATGCTCAGTTATACTTATTGAGTAGGAAGGGTAAAATGGTAATTTTGCTTGAGGTCAGAATAGGAAGATAGCTTGAGGAGTAGATAAGAAAAATATGTGGGTGAGAAAATAAGAACAAGAGTTGTTGTGGTAAAATGGTTAGAGTCTTGGAATTAATCTCTAAGGTCATGAGTTCAAATCCCATCATTTAAGCTTTTATCATGATTATCTTAATTAAGTTTGAATTTTTGTTTTCTTGCATTCCATGAAAATAGGAATGATTGTCTTAAGGGAGACATGAAGAGAATGTCCTAATCTTATCCTCATGTCCTAAAAGAATTCTAGAAGAATTCTTGTCCAACTTATTACCTCTAGCTTTGTCCTAGCAATTTCATAATTCAAATAAACTAAAATCCATTAAATCTTTTTCTTTGAATTCCAAAAAAATTCTGTGATGATTTCTTCCCCTTGAATTTCGAAAATCAGCTTTGGGGAAGGGAGGTTGACCGAAAAATAGGAGGGGAAATAGGAGGGGTTCCAAGAGAAAATCAATCACCATTGAAGGACCTTCAAAACTATCTTCAAGATGTTCATGCTTTAGTGGTAGGAAATTTGGAAATTTGGAAATTTTTCAGATTTGTTGCAGCCCTTCTCTTCGAAAATTCAGGCCATAAACCCAACCATTTACTGCCAAGAAAATGGTCATTTCAAGTGGCTTGGAAGCTGGAAAAATTGTGCAATTTTCGGACTGCACAAAATAGCACCAAACCAGAAATTTTTCTGGGCAATTCGCAGCTCTTCATCAAGGAAATGAAGCCGTTTTTAGTTCATCTTCAAGCCAGTAAACTTCTCTGCATTAGTCCAGGAATGAGGCTGAAAAACCACCTTTGGAAGACCCTCAAACAACCCTGAAGAACCTCTGAAAAACCGAGCTAAGAAGGAGCGAAAAATCCTGTACCAAAATTCTGCAAACTTTCGAAAAAAGCCATGAACACTTGAGAGCAGAATTTTTCCAACCTTGTCCCTTTCTAGCCTAGGACCGAAGGTCACCTTCAATCTCTGTAGAATTGAGCCTTGCTCAGCCACACTCTGAACACCATTAAACCCACACTTACCTTGAAGCATAAGGACTCCATGGCTGCACCACAAAACACTCCTAAGATCACTCCATTCAAACTCCATTTGAACTTCAAATAATTCCAGCATTTCACTCCCATAAATCACTCTTGCATTAAGCTGAAATAACCAGAATTTTCTCTGCCTTTAAGGACTGAATTTCGGCCAGCCTTGAGCAACAATAACCCTCAACCATTTCA
Organism: Voacanga thouarsii; assembly: GCA_026120185.1. Taxonomy (NCBI): domain Eukaryota; kingdom Viridiplantae; phylum Streptophyta; class Magnoliopsida; order Gentianales; family Apocynaceae; genus Voacanga; species Voacanga thouarsii. The sequence goes on from JANUWF010002285.1 coordinate 1,285,864, forward strand.
GCAAAACATGCTTGTTCCAGCCGACACCATTAAAGCTCCTAGACACCTCTCTTGATCAAACACCATAGCTGATCTTTTACCTTAAACATCTCCACCATTTCCTCCATTTAAATTTCAAATAAAATCCGGTTTCTCTCTCTCACAAAGCTGAAAACCGAAACCCTCAATCACACCCTACCATTCGGCCAGCTTTCTAGCAGAATTCACACAGCACTTCTTCTAGTTTCTCTCCATTTTCACCTAAAACACCAAAAACACCAAGAACACACACTAAACTTCTTCAAGCCTAAACCAACTCCAAACACCACCAATCACTCTCAAATACTCCCAATCATCTGTACTTAATCCCTAGACTTCATTTCTGCCATTTATAACATAAAATCTCGCAAGCAAGAATTTTCAACCGGATCAAAAATTCAGGTTTTCTTGAAGACCTCAAGAACATCAACAAGGTAAAACAAGAACAATCTTCTTGTTCATCTTCTTCCATTCAATTCTTAATACCCCTATCTAATGCTCTCTTTCTTTTTCTCTCTCTCTCTCTCTCTCACCCTCTTCTAACCGAAATGGTTGATCAAACCATCAACCATGAACGTTGTTTCATTGGATCATTCAAATCATTCCATCGCACGTGGACCTTCTTTTGTCTTCATCAAAGGACTCGACAATCAAGTATTCATTCTTAAATTTCTCTTATTAAATTCAGAAATCATGTCTCCTAGTTGATGATAGAGAAATGGATTATGATTGGGAGACTGAATATATGCATGTGGATTAGGGGATGAAGTTATGACTTGATAATGGTTGTATTTGACTAGGATGTATGTGTTTTCCTTTCGAATCAATTTATGCTCTTCATGCTTAATGAATTTAATGGATGTTGAAGTATGATTAGATATTATGACACCAAAGGTGATTAGGCTTTTATGATCTTATTTTCCCATGGAAACCATGATTGATGATTATGCTTAGTAGCATTTTGGCCATGTGATAGTATGAGATAGTTCAAGTGTTTGTGCATGAATAGATTAATTTCTTGTTTGATGATGGAGAATGGGATCATGAATCTTTTTTAGCAATAGGAAGACCATGATGTAAAATTATTTTCTTGTAAATTCTAAGCTATATTCATTAGCGAATTTTATTACATAAATTAAAATTACTACTATATTTTTCTTCAAAAAAATTCGAAACACTAGGGGATTTGTAGTAGAATATTAAATCAAACTATTAATATTTTTATTAAACGAAAATTTAAAATAATCTATTAATAAATTTTAATTATTATTATTTATTATTTATTTATTACCTCTTCGAAATTAATTAAAAAATTATTATTTATTTAATTTATTATTTATTTATAATAAAGCTATTTTTTTTAATTACCATTTCTTAATATCAAATAAGACTTAATAATATTTAAAATTCAAACCTTGGTTTATTTACTAATAATAACACTCAAGAATTATTATTTGAGTCTATAATTTATTAATAATTATTTTAGAACCCCTAGTTATTTCAATCTATCAAACTAGACTTAGTTTGTAAAATTCTTCAGCATCTAGCCTTAAAGCTTAGGACATTAAGATCATGGTTAGTCATGGATGTATCTAGTTAAGCTAAGAATTATTTATGTAAAGAAGGTATAGCTTGAATGTGACCCTATGTTTTGTGTTTACCCCAGGCAGGGGTTAGGTCAGCTTTGGAAGACTTTTATGTAGAGCAAGCAAAGAAGCAGGTAAGCTCCTGCACGGAATTTTGTGAAGACCAAAAGTTATTGTGGCAAGCAAATGCAATGTATATGGACATTATTTGTAAAGGCAATTAAGGACTGTTTTTCCTTTTTATTTCAGTCAGGCAAATCATTTGGAAATTGAACAAGCAGTTTTACACAAATCTAAATTTTTTCTAAAATCCAACTTGACTAGACTTTTGGAAACTCTTAATTGCTATTTCCAAATAAAGCAAAGTTTGATCAATTTTCTCCCAAGTGGAACAATCAACGTTGAGTACTCAATAAGGGTAGACCACCAGGACTAGTCTTTGAAGGGTTAGGGTAAGTCTCTCAGTAGGTGGCCACCTCTCGAGGGGTGAGTCCTTCTCGGATAGGACGCCAGTCCGGTAGGTCATGCCGGTCCGAGCTAGCAAGTTTCAGTCATGTGGACTGTGTATTCCGGAGTGGACAACCGGTAAGTTTGGGTGAAGAGATGGAGGAGTATCTCACCCGGTAGGCCGTACACCTACCTTTTGTCAGCATTGCACAAAGTGTGGCATTCTGACTGTTATTGGTCATGGGGCCCAACGTGTGGTAACCCATGGCTACCCATTTGAGTGGTTGTATTTATTGTGCACATGTGTGATTTAAAAAGTGAAACACCACTCTTTATTTTCAACACTTATTTATTGCTTGCCAGCACTTTTCCCTATGAAACTTTTACAACTTGCATACATGAATTATTTTACCTGAAACACTTAAAGCACACACGGGCTTACTGAGATTTTTTATCTCACCACCTTTTATGCCATATTTTCAGGAAGATCCTGCTATGGAGATCATTAGCTAGAATGTTGCTTTGCTTGAAGACTCTTGTTATTTACTTTAAGTATTGTTTGAGAGATTGTTGCAAACAATTTATTTTGGATTTGTGCCAATATTTATCTTTTAGGTTGTAATAGATTTAATTTTAAAGTCTTTTGTTTTATTTTATTTTCATGTAACCTAGTTATAAAGACCCCTTGTCCTTAGGACGGAGCGACATCCCCGGCCCTGTTGGGCCTAGGTAGTAAGGTGTTACAATGGAAGCCCATAGAGGGGGGAACTAATAGGGCATTTTGGTGTTGCAAAAACCTTAAGCATTTTAAAGAACATTTCTTTTGGCCAAAAATGAGAAAGGATATGGAGAGACATAGTTCTCAATGCATTATTTGTAGGTGAGCTAAGTCTAGATCCCTTCCACATGGTCTTTATACTCCTTTGCCTACACCTAATATACCTTAGGTTGATATTTCAATGGATTTCATCTTAGGATTACCTAGGTCCAAGGGGGGTAAGGACTCCATATTTGTGATTGTTGATCGATTCTCTAAGATGGCTCATTTTGTAGCTTGTTCCAAAACTAATGATGCATCATATATTGCAGATTTATTATTTAAAGAAGTGGTGAGAATGCATAGGATTCCAAGGACTATTGTCTCGGATAGGGATACTAAATTCCTTAGCCACTTTTGGAGAGTTTTATAGAACAAACTTGGTACTAATCTCTTGTTTTCCACAGCTTGTCATCCTCAAACGGACGGATAAACGGAGATGGTCAACCGAACACTCACCCAACTTTTGTGAACCACGATCAAGAAGAACTTAAAAAATTAGGAGGAGTGCTTACCACACATTGAGTTTGCTTACAACATGGCTATTCACTATACCACTTCTTATTCTCCTTTTGAAATTGTATATGGTTTTAATCATCTAACTCCTTTAGATTTGGTTCCTTTGCCTATAGGTGAGAGGTTAAACCTCGATGGAGTTAAGAAAGCGGAAATGGTGAAAGCACTCCATGAGAAGGTGAAAGAAATCATTGCAAAATGCAATGAAAAGATCGCCCATAAGCGCAATCAAGGAAGGAAAAAGGTGACATTTGAGCAGGGCGATTGGGTATGGGTGCACCTTCGCAAGGAGAGATTCCCCACACAACGAAGGAGCAAACTAGACCCAAGGGGGGATGGACCATTTCAAGTTCTTGCCAAAGTTGGAGATAAGGCTTACAAGATAGATCTACCCAGCGAGTATCATGTTAGTGCCACCTTTGATGTTAGTGACTTCTCTCGCTTTAATGTAGATGATGGCGATGATTCGAAGACGAATCCTTTTCAAGGAGGGGGAGATGATGAGACTCCACTTCATCATGGAAGACAAGGATTGATGATAAGAGTTAGGATCGAGAAGCTTCAAGATGATTTTTAATTAGTCATCAAACCATGCTTGAGGATGAAAGAGGATTGGAAGGTTGAGGAAGCTAGCCAAGAGTTTGTGTTGATGACCATCCACGAAGGACCCCAACAAAAACTCAAACCGACAGCAAAAGGGGACGAAACTTAACCAAGGGAGGCTTCCTAGAGGACAGCTGGCGCCGGCTCCATGCAGCCAAACCGGCGCCAACTCTATTCTATCCAACAACACCTCAAGCACAATATGAACCGGCCTGAAGACAGATCCAAACCAGCACTGACTATGATGTCCAAACCGGCGCCGGCTTCCCCTTGGGCAACCGTCGACTGATCCGCGTTTTAATACTTTTCTCTAATTTTCTTCACTTTTAATTGCTTGTAAAGACTCATTAGGACCCTAAACTGTAATAAAACTTCAAGGATTACTTAGCTAGGGTTAGGATAGTATAAATAGCACCTTAAGTGATTTGACAAGATAACTCACTTCATTTTAATTCAAATTTGAGAGAGAATCTTGAGAGGCCCTAGCCTCCTTGTTCATCTTGTTCAAGACCAAGCTTAAGGGTTAGTCCTCCTTTTGTAAGAGTCTATAAATCTTTTGGATAATCCAATGTTGTTTTCTTTAAATGGGTCTTAGTTGCTTTGCTCTTCTAAGGTTTGTTTGAAATCCAATATTTGGGTGCCTATTTTTTCTATTATATTTGTTCTTGTTTGCCTTTATTGCTTCAAGGATATTGGGGTAAGATTATAGTAGAACTTCATACTTTTTTTGAGGGTCTTTGAAGCTTAGTTCTTTAAGGGTTTGATAGAGGGTAGATAGTTATTTCATTTTCTCCTTTTGGTCACAAGAATCTCTGCTTTGGTCCCATTGTTTGAACTAAACACTTAACCAACTATTCCACTCACAACACCAAGAAAAAGCCACACAAGATTCGTATCAATTGCTAATAGGGTTTAAGAAAAATAGATTTCCAAACATGTGCCCAGTAAATAATATTTCTCCATTTCTACTGATAGAAATACCAGAATGGAAAGATACAAAATATCCTTGATTTATTAGTTTCATAATTGAAATCAAATTCTGTCAAAATGGCAGCCATCTTATCGAAGGCCTGCCCCAGGGTCACTTCTTTGGACCCTCCCGATGACAACTCCTGCTCCTGCTCCTACTTGGAATCCCCTTCCACCTCTGGTGTTGATTGCCGTGGCCGCTCAGACTCAGGAGCCGATGACTCGCTCTCTTGAGCAGCCCTACCTCGTCCTGCAGCCCTATGTCTTGGTGCCATCTATTGGCATCCAATATAAGGTTCATTAGGGGAAAAGTTCATGGCATGCAATAATTAACTCATGATTTGGAAAGAATTTGCAGGTTGATGAGAAATAAATTTTGTGAATGATACTCCAAAGGGTATAAAGAAATCAATAAGATTATGCTTTCCTTAATAAAATCCAACTTAGTACAAAATAAGGAGGTATCCTACTAAGTACTTCTTTTATTCTTGCAAAACAAAATTCAAAATGAAAGAGTAAACGCTAAATCAAATAAATAAACGAACATCTCTTCATGAAAATAAAAGAGTAATCTCTAAGGGTCCTATAAACTCTAAGCTTCACTAGAGTCATTGGAATCCTCAGAAGTCTTAGGGGAAGGTTCCACTAGCCATCCTGCATTGCGGTTGGGATGATCTCAGACACGATCCTTGGCGAAACTAAAGATCGAGGCTTCTTCTCAGGCTGACCCACAATGTACCCCTCATCATCCCTACCCCTCGACTTGGCCCTCAAATCCACATCCCTAAGTTGTTCCATGGCTAACACCACTGCACTCTTAGGCCTCTTAGATTCCGACCCGTGGGACTCACCTCCTAGAAGCGTCGGGGTTCCTCCCTCTATGGATGGGATCGCAGGTGTATCATTACTACCCTCCCCCTCAAGCTCAAGTCCCCCTAGCTCCTCTTCACTCGGGATCCATCCTCCCTCAGGTTTTGTCTCTGGCTCAGATGATAAGGAATCTGGTATGGGTATTGGGTTAGATGCTCTACCACCTACAAGATCGCACATAAAAAGGCCAATCTCGAGTTACAGCTGCGGATCTTGTAGACATCCTATAAAAGAAACACAAAGAAATCAGAATTAAATCTCAACTCTTAGAGGTCAATCACCATTCAACGAATCCCAATTCCTAAGGTTTAGGTACCACTCAATCAAGCTAATTGCTTAAACCAGTCTCTGATACCACTTGTAACACCCCACACCCTAGGTACCTAGATATGGCAGGATGTCGCCCCGTCCAAAGGACCAAGGGTCTTTATAACGAGGAATAAAATAAAACGAAAACTGCTAAATAAAATTAAAAAGGAAATTCCATTACATTCGAAAACAAAACTTATACAAGTTTGGAAAATCAAAACTAACAAGCGTCTTTTGAAATAAATTCAAAACACATCGAAACGAATAAATTGGAGCTTAACCCTAGCTTTGCCCCGCTTACTGCAAGTAATCCCCTGAAATCATGATATAAAAAAGTGTAAGATTGACATCTCAGTAAGTCCTATGTGTGCAAATGTCAATTATAACCATTTCATGTATGCAGGTTTATCAAAATCACAAAATCGTGTTTGCAAGTCAATCTCATCAATAACAGTCATACAAAGGAGCCTTGCTCAATCAATCCAAAATAGTTCACAATAAATCATTGTTTCATCACATTCACAATTCATTAAATAGAGATTAGCAAATGATTCAACAATATAGTAACATAATCTATATCATGGTTACCACCATGATAGCTCTCCAATGTATTCTTTCAACAAAGGGGCAATGGGGAATTCACCCACTAGGTGAGATATTCCTCCATCTCTACACCCAACATTCCAGTTGTCCAATCCGGATCAACAATGTCCACATGGACCAATATGCTAGCTCGGACCGGCCTGACTAAGTAGTACTGTCGCCTCTTCAAGTTGAGTTCATCTTCTGGAGATGGCCACCTACTAGAAGATTCGCTCTTGCTCTTCAAGACTAGTACTACTAGCATACCCCCGCTGAGTACTCAACGCTCCCTAAATAGGGGCAGAATCATTTTCCCTTTTCCGAAAGTCTTTAATTAATTTGATTGCAAAACGTGATTTTTTGTAATAGCATTTTCAAATCGTTTGACAATGGTTTAAGAAATCATCTTTGAAGTTGAACAATTAAAATTTAGCAAATTCGTTTTGAACATAAAACATCTACGTTTCCAATCCAAGTCTCACAACAATCCAGTATAACTCATCATTTTCAGTCAAGGCTCAATCTTTATGTCAAAATATCATATTGACATCAATTCCCAATAACATTGTAAAAATTGCTTGCAAACATATAACATTTATCAAAACGGTTATGCAAGGACTTACCTAGATAAATCACAGCCAAATCCAACTCAATCAATTGCTCTAATTTCCACTCATTCCTTATCTAGAGCAAATAACCCTGCAATTAGGATTTAATCGTTCCACTCATTAATTCATACAACATGACTCTTCATGATTTCATTATTTACCTATTGCATCCATGGTATTTAATTCACTAAATCACATATATAACGTTTCTTTACGATTCTATTGATCATGCCCATGCATTGGTCTAGATCAATTCATCACATGACATCTTCCATATTAAACTAACATAAATTCATCATAAATAGCCCCATAAACATTAAAAGATCTCATTTTTTGCCTATTTAGCATAGATCTAGATTCATCATGACAAGATACATCAATGTCCTATCTCATACATGTTTAGACTATGGCTTTCATCAATATGTTCATCAATCTAATATATTCATGCTTTCATACTAGACTCCATAGGTATCCTTAAGCCAATATTTTGAAGGTTAAGACCATTTAAATCAATAAAGATAGGATCTTGATTACCTCTTAGCGATTTAGACTTAAATCACAGCAATTCCTTATTGACTAGCTTGAGTTTGATCACTAGTTGAAGAGTTTGGATCGCTTGGATGACCTTGATCAAGACTCCCCAAAGAATGGGTAAAATCAGCCCCTTATGATCGAGATTTAGGAGAAGAAGACGAGAGGAATTGAAAAGGAGTTGATGAAGAGTTGAGGAGTTGCTTACCTTAGAGTTGGTTTTCAGCTTTGATGGAGTTTTGGTGCTGTTTTGGTCTAGATGTGGAGGAGGGTTGGCTGGAATTTCTGAGCAATAGAGGGTATTTAGGGTTTGTTTGAGGCTGTTTGATGAAGGAGATAGGTTAGGCTGAGGTGCTTTAGGGTTTAGGTGTTTGAAGAAGTTTTGGCCTTGCTAGGGTTTCTTGATCAAAACAGAAAGTTGCTCAGCTTTGGTGTTCTCTAGGGCTGTCGAGATTTTGGAGGGGAATTAGGGTTGGTGGCTGCTGTGTTTGTGAAGTTGAGGGTGCTGAGATTCTGGATAGAAAGAGAGGAGAAATCTGATTGGTTTTGGGCCTTTATAATAGCGAAAATAGGAGAGGAAGAATGGGCCTTTGTGCAACTATTTTTCTGCTTGATAACGAGGGAACTTTTGTGCAGATTTTGTGCTGGAATTTATGGGTGAATTAGGGCTGAAGGTGGCCAAAATCTGAAGGAATAGAAGAAGGGAAAATTACTGATTTCTAACTGCTTCTTGGACGAAGTTAGGAAGGGAAAGATTAGGGTTTGTGTAGCTAGTTGTGCTAGTTTGCTGGAGGGGTTTTGATGCAGGTTTTGTGGCTGGAAATTTCAGGCAGAATGGGTGTGTGAACAGTGACGAAAATTCTAAGGATCTAAGGCTGAAATTTTAGTTTCCTTTTAGCTGAAAACAAGTCCATGCTTGGTTAGGGTTTTCTTGGCCAATCCTAGCTAAGTTTTGAAGAGTCTTATTTGGACTATAATTGCTCCAAGGTGGCAGCAGCTTTGATGCAATTTTTCAGAAAATTTGGTAAAGAAATTAGGTTATCTATTTAAGAGATAATTTAATTAATTTCCTATATTAATTTGGGTAATGGCTATTAATTAGTTATTAAGAAATAAAATTTCTGGTTTCCTATATCTACTGAAATTTTCCCTAAAGGCTTCGAACTTTCCTGGATTTAGCCAAGAGATAAATGCTTCATTTAAATTCACCTCTAAGCCTTTTATTTCCATCAAAAAAATATTATTTTGAAAGGAGATAAAATATGAAAATTTATTTCCTTGAAACTAATACCTATATGCTTTCCTATATATATTCTTCTCTACTAGTATATTATTTAGATATTGCTAAAGAAAGTCTAGATTAGTAATCTTTAAAATTCTCTAAAAGATTATGTTAAGATATTTAGAAACTAAAATTTGATTTGTTCTCCAATATTTTATAAAATAATTTTCAAATAAAGTACTTTCCTAATTTATTTTTCTCTTCTTAGAAAATTAATTTCCAAGTGCCTATTCTCCTATGGATTTCAACCCAGCTAGGAAAAAAATTAGGGAAGGAGAAAAGAAAATAAGAGAATGAAAATGATTGAAAATAGCTAGGATTCAATCTCAAGCCCGTCAAGGTTTAAAGGCCAAGCTTTATCCACCAAGCTACATTTTCTTTCTAAATATTCTCCTAATAACTCCCTTGATTTCTTCCCACATGCTTTACCCCTTTTTCTAATATACTCTCCTCAATAAATGAAAGCTCAAGCAATCCAATTACTTCAAGAACAGATTAATTCATGCAATCCACAACTAATATTTTCATTAAAAATAACTCAAATCATCAAATGTGGTATAACTCAATATGACATACATGACTTTTCCTCCACTTACCAAAGACGATCTAACACGGGGTATTACACCACATCTTCCACCCGCATATTGTTCCATTCAGTATAATAAGCAAGATTTATTAGGGAAGATAAACCCAAGAGAGAATGCAACAAAACCCAAATTAAGTAAAATAATCACTCAAAAAAAAAAATCCTCGAACAAGGCATGGCATACCCCTAATGATGCACGCGTGTGAAATCTTCTTCCTAGATTTGAATCATTTCATGATGTACGGATGATTGCTGCTCGTCCACGGTGGCAATAGTAGATAGATTTCATTGAACGAAAGGATGGCATCTTTTCTCGTTCTCTTCCAAACAAATCAGCTTCTTTGACCGCGAGAAACATAACAAGGTACCGGACCCAACTCAATCTCCGATTTTGGATGGAGCTTGGTTAAGAATACAACAGTCTCAAGTGAGAAAAATTGGTAAGAAATTATATCCCGTGTGAACATTTTAAGAGAGAAACAAGTGTGTCAACAATTTTACCCCGCAAAAATTATATCACGGGTTAAATCCATACACTTCTCCGGAAACCTTTGTCGATGTGGTGGCGGAATAGAAATAATTGCACGAAAACAGTTATTATTTAAAAAATAAAAATAAAATTGACGTGTACATTTTAAGAATCGTAAATGGTTGAGCAGTATTATTTGCCATTTTCTGTATTAGTTGCTGCATGAAGAATGAGAGTGCTATCTGCCAGCTCTCACTCGGAAATAGACGATCGCAGTCACGGACAAGCAAACTCGTTCTGGTCTTGTATGCATCAGCATCCTAAAGCAACACATACCACCAACACTTGTATATTTTACTTATGATGGGCTTCCACATAAGATATCAAGTTGGACAATTTGGCCCTCTTCTGCTGATACTTTGCATATGAATACCACACACCACCAGCTGTGTTGATTATTAGTCCAATGACATTCAATGCATGCACTTGGACCCCTCCCAATAAGACGAAACCAAAGACCTGAAGAATAGCAAACAATTTCTGGTAACGATGCACCTAAACTATTTTAAAGCTTAAGAATTATATTCCCAAGGAATAAGTTAGTTTTTATACGTACCGTGGAGCCAACACCCTTGAGGACTCCAACAATCGTGGTTGTCAAAGCAGAGTTAACTATGGTACACAAAAACATGGTGTAGTTCAAAACCATGCCCATCACCATTGAAAGAAGAAGAAGCACCAAAAATGATAGTGAAATATTCTGTCCATGACAAACAACCACAACATAAAATGGATCGTTCTACCCTAAAAGCAGTAAGAGTGAGATAAAGTAATCTTTTGAAAGATACCTCATGATATACAATTGAATGAAATGAACTCAAGGGCTCTAACATTGCCAAAAGAAAAGCAAATCAAAATATGTAAGCTAAAAAGAAAAAAATGTTGGTAAAGTGATTCCTGTAAGCAGCAAATGTCAACTGAACAATGGAAGCAACAGAGACCCTAACTAATATTTTACAGTTCTCGATTGCAAGGCAAATCTTTTATGCAAGGTGGCCTTCTGCAACACTCGGCATAGCCATTAGAAAAAAGAATGCAGCTCTTTTTATGCTTTGTATGTATTATCTTCCTGCTTATGGCATGAAAAAGACAAAACTAAGTACCTTAAAACCTAGAGGACACGTTAATCCAATCTAGTCCTGTTAATCTATCATGCCAACTGAGCAGCCTGACCCACCAAAAACAAATAAATAAATGCAATAAAATAAGAAAAAGACAAAAATGTATATGGGAAATGTACCAGCCTGTTTTCTTGCAACACAGTTATAACAAAGGACTTGCGCTTGAATATCCACTAATGTGTTAATATTTTACATTTGGGATTTCAGCATAGTTACACATCAATTTACAGTGAGATGAAACTGCTACAGAAGTTTTGACTTCTTTTCATGCACTCTATCATTAGACGAAACTCAGTATCTTTTTATAAGAAGCAGGTGTTGCCAAGTACATAAAAAATGTAAAAGCTAATCCATGACCACTAAGAAATCTTCCAAAGCAGTTATTCCATAAGTGTGTCAGTATTGCTTCCACTTCACTAAAATAGTGCAACTATTTAAAAGTGAAAAGCACAAGTGCAACTTCAATACATCCCCAACACCACAAAATTGAGGAACCAAGGGAAGGTAAGAAAAGGAAAATAACAAGATTTGCTAACAGGAAACTTGCAAATCCATAGTCACAAAAAGCCAAAAGTCTCTAAAATATAATTTAGTGTTCTTCTACACATTGCAAGAATGAGGTTTAATGAAGCATAAACGCTCCAAATACCCAAAAAAGAAAATCTAGACCTACTCGGCCATTCTGGATTGCACAGATGCTTCTAGTAGTAAATTCTAAATTTAGATATCTACTAATTCACCAGTGGGGCCTAGCAACCAACATGAAACTTACTGGCAACAAAAAAGACCCAAATATTAGTGATTCAGATACATTAGCATTGGAAACTTAACAGCTTGCTCCAGATTGTAAGTTCACATTGCACAAGCATTAAAAAATCAAAATTACTGTTGGAAGTTAACATGAGAAACACGATCTTGGTGGTAATCATTAACAAAATCTGGAATTTTCCTTTCTCTTTTGGATATGGAAATATGTGTGTGTAAAAGGCCGTCCACACATGTTTCAGAATCATGGGATTAATTTGAAAAATGTGACACTGTTGACATAAAAAATAAATGTAGGCCCTTCTTATTTTCAAATACTTTGGGCATAGCATTTATGCGACTACAGATGCATCAATGTCAAGATCCAACTTCAATCGCCCATGGGGAAACTTCAGATGAACCAAGACGGACAAAATATCATCATTCAGTAATAGCAAGTCCTAGAAATATGCAAGGACAATCCTTGAAGATGGGGGTGGAAATGAATCGAGTCGAGTTAAGGCTAGCTCAAGCTTTGCTCACTCAAATTTAGTTCAGTTCATATTCAACGTAAGCCAATTTTATTGGTTCAAACTCAACTCAAGCATAGCTCACAAGCAGCTCAAGTTAACTCTTTTATATATAAGTTAAATAATAAATTTATAAATCATACTATGCTTATGTAAATGAAAACTGAAAAAATTAATGAAGACAAAAATGAATATGACCAATTAAATAACTTAAAAATAGTTTACTATCATAAATTATGAAATATCCAACAACACGTTGCAATTATTCAAAATAAATATAATATTCCTAACCATAATTCAAAGACAGACCAAAACTAGCAGGTGAAAATCCAACCAAAAAAAATATAATGCTTAGAGTTCACAATGCAGTTTTTGGTATCTTTTTTATATAAACAACGTAATATCCATCGATTTTTCCTCCATCTAGGAACATTAAAATTAAGTAATAAAAATAGAGCATAATGCATATAATAAGTAAGACTTGTCAATGATAAGAGGCTAAATAAAAATATATGTTAGGCTTTTTCTTGATGTAATATATTTTCTTTTAAATTAGAGAAATTAGCTTATTTGGTCCCTAAAGATCAGAGCTTGTAATGTTTTCGCCCTTAATGATTTTTTCTACCTTTATGGTCCCTAATGAAACTATAACCTACTAAGTGATCTGCTAATCTCTTTTTCGATGTAAATTCTGACCAGAAGAAGTCACTCTAATTCCACGTGATCAACTGATATGCCTATCTTTTAACACGTGCGATTGAAGTGACTTCTTTTGGATGGAGGTTACACCGGAAAAAAGAGTTAGGGACCGCTTAATAGGTTGTAATTTCATTAGTAACTATAATAACAGAAAAAAATCAGTAAGGACGAAAACATTACAAGCCCCAAACTTTAGGGGCCAAATAGGCTAATTTCCCTTTAAATTAACATGTATGATCTTTTAAAAATTTAAACAATATAATATATTATAATCAATTTATTTTGTATATAGAAAGAAAGCTCGTGAGCCAAATGAGTCAACTTCCTTCTAACCATTGTTTTTTAGACCAGACCGGTCAGTCGGACCTGTTGGACCGTGAACCAGTCCCCAAACCGGTCCGGTCCACCCCTTTAAGCTGGAAATCTCAAAAACCGACCTATTTTGTGCAAACCAGTTTGGACCAGTCGGTCCAACCAGTGAACCAGTGAACTGGCCGGTCCAACCAATTGAACCGATCCTTTTTTGCCCCCTCCTAAATAAGATAATATATTCATAGAAAAGAAATAAGCTACACAAATGGAATAAATAGTCTATAGTAATAGAGAAAATATCATATTTTTCTTCTAATTTCGTTATTTATGCATTTATGGACTTGAATTACACAATATTATTGATCAATTTTATTCTTAAAAATATTATATTTTTAAAGTTTAAATAATAATATTACCGGTTCAATTGCGGTTGGACAATTAAACTGTGAACCAGTAAATTTTCCGATTCGATGTCCCGTCCGGTTCTGAAAATAATGTTTTTAACTTAAGCTCAACTCATATTTTAAATGAGCTAAAAAATCAAAACTCGCGAATCACTCATTTGGCTCATGGGCTGATCTCATTGAACCAAATATTGAACCGAATCAAAAGCCACTCCTAAGTTGGCTTAATTCATTTCCAGCCCTACTTATATATACACACCACCCAATGTTTAACCAAGAGATATTTTGTCAATGTAAGCAATCTGGTAGAAAGCAGCAACTACTCTTCCCAATTTGAAAATCCTTCTAAATGGAGGAAGTTTTGAAAATTAATCCAATATAATAATCCAGTGAGGAGAGATGAATAATCCACATTTTATTATCGATTTCCTTTTTCTTTAGTCATATTAGATCGATCCATCTAATACTTTCTTCCCTTTTTTCCGTACCTCAATTACACAACTGTTAATTAGTAAAGGATTCTCTTATTCAATCTTTTTAGTGTATTTGGTTTTCATTTTTTTAATATTTTATCATGACTCAACACTTTCAGTTTTTATTAAACCTCAAACCAGTTACCTATGAATAATCCAGATCAAATCAATTAAGAAGAATAAACTATGAATCTAAAGGATTCCCTATCCAAGGATTTTTCATCCTAGGAGTCCAATCTGTGAGGCAAATAGGCCCATAGGGACAACAAGAAAATAGCAAAATAAATTTTCCACCTAAGAATATTTCTGTGGTTGATATACTATTATACCGCTAAATACTCAAGAAGCAACACAAATTTATAAAACATGGATAAGTTCTCTCACAGTAAAAGAAATCAAATCCAACAGCAAGCACCCACCCATGACCATCCCATTTAAGCATTTGCTCCCAGCTCCAGAGGCATTCCAAACTTCATAAAATATTCATTCATTTAGGACCATTCACCAGTCATGACAAAGTAGGGGCTTGACAGAGGGAAAAAACTATTTGCACAGGACAAAACAACAGGGAAATAAACAGAAATCCAATTTTCTTCAACGTGCAGAAGTCCTCTGCTTTAATTTTCTATCCGCACAAAAATGGCAACCGAATAGTCCAAGACGTGGGGATGACAAGCAGAGATGTCTTGAAACATTCAAGTAGTCAATTTTAATGAACTGCAATTTGTTATATTCCTTTTGGTTAAATGGAATGCACCTCCACATTCATACTTTAATAAAATTCATGCATCACTTTTACAAAAATGCAAGAAATGAAAGAAAAGGCTAAACTTCAGTGAATACATATAACATTTGGCTGCTAAGCTAACACAAAATCAGCAGTTAAGCATGGATAGAACTTGTTCAACAAGAAAGATAGAAAACATAAAAGTAGCATCTACTTTCCCAAACATAAGCACAAAGAAAGGGCCTAATAGGAAAAAGGTTCAGCACAGTAGTATTCACATATTTTGGTTTACCAAGCACCAATAACTATTCAACTCTACATTCTCTATCTTCAAAATCTCATATATCTGGATAAGAACAGGAACTCGGCAGAATGTGTTATCCAAGTAACTGTAAGTAGTCAGTGATCAAGTGTTTAACAAACTCTTACGACCATAGCCCCAAATACCAAACAGAACTAGAATTTAACAATCAATTTTATTTTGGTACTAATATACACAAAAAGTAAAGGAGTAACAGAAGAAATCCATTATAAACCCACCAAAAAATTATCAGCTCTAGTTTTGGAGTCATTTGCTAAAGGACTTGGACTGTGCTTTCTCAACAATTCTTCGTTCTGTAATGCTCTTATATCAATTTCTCAAGTTCTAACCTGCAAAGACGACCTAAAATTCTATTGACTTATCGCCTTAACAAATTGAAAGACTTCCAAATGGAACTTAATTTAAGCACAACAAATGGTGAATATTCCAACAAGCATTGTGCTGTAGGATTACTTTTACTGCAAAGTCTTTCACTAACATAAGAAGGCCAATGGCAACCAATATAAATTGTTGCATTCTTATTTATGTTACTTTATAGTGTTATAGACGATGGAATATTACCACATTTCTACAATAGAAAGCAGTATTTAAAATTTGTCATTATATTGGTGTTTTAGTTCTTTCTTAAGGAGGAAGGTTAAGGAAGGGAGAAATAAATTCCATATTAAAGGTACCATTTAGGCTGTAAGTACATGATTATAATGTTACAGAATGATAAAACAATTATATCACATCAATTTCCAAGCGAAAATGAAATTCGTCTAAAATTCCATAAAGCATACAATGATAACAAAAGTCGTGCACATAGTCAATATAAAAAAGAACACAGTACAGAACAACAGAGATATGCCTTTAGGGGTCACATTATTGAAACTAGCACTTTGCTTAAGTGAGTTTACATGAAATCAGGGATGGATTTTTTTTTTTTTTGGGTTAGATGGCTATTCATCCCCATCTTTTTACCATATTTCATGTGGATTGATTGTTTGCAATATGAAGAAGAGATAAAGTGAATAGGGCAAAGAATTGAGCAGAAAAGAGATCTAAACGGCACCCCTTGAGCCAACAAAGGCGGCGCCACTTAAATTCAAAGATCAAGAAGGCCGAGATACTAGGAGCTACCGGCGCCATTTGGGATGATATAACCAGCGCCATTCAATGTTGATTTTTCAAAAGAATTGAGCTACAGAAGCCAAGCGGCACTGGTCATGTTGATATAGGCGGCGCCGCTCAACCCTTCGGATGGGGGGGAAAAAAGCTGAAGCAGCGCCATTCAACTTCGCAGAAAGTCTCTGTTTTGTGTAATTTGCTGATGTGACCTTCAAAAACCTATAAAAACTGAGTTTTCAACCCTAAAAAGGGAGATAGAGCATCAGAGACGGCAGTAGGTTGAAGAGAACTCAAGGAAATCACCAAGGAGGGGAAGATCAAGGTGAATTTGAAGGGGAAGAAGAGGATTGTCCATGGATTTCATTGAGGAAGAAGAGGAACCTTGTCTAAGAGTGTTTCTTTTACTTTTCTGTATAATTTCACTGGCAATTATTGATATTCAATGGATTCAAATTGTAATTGAGGGTTGTACCCAATTTGTCTTGGAATTGATTATCTATCTTGGATCTATTGATTTCTACCTATGGTATTCAATTGCTTGGGCTGAATAGTGTTAGATTGGGTGATTGGAATTAATTAATTTATTCAATTGATTTGTTCTATCTTAATGAATTCGAGAGATAGGGTTAAGATTTAAAATACCAATTTTCTCAATTTGACGTTTGTTTTCTTCAATTGACTCGAGAGATGAAATTGGGGATTTGGACTTGGTAATTGAAGGGTTAATGAGATCACCTAGAGATAGGGATTTTGTAACTTTTGGATGCTTTTGGGCAATTGAGTTAATCTTTATGCTTTCTTTGGTTGAGTTAATTAGGTAGAGATATCAATCAATTAACTTGATATTAGAGATTTTATAACTCGAGAGAGAGTGAGTTCTACTTTTATAACTCTTACCAATGCCTAGACTAGGAATTAATTGATTTGGGAGGTGTTCTTTCCTTGGCATGAATTTAAGAGAAATCTTTCTTTTGAATGGTTTTACTCTTCTTTCCTAATCCTTATTACCCTTGTGACTTGCCTTGTGTGAATTCATTACATTCTCTATGCTGATCTAGCATTGCTTAGCTTAGTTTTTTTAATTTCTTTATCCCTTTATTTTGTTGACTAAACAATTGGATGAGAGTGAAGTACGAATGGCTGCCACATTCCACGTGAATTCGATACTTGCCATTAGAATTTTATACTACATAATAGGTACTCTTGCCTAGAGTGTGTATTTGAGTAATTGTGGCATTTTAATTAAAACTTGAACATTTATGTGATTTTGTTGATACTATTTCCTATACCCCTCATACACACACCATCAATGGAGTTGTGGGCTAAAAAATTTTTTGAAATCAAGTATTTTTTAGAAAAGTCCTTCGAAATTTTACCTTTCATCCCCCCGGAAAAAATTTTTAAAAAGTAATAACAGTGTCCTCTAATATGTTCCCGTATGTAACTTGTCCCCCAATGCCATGTTCCTGATTCTGTCCTTGGCTGTAATAGATATCGTTTACTTAGAATGAGAGATTCACATAAAGATAATAAATTTAGGTTTAGAAGTGGCAATTTTTAAATTCTCAGCCCCGGTCTCTACCTAATGATTTTCCAATATTTTATGTGTTGGGGTTGGGTGGGAGGGAAGGGGGAGTAGAAGCTACCTTATTATTCCCAGCGGTTAGCAAGCCTAAATGATGCAAATCAACTAAACTCACCCAAAAAACAAAACTAATATGCTGAAAAATAGTACTCCATCCATTTCAAAAGGAACATCTTCATTTCTTTTTGGGATGTCCCTACATAATCCTCCACCCTCTTGAAACAAATTCACATTTTTTTTAAAAATAACCTATATCTATATCATCACCATCACTTAAAAAGTTCCTGACATATACACCCTTAACAACTCATTGAAGGATATGGTTCGAGAACTACTAAATAGTCAAATAATTACCCAAATATTAGTGCCAAGTGGAATATGGTCATTCAGTTTGAAAAGGAGAAGTATTTGATAAGTGAACAATCATTCTTCCCAATTACTTAAACAACCAGGTTTAAAATTGATCAATCTAGTATAAAATAATTGATGTTGTTTCTCAAAATAATTAATATTAATAAGTAAATAATCTATTAACTCAACATGGACCAAAAGGTTATCCAGAAACGGGGAAAAGAAAAAGGCATCAAGCCAAGACCATGATAGGCCCATATAATGACAGGATCAAAATTCATAATTTGAAATTCAAACAGTGAATAGATTTGAAGAGTCAACACCAAACTAGAAAACATTCTGCTAAATAAGTCCTTTGCAAGACTTCCGAGATACTTATATCTTTTTTCAGAACCAACCAGAATATTCCTAGTTCCAGAATAGACACTATTGCAGAATTGCAAAATTCTCAATTCCAAAGGGGAAAGAGAGGAGTATTTTGTTCAAAATTTCTATTCTTTCTATCTCTCACTCTCTCTTCATTTATTTCACTAGAATAAATTAGACGTGAGTTCTCATCACTCAAAAGAGACTTAATCAATAGCAGTTCCAGTGCAATAATCAAGCACCAGGTTATAAATTAGATGTGAGTTCTCATCACTCAAAAGAGACTTAAGCAATAACAGTTCCAGTTCAATAATCAAGCACCAGGTTATTTTTCTTTGGAAAAATAGACAATACACATACAAAAATGGTAAAAATGGGCAAAGATCCTAACCTTTGCTGATAACACAACGAACAAATTTGGAAACTCTCCTGTAGATATGATGAGGAATAGAAGAAATGGTAATGACAAGAAGCTATTATAAAACATTATTTCAACTGATGAAAGCCCATCCTCAGCACCTGACCTCTCCACCAACACAAGGTACATGGTCTGTGTAAGAAAGTGTGTTCAATTAATAAGAATGGTAAATACAATAATAAAGAGAGTCATCAGGAAGTAAAAGTGTTGAGATAATAATAACATAGAGCAAGACCTGGAAGAACACAGAAGAAAGGGCCATGCCATATCCAAAAAGATCAAAAGAAAAGTCCCCTAATGCAGCAACAATAACACCAACAGCTGTCAATATCACTGAAAAAGCTACCTGAAACAAGATAAGATGAGCCAAAGCCATGTAAGGGACTTAGCTCTGTTTCTGCAGAAAGCACTCAATATTAATAAAGATTTTCTTGTAATCGTTTTAACACTATCATTTTAACACTATCTATTTCTTCATTAGTAGATGTCGAGCTGTAAATGAGTTGTAAATAGCTTAAGAAGATCAATTTCAAATCCCTTAAATGAAGGGCAATGATTAGATTAGTTCCCTTAAATGGAGGGATTTGATTAGCTTTAGGAGTAATCTTTTTCCTCTTGTAATCTACTATATAATACTGTGTAAAGTCAATTTATAGAAGCAAAAAAATCAGAATCTTTTTCTCATATTCCTTTACATGGTATTAGAGCCCTAGGGCTTTCTGGGATTCTTCTTCTTCTATGTCAAGCAGCCTTCAATGCTAGAGTCTTCTCTTTCGAGCAGCCTTCGTTGCTGAATTGTCCAGCCTTCATCGCTGTCATTTCTCTTTATTTCTGAAAATTGGGACATATTGAGCCACGATTTTGAGTTGTCATTGAGCCCCTTGAGCTCACATCAGAGATGAAGCAATGTCAAGGTGCAAGTTGGACTTGCTTTAAAGGACACATCCAATTCAAAACAGAATCGAGTTCTTCCTTAAGAATAGCACCTTTATTCAGTACAAGGATAGTGGAGGATTAATCTCTTGGGTCCATCGGGAAAGAATCAAGTGGGAAAAATTCATAGTTCCTTTCTATTTTCACTATTTTCTATTTCCAATGAGAAACAAAGTATTTAACCAACATATCTCATAATGCAAATAATTTTTAAAATAATTTATGTAGCTTTGACTTGCATAGAATCAAACTCAGCACACCAAGATTATTAGGTCATGACTCAAAAATCTTTTGCATGACAAAGCTTGTAATTTCAGCATAAGGCGGGAGAAGAATTTCTCCAATCGAATTGTGTTCTATAAGACAAAATGTGAACTTATAAACATGTTGTCATTCATGCCTAATCAACTTTTAGTGATAATTTTCCAGCAACTGAAAGAGAAATAACTAATCTTATATTTCAGCGAAAAAAAGAAAAAGAAAAAAATAATTCACAATATTGTGCATGTCCAAAACACCTCTAGAATATCTGATAAATAACATCCAGTTACAAACATGAAGGAAGAATCAGTCAAAAATACATAGCAGATACTAGCTCCCGATCATATTATTCAGATTTGACTTGGCATAAAGACTTAAGAAAGCATTAGACCAAGGTTTAATGCTGAGTTTGAAAGTTTAGATTGAAAGGCAAGTTTATTATCTCAATAAATTGGACATCCATTTTGCAATAACTCAACAAGGATATGTGGACACTTATTTTGGGATGAAGAGAGTAGAACCAAAAAGAGAAAGTCAAAGAAAAGTAAAATGAATACATATATGCAAAACAAATCTAATCAGTATCCATGTCAAGTATCAAAGAGCAGTCACTAACCTGAGTTGTAGGTTTCCCCTTTCCAGTAAAGAACCCAGCTATTAGTACAGCAAGTGGTGTAAGCCTTTTGATGGCAATGTACATTGGAATATTTACTCCTTTCAAACTGGCTAATGCAAATGCCACATTTGCATTATAAAATAAGGAAACAAGTACAAGTTTTTTGGCTGTCTCCACATTTAATGCTTTTGCTTTTGTGTATCCCATGACTCTACCAAAGTGTATGAACAAAGTGGTTGCCAATTGCTGATAACACCTCATACATGGAAAATGAAAACCTAGTCAACTATTCGAATAAAAAGATGAGCAAAAATTAATTTAAAGCATCATGGCAGGCAATAGAGAAGGTTGACAATTTACCATATACATCAAGAAACACATGCGAATTGGATAAAATTGGCTTTAATTTTGAAAGTCTTTTTATTATTCTTTTTAAAAATAAAAATTTTCAATAACCCGGGTTTTTGTTTCTTTTGAAACTAATTTAGTTTTGCCTTTTAAAGCCCATAGAGCTAATCAATACCCCTTTTTAATTTTCCAATTTTGTTTCTAGTTCCTTAACAACAGGCTCGAAAAAGGAATATCATTTTCTAGGAGAACCAAAAGGAAGTTCAGTTTCCATTCCCCAAACGGTTAAAAAACAAATTTCTTTTTTTTTTTTTTTTTTTGGTCTAGCTGTACCTGAAGTGTTAGGAGAGTCATCGACTGCGGATACTGCATGAGAACTGCCTTATTGATGAAAACCATAGCCATTGAAGAAATTCCATATGAGAATGCAGCAAACAAACTGCAGTAGCACATATGCCTCAAGTTATTAACAAAGTGTTTTTAAAACTTCCCTTAAACCAAATGCACAATTATACCGCCGAAAGAAGTTCTAACATCAATAGAAACACATTTTTCTTTGCTTTCGCATTTTTTTTCTGCAATCTTTCAGTCAGCACAAAATGTAATTGGGGTTTAAAATCTGAGCTTGCTCACTGATAGGGCATCATTTAAATATGCACCATAAATTAGTCAAAATTTTAATGAAGCTCGACTGCAATCTTGCATTGACATCAAGGAGTTGGGGGGGGGGGGGAGGGAATGCAAATATTGAATTCCTTTTCTTCTCCATTCTCACGTAGCAGCATATGCATGTATTTATATCAACAGTAATACAAGTGAAATACGGATATTTATTGCTGTTTTTCATAACAATTTAAGTTAAAAATAAACAAAAAGGGCAACCTTGAAGGATAGAGAGTACTGACATTGTGTATTTAAATCTATAAATGAGTTATAATGGCTAAAAAGGGAAAGCGCCTGTCAAGAAATTTATTTTATAACTTATTTATCCAAAAAAAGAAAAAAAGAACAAGAAGAAGTAGTGGAACACCGAAAAGACACCGACGTATTCTGTATTAGCATGCCAAACTGCACATTCAGAAATGGCACTGACTGACACATAATTTAACCACAACTTGAAAAATAAATCTAAAGCAGTTATTTAATGAATTCAAGGGACTTGCAATGATAAACCTCAAGTGTGGACTTGTCTCTCCAGTATCCATCGCTGCAGCCATCAAGAGAAAATTCCCAAAACAGAATTCTTCAGACCTCAAAACTAGACTTGAATCACTTCATTGTATCCAAAATTACGGGAACAGAACAGTTTTCCAATTGAAGGTGTAAATGGAAGGCTTATCCGAAGATGTAAAGGATTTGTAAAATTGTTGATCTGATTGAAAATGTTTTCATTGGTGAAATGAAAGACGAGGAGGCGTTCTTAAGAACCTGTGCGCTAATTAAAAATGAGGGAAAAATTGGATTCTTGGATCAAGAGAGAAAGCAGAGACCGAGGGGGCTTTCGTCAAATTCCGAGTTGCTTTCGTCAACCTTCCCCAATGCTGATACAAACCCTTGTTTGTTGCAAAGCACTAAATTAAAATAGGATAATTTTTAAATTAATTCTTCAAAATATATAATTATCTCAATCAAATCTTTCAAACTTCACTTTATGTAATTCAATCTTTATAAATATAAAAAATGTATCAAAATAACCCTTCAATCCCAACGTTAATAATTAAAGCTTAAAAAATTAAATAAAGTTAGACAAAATAAGAAATAAGCAATTACTATAAGAATAATTTTTAAATTTGTCCTAAAAAATATACAATTATCTTAATTAAATTCTTTAAATATTATTTTACTTAATTCACTCTTTATAAATATAAAAAAAATGTATCAAAGGACTACACAAAGTAAATTTAAAATTAAAAAATACGACTCTAATAATTGATTTAATTATACTTTAAACATATTACTTTTTTCTTTATATTCTTTAAAATATTACCCTTATAGTCTTCTTCTTTTTTTTTTAAACGTACTTTAACTTAATATTAGTTTGATATCATTTTTAAAATTTTCTCTTATAATACTTTTAAAGTCTAAATAAATCAATTATTAAAATTGTTGTTAGTCTTAAGGGTATTCTCCTATATTTTGACTTATGACAAATATTGATGAGGATTAACTTGTGTAGTCTATATGTGATAGGACATGTTTGACATCAATTCTTCCAAGGCATACAAATAAGATTGCTAAGCAACTTTTGAATAATAGAATCCAACAATGGGTGATGAAGAAGAAGACAAGCTTAAGAGATTGCATATTAAGAAGTCCTTGTGAAAGAACTTTAGACTAGAAATTGTTGTTAAGATATTACTTGTAAAATTTCTATGTCTTTTTACCTTATGATTTAATTTATTTCTACCTTAAAGCACACAAATAAAATGATTTTAAAGAGTAAGCTTTCAGATATTTGGATTGAGTAGGTTGAATGGACTCTACATCCAAAAACTTCGTCCAAAACTCTATAACAGTGTCAAAATGCTTCTGCCTGGAAAAGTACTATTTTGGACTCACCTTTTGCACTCAACTTCTTCCAATCCTTAAGTCCAAAACTCTGAAAAATCTGACAATGAGAAAAACTAATTGTTACTAGCCGTTGCTGTCTTACTTTTTACTTCTATAAAAATATTTAAAATTCAATTTTTAAGTAGATTTTTATGCTACTTTCTCAGAAACACTCTTACATTTCAGATTACAAAAATCTCCCTTTTATTTGTACTTCAAAAGTGAAATCAAATTGTTCAAAAGGTAAAAGGTTGTTGGTGCTCCTCTGTTTTCATATCTGCTTAAAAAGTTCGAGCTATCGCTATTTCATTCCTACAATCCTTTTGTATATCAAGGTTGTGGTATAAAACCCATTTAGGGTGAGCCTTGATTTGTAGTTGGTTGAGAGGTTTGGGTAAAACGAAGTGTAGTGATCCTCTTGTATAATTGGTGTAAACAAACACCATTGAACTGATTAAGTTTTATAGAGATATGATTTAAAATCCTTAAGTGTAAGCTTAAGGTAGTAGATGTATATCTTTTAGAATCGAATCACTATAAATCTCTTGTTCATCTTTTTTGCATTTATTTCTGACATTTTGTGAACCTCTTTGCACAAAGTTTTCAATCATTCGAAGAAATCTTTATGATTCTCACCAACCCATATTTATTATTGTATTGATTGCACATCACTTGTCTCATATCCTTAAGATCCTAGATGTCTCTTAAAGCTGCACAAAATTCTTCTTTGCATAACCTGTAAACACCACGATCTATAAAACAAAAGGAGGATTGCGAAAATTAGATCCTTTTTTAGAAGTGTTTAAATTTGCCAAAAACCTTATTAACCTCCCTCTCCCTCTAAGGTTTTTCAATTAATATTAGAGCATCGGTCTACACTTACACTTTTTCTACTAAACAGCCGTATAAAAAAGATCCTTATAGCAAATATCTCCTCTCTTTCCTATATCGAGAGATCCTCAACAAATAGACCTCTCTTATTCACTGGGAGCAATTACATATTCTGAAAAAATCGCATGAAGATCTATGTATGCTCAATTAATTTTGAGCGGTGGAATTTGATTGAAAAATGACCATATGTTCCTTCTAAAAGTGTTAAAGGTCGAATAGTTTTCAAACAAAGTAACGAATATGATGCTGAAGATAATACCAAAATGACATTGAATTTTCAAGTTATAAACATTATATGTTGTTCCCTTAATGCCATTGAATATAATAAAGTAAGTGGCTATGATTTAGCCCATGACATGTGGAGATTGTTTGAAGTCACCCATGAGGGGACAAATTAAGTGAAGAAATAGAAGCTGGGACTTTTAATTCATGACTATGAATTATTCACTATGAAGCCCAATGAGAGCATAACCGACATGTTCACTAGATTCACAAACATTGCAAATGGATTTAAGGCGTATGAGAAAAACTATTCCTTTGGTGAATAGAATAGAAAAATTCTTGATACCTTGCTAAAGAGCTGGTAGCCTAAAGCTCTGGCTATGGAGGAATCAAAGGATTTGAAAATCTTACCCATTGAGGAGCTAATTGGCTTTCTTTTAACTTACGAAATAAAACCCAAAAGGTTTCAAGAATTTGATGACAATGACAAAGGCAAAAGAGGAACAACTCTAAAAGCTGTTGACGATGATGCTGATAGCAGTCAATTTGATAGTGATGATGGAACTGAATTGGATACAGAAGAATTGGCCATGATTGCCAAAAAATTCAGAAAGATATTCAGAAAATGAAACTTCAGAAGAGGTAAGAAGTTCGTAAAATAGGAAGGACAAACTTCATCTTTCAAGTCTCAATACTATGAATGTAAAAGTATAAAACACTTCATTGCTAACTGTCCAATAGCCAAAGAGCAAGACGCCAAGATGCAAAAAAAGAAAAAGAAGAATTTGAAAACAAAGGAAGGAAAAGAACTGATGGGAACTTGGGATCAAAATAAGTCTGAATTTGAGGAAAATGGAGATTTTGAAAATGAAACAGCTAACATATGCTTCATGGCAATAGAGGATAAGGTAAACTCTTCTCCATCTAACCTTGTAGCTAAATTGCATGATTCTACTTGTGATAATAGTGATGATCCAAATGAACTTCTCATTGATATATTCTGTGAACTAAAAAGACTATTGAGAAGGAACAAGGAAATAAAAATGAAAATTGATTCCTTATCAAATGAGAATAAAAATCTGATAAATGAGAACAAAATTCTACTTTACTCCATTTGCTGCTCGAATATTGAAAAAGAAATCATTTCTACCTTCTTGAATTGTTCTGCACTTAAGAACAAATGTTTGTGTGATAAAATCTCATCTCTTGAAGTCATGATTGGTGAGTTTGATAATATAAAAATGAAAGTTAATGGTCTCATTACTTGTATTGAAAAATTCACTGATGGACAAAGCAATTTGAATAAACTTCTTGGAGTACAACGTATGGCTAGAAATAGAAATGGCCTTAGCTATGGTAACATGCCAAAACAGAAAAATGCAAGTCTTATTTTGTGAAAGCAAGCTCCTCAAACACAAATTACACATGTTGTACTTATTATGGTAAAAATGGACACAATGCATCTAGGTGTTATATTAGGAAAAGCATTGGATTAGGAATAAAAATTGATTGGGGAATTAAAAGAATCATTACTAACCCCTATGGACTTAAGAAGATATAGGTACCAAAAATCACTCTCCCATATCATGTATAGGTACATTCCTCTGACAAAATGAGCTTCACAAAGTGGTTCTGGAATAGTGGATGCTCAAGACACATGACTGGAAATGCAGCCATATTAGAAGATGTTTAAGTTACAAATGATGGGTTTGTCACCTTTGGAGACAAGAAGAAAGGAAAAATACTTGGCATAGGTAATATTGATAAAGGATCTTCAACTATTATCAAACAAGTATTATTGATTGATGAGCTGCATTACAACTTGCTTAGCATTAGTCAATTATATGACAATAGTTGCAAAGTTATTTTTGAGAAAGATTTTTGCTCTATTATGGACAGATCTAGTAATGAAATATTTTTTGTTGTCAACCATGTTGGGAATGTATATGTATTTTATCTTGATGTTCTTATGGCTCATGATATTAGATGTCTTTCTGTACATGATAATGATAGCTATCTTTAGCATAGAAGGTTAGGCCATGTATCATTTGATTTGCTGAACAAATTGTCTCCAAAAGAGCTTATTAGAGGACTGCCCAAAATGAAGCTCAATAAAGGTAGAATATATGATGCACGCCAATTTGGAAAACAAATCAAAACCTCTTTTAAACCTAAGAAAATGATTTCTACATCAAAACCCCTTGAATTAGTACATATGGATCTGTTTGGACCGATGAGGACCACTTGCCTTATTGGTAAGAGGTATGCTTATAGACTAGTAGATGATTTCTCAAGATTTACTTAAATTTTATTTTTCGAACAAAAAGATGAGGCATTCTTTGAATTTTCTAGATTATTCAAACGTGTTCAAAATTCTTTTGGATACAAATTGATTTCAATTAGAAGTGACAATGGTAGAGAATTTTACAACCATGAATTTATACATTTTTGTGATGAGAATGGCGCCTTTCACAACTTCTTAACTGCTAAAACCCCTCAACAAAATGGTGTTGTTGAAAAGAAAAATAGAACCTTGCAAGAAATGGCTAGATCTATGATTTTTGAAAACTCTCTTCCAAAATACTTTTGGACTGAAGCTATTAATACAGTGTGTTTTTTATTAACCGAGTCATGTTGAGACACTTTTTAAGAAAAACACCATTTGAGCTTATGTTTGACAAAACTCCATCAATTTCCTATTTTAAAATCTTTGATTACAAATGTTTTGTTCTTAATACTCGACATAATCTTAGAAAATTTGATAGCAAATCCGATGAGGTTATATTTCTTAGATACTCTTCCAATAAAAAGGTATATAGAGTGTATAATAAAAGAACTCTATGTGTAGAAGAATCCGTACATGTTGTCTTTGATGAATCTAATATATATACATAAAAAAAAATGATGATGATGTAGGGATTTTAAAAGAAAAAGGCAGTGAATAGCACAAAGCTCCACCGCTTGACATTCATGCCAAAGAAGAAGAATTGGAAGAACAACAAGTTGAACCAAGTAAGCAAGAAAGTAAAGAGCACATTGATCAAGGGCTACTAAAAGATTGAAAATACAAAATTGGTCATCCAAAAAGAGCAGATCATTGGTGATCCTAGTTGTGGAGTCAAAACTAGACGGTATTTTGTCGATAATTTTGTTTTACTTTCAAGTATTGAACCTAACTATATTACTGTGGCCTTGTGTGATGACTTTTGGATCCTAGCTATGCAAGAAGAACTGAACCATTTGAAAGAAATCAAGTTTGGAAACTCGTCCCTAGACCACTTGATCATTCGGTCATTGGTGCCAAGTGGGTCTTCGGAAACAAACTTGATGAACATGGTGTTGTGATTAGAAAGAAATCTAGACTTGTTGCTCAAGGATTCAATCAAGAAGAGGGCATTAACTATGACGAGACATTTGCTCCCGTTGCTCGATTAAAGTCTATTAGAATGCTACTTACCTTTGCATCCTTCAAAAATTTCTTACTCTACCAAATGGATGCTAAAAGTGCCTTTTTAAATGGTTTTATTAAAGAGGAGGAATATGTAGAACAACCTTCTGGTTTTATTCATGAGCACCTTTCAAATCATGTTTTCAAACTTTCAAAGGCTCTTTATAGTTTAAAACTAGCCCCATGAGCTTAGTATGAAAGACTTAGTGGATTTTTACTCTCAAAAGGTTTTTCAAGAGCCTTGATTGACACTACATTGTTCATTAAATCAGAAAAGTCAGATGATCTTCTCATTGTCTAAATTTATGTTGATGATATCATTTTTTTTGCTACTAATGAATCCTTATGTAAGATGTTTGCCAAGACTATGCAGCAAGAATTCAAGATGAGCATGATGGGAGAACTCAACTTCTTCCTTGAATTGCAAATCAAACAAACTAAGGATGTAATCTTTCTAAATCAAGCTAAATACGCTAAGGAACTACTCAAGAGATTTGGTATGAATGAAGCCAAAGAAATCAACACACCTATGAGGACTTCACTAAAGCTTGACAAGGATGAAAAGGGTAAGAAAGTTGACGAATCAAAATAAGAGGTATGATTAGGAGTTTGTTATATCTTATGGCTAGCCGACCAAATATTATATTTTCGGTCTGTCTTTGCACAAGATTTCAATCATGTCCAAAAGAATCTCACTTATGTACTGTGAAATGTATCCTTAGATACTTGGTTGGGACACACGATTATGCTTTATGGTGTCCTCGAACTAACTCCTTTAATCTTATAGGCTATACTAATGTAGATTATACAAGTTGTAAAATTGAACGAAAAAGTGCTAGTGGCCATTGTCAATTTCTCGGACATTCTCTAGCATCGTGGCATAGCAAGAAACAAGCTTGTGTATCATTATCCATAACTGGGGATAAATACATCGCAGCAGGGAGCTGTTGTGCACAAATCTTATGGAGAAAAAATACATTGCTTTATTTTGATCTTAATTTCGGCTGTGTACCTATACTATGTGATAATACGAGTGTAATCAAATTAACAAAAAATTCTATTCATCATTCTAGAACTAAGCATCATTTTATTAGAGATAATGTGCTTAAAGATGATGTTTGTGCAGAGTATATCCCCACTAATGATCAACTTGAAGATATATTCACAAAACCCCTAGCTGAAGACAGATTCTTCTTTTTGAGAAGAGGATTGGGCATCATAAAAATTATATGACAAAAGTTTTGTTTGGAAAGAATTGACTGTCTATTTTTGTAGGTTTCTAAAGAAACATAATTTTGGAGGGAGACTTTGGATGCAGTACTTCGAAGAGTAAATCCAAAATTCATCTTCCAAAACTCTCATTTTAAATATATATATATATATATATATATATATATATATTGGATGAAAACTTTAGATGGAGCCTCAGTCTAAAATGAAAACAACCTGATTCTTCGTATGTTTTTCAAAAATGACTGCTTCCATATTATTCCTTTTGAAATTCAAAATAGTAGCACTTTTTTCAAGATAACCATTGAAATCTCTGATGAAAGTTACTTTCTAATGTACTTGATTGTACTTATCTTCACAACCTCCTAGGAAATCACAAAGAGCTTTTCTCTTTCTTCTTTCTCGGATTCAGAAATTGACAGAGAGCTCTATTTTTCTCTCTTCAAAATTCTCTATTTTCTCTCTGAAAAGCTAAAAGCCCAAGCTTCTAGCTCATGATCACAGTGGTTAAATCTCCAAAATCGACCAAACCAAAGTCAAAGAAAGCCCAGAAAATAACTACAACAATGAGGAAGAAATCGGCTACTGAGATAAAATGAATAACAAAGGAGAAAGGGAAGGAAGTCGTTCCTGAACTCCCTGCTTCTCAGACTGATTCTTTAGAATCAACTCTGGAACAGGAAAGTTCTGAGCCCCAAGTACTCTGTTTTCTTGACTCTAAAAGTAAATCTGACCTTAATGATTGGGTTTCAAGAAACCGAACTGTGATTGTTGGTTACCGTGCTAATCCAGAGTCTTTCCTGAATTTTGCACATATTTTGAATATGTTTGAGTCTTTCGGGTGGGGAGCCCTATTATCTGTTGATGAAAAATTGTTCACTACTATTGTATGGGAATTTTATGCAAATCTGAGAAAGGGCCGATTAGAGGAGACTGGAAGGGGTTTTATGGTCCACTGGTACACTTCAAAAGTTGGACGAAAGAATCTTGAGTTTGATCATCGCTTATTGAACATAATATATGGTGTTAGAGATGGAGGCATTTAATTTTTTGAACTAAACAAGTTTTTGGAGGGAACTGATTTGTTTGATTTGGGGAAATTTGAAAGAACATTTACTAGCGGGAGGAGTTTTAAGAATTCAAGTGAAAGGAACACTAAGTGGTTAAATGGACTTGGTAGAATTCTGCACTATATGGTTTTAACCATGGTGATTCCAAGTTTTGGTCACAAAACTTCTATAAACATTATGCGCTATTCGAGAATAGGCCAATATGCTTCGGATTTCTTGTTGCGAAATTGATGATGTAAACAAGGAACACCTCAAACAAAGCCTTGCCCTATGAAAATTTATTAACTAAAGTATTCAAATATTTCAGTGTTGATCTGAGTTCGATCGCCCCTGCTCCTTCAAAGATAAATGTTTACCGCATTAAGTTTTTTGAGAAAATGGGATATGTGCAAATGGATAATGAGTGGAAGCTTCTCAGAGATGTTTTCGACAATGAAAAGGATAGATTGCTAAAGGTTAAGGCCGAAGGCAAGACTGCTTAACTTGCAGGAGCAAAAAGAAAGGCTGAGATAGAAGCTCAAGAAGAGTTTTCTAGTAAGGCAAAATAGAAAATTCATGATACTGGCATCAATCAGATCATTCTAGAAGCCATAAATTTGTTGGCTGTTAAGGTAGACAGCCTCAGCTAAAAAATCTAGGATTTTGGGAACAGGCTAACTGTAGTGGAAGAGAAGGATCAAAAGGCTGAAACCATTCCTGATAAATTAGTACCATCTTGAGAACAAGTGATTGAAGAACAAACTGCCCAAGAGGAAGAAAATGACAATGAACAAGAAGCTGTGAAGAAAAATGAGAGGGAGGATGAAGAAATGAAAGCAACCCAGATTGAAGAGGAATTGAAAGAGAAAGACCTTGGTCAATAGCAGACACCTAAGGACGATGGAAAAGGAAGGTAGACACCTGTGTGTAAGGAAGAATCAGCAACACCTGCCCCTACTGCAGTACTCACTCCTAAACCAGCCATAGCTGGCAGCTCATCTGGTAAACGACAGAAACATGTGATGGTCAAAAGGAAGTCTAGTTGTATTACTGGCTAGCACTCAAAAAGGGGTGCTGGGACAAAGTTAGCAACCATTTACATTTTCTGACTAACCACTTCTACGGGCTACTTACAAGAATTCTTATGCTTGAACACCCTTTATTGCTTTACCATTGACAATCAAATTTATAATTTCTGCACTAGTACTTGAACAATTTATTTCTGCATTTATCCCCTGCGAATCTATCTGCTAATATATATCTACTCTTGTCCATAAGTTTTTGTTTGATCTCTTTACTCTATCCTTTTCACATTTTGATTGATGACAAAAGGGGAGAAAAATAGATTGTGATTGACTTGTGATTATGATTCTATGAAATACATTGTTATACATTGTTGGGATTTGGGTTGATCAAACAGTGTCAGTGTGCTGTGCAATTTCTTTTTGCTATCATGATATCTCTTTTTCTAGTTTTTGCCCTTATAAATATGAATTGTGAATTATGAATATATTGTGGTTGTATGTTGGTTTATGAGCATTATGATTGTTTATGGTTATGGCTTGAAAATATTGACGAATAATTAGGTGACTTGATGGAGATTTGGTGGAGACCATGTTGAATCGTTGTTATCATGAACTAAGGAGATTGCAGTGTGGATATGAGTTTATTGTGCATTCTGACTGATTGAGATTTGATTGAATGATTTGTTTTGAATATGGTTGTGATGCGCATTTTGTAAAATGTTTGTTTGGATGATGAGGTTATTCAAATGAACATCTATGAAATCTGTCTTATCTCTCTTTGGATGTTATAAAATTTTCTTGAGAAAAATAAGTTCAAACAAACTCCAGAAAAACCATTGATTTATGTTCTTGTAATTTTTTTTACAATGCACATACCCAGGGGGAGTTTTGGACTCATATTTCTTCTATCCAAAAGTCCCGTCCAAAAATGAGTTCTTAAAAGGTTAGCTTCTGTCTAATTTTACCCTATTTTGGATACATATTTTGGAAATCCAAAACCTTAAGTCCAAAATTGACCTTTTAAAAGATTAGCTTCTGCATTATTTCTCCAATTTTAGATGCATGTTTTGGGAGTTCAAAATTTTGGAATCCAGTCTTACTCTCAAAACGCACGACATCGCTCTATATCTTGTGATTCATATATGCCCATACTAAAGGGGAGCATTACATCATATGATTTATCTTTCTTGTGTACATATCCATACATTTTTTTTGTGTGACTACTATTTGCGACTATTTCCCTGTGAAATAGTCCTTTGATGGAAAGAAGGAGGATAAGGAGGTTGGTTGGGCTAGAGGCTCATTGAGCTATGTTTTTTAGTACATGCTTAAATTTTGTATCTTAATCTCATAAGCACTCTTTGAGTCCTATAATGAGAGAATGCATTTCAGTTTAACAATATTCTTATTTCTCTCAATCTAACATGTCCATTTGTACATATTATTTTTTTTATATCACAATCCCATTAAGTTTGTCATCACTTAAAATGGGAGAGATTGTTAGCCCTAAGGGTATTCTCCTATGTTTTGACTTATAACAAATATTGATAAGGACTAGTGTAATCTATATGTGATATGACATGTTTGACCTCAATTCTTCTAAGGTGTGCAAATAAGATTGATAAGCAACTCTTGAGCAATGGAATCCAAGAATGGGTGATCAAGAAGAAGACAAGCTTAAGAGATTGCACACCAAGAAGTCCTTGTGAAAGAACTTTAGATAGGAATTGTTGTTAATGTATTACTTATAAAATTCCTATATCTCTTTACTTTATAATTCAATTTATTTCGACCTTGAAGCACATAAATAAAATGATTTTAAAGAGTAAGCTTTCAGATGTTTGGATTGAGTAGTTTGGATGGACACTGCATCCAAAAACTTCGTCCAAAACTCTGTAACAGTGTTAAAATGTTTCTACCTAGAAAAGTGCTATTTTGGACTCACATTTTAGATGCACATTCTTCTAATCCTTAAGTCTAAAACTCTGGAAAATCTGACAGTGAGAAAAACTAGCCGCTGCTATCTTACATGTTACTTCTATAAAATCTTTCAAAACTCAAATTTTAAGCAGATTTTTGTGCTATTTTTCTCAAAAATATTCTTACACTTTAGATTACAAAAATCTTTCTTTTCATTTGTACTTCAAAAGTGAAATAAAATTGTTCAAAATGTATAAGGTTATTGGTGCTCATCTGTTTGCATATTTGCTCAAAAAGTGTGAGCTATCTTTGTTTCATTACTATAATCATTTTATATATCAAGGTTGTGGTGTAAAACCCATTTGGGATGAGCCTTGATTTGTAGTTGGTTGAGAGGTTTGGATAAAATCAAGTGTGGTGATCCTCTTGTATAATTGGTGTAAACAAACAACATTGAGTTGACTGAGTTTTATAGAGATCTGGTTTAAAATCCTTAAATGTGAGCTTAAAGTAGTGGATGTAGATCTTTGAGGATCGAACTACTAGAAATTTGTTATTCATCTTTCTTGCATTTATTTCTGACAGTTTGCAAACCTCTTTGCACAAAGTTTTCAATCATTCGAAGAAATCTTTATAATTCTCACCAACCTATCTTTATTATGGTATTGATTGCACATTACTTGTCTCATATCCTTAAGATCATAGATGTCTCTTTAAAGCTGTACAAAATTCTACTTTGCATAACTTGTAAACACCATGATCTCTAAAATAAAAGGAGGATTTCAAAAATTAGATCCTTTTTAAAAAGTGTTTAAATTTGCCAAAAACCTTATTTACCCACTCTCTAAGGTTTTTCAATTGTTAATCTTGCATTTCCATCAAATGAATTCATTCATTTATTATGAAATATAAATTAAATTATTATTATTTGAAAATTTTAAATTAAAAGGAAAAATTACCCCTTGTCTTTGGGATTGTTTAGCCAATTCAATTAACCATTAACTTCTTGCCAGTTAATGTATAAAGCAGTAGCTTTTGTGGGATGAGACAAATATAAATATTTTACTAATAGAGCATGAAAGCTACAAAGCACTCATCCAAAATATAGTTTTAATATTTAAAATTTTTTCTTTTTAATTTAATTTATACTTCATAGTTAAAGAATGAAGGAATATGATAGAAAGTAGAAACACAAGATTGGCAACTTTGATAATTGATTTACTTAGATTTTAAATATATTACTTTAAAAGTATTCTAAGAGAAAATTTTAAAAACTATTTCAAACTAATATTAAGTTAAAGTACGCTTAAAAAAAAAGAATATAAGGTCAACATTTTTAAAGAATATAAAGAAAAAAGTAAATCAATTTTCAGAATTTGTATTTTTTTTTTAAATTTGTTTTACAGGATACTTTGATATACTTTTTGTAATACCCCATCCCTACGCATTGTTAGTTCTTATAGGAGAAGGTGCATTGCATGGAACTATGATTGTGCATATATTAATTTAACCCAATTATATGAGTATATGTGATCTTTGTGCTTATTTAGGTATGAATTCATGTATTAGGTTTATAGTGGTTTTTGGTTGAGTTAGTTGGTCTTTTGTTTTGATTGGTAGAATTTAATAGAAGGGAATGTGATGTGTTGGTTGAGAGTGAAAGAAATTTATTGAGGAAAATATTCACAAGAGTTGTTGTAGTCTAATAGATAAAGCTTGGTGTGTGATTCCTTGAGACTAGATCCCAACTTATGCATATTTCCTGCTCTTCTTCTTCTTCTTCTTTTTCCTTACCTATTTCCTTCTTTGATTTGGCCAAAATTTCCATGATTGCCGCCATTTGGAGTTTATCTCCTAAGATATAGGAAAGTGATTATCTTGGAAATTAAGTGATAAAACTAGAAATTTTATCTTTTACTTTTGAAATTATAAATATCTTTTAAATAAAGATATTATCTACACAATGAAAATATCTAGCAGACATAATCTGATTTTTATGATATATATATATATATATATATCTTTTATCTTCTTATCTCTTGAATTTCGAAAAAAGGAAAGCTAGAATAAAATTCCAACTGGCATTTACTAGGGATAAGGTCATTTTAATTTAATTCTAGGATATCAGGATAAAAATACAGGTTTTATCTTTTGAAAACACTTAATTATTTATATTAAAATTTATTTTATATTTATAGAGATAATTTTCTGATAAATTTCATCTTTGGTGTCGCCATTCTTGGAGCTAGTTTAGCTCAACAAGAACTCTTGTAGATAGGAGATAAACCTATCCAAAATATTTGTATGTTATCTTTCATTAATAAGATTTTTATGTAATAAAGAACTAAACTCTTTTCTTTTCTCACTCTCAATATTTCGGCCATTATACCTTTCTTTTTCCTCCATTATTTCGGCCATCAAAACTACATTACAAGCTAATTTTCTCTTATATTGGTTCTGTTAGCCTAAAATAGGGAAGAACTATAGCAGTTCTTAAAGATAGATTTACATATCTTCAAAATCTCAAGAACTCCTATCTTGTTTCCTAGAGTAGAATCCTAGATTATCTAAACTATATCACAACAACACTCATCCCTCACTTTCTAGGATGTAACACCTCTAACTAAAATAGTACGGAAATGTGTAAAAATATTAGGGGTTGCCCCATCTAGTTGCCCAGATAAGAGGTCTTTTTAACAAATAAAGCCATATAACACATAAATAAACGCATAATATAGTGTAAAGCAGTTAAAACTTAACATGTTAATATACATCCCAAAAAGAATAACTACAACTCAGAGTGCATCACTGTACATTACAAGTAACTAGATACTGATATACATTGAGTTGTATAGATTTCGTCTTTAGAAAAAGGAGTACTGGCCTCTCTAAGGTTGGCCCCTGGCTCCTGGTCCTAGGAAAAATAGAGTAAAATAGGTATGAGTGAAAAATCTGCAGGATCGCGGGAAAATAAAAAAACGTAGCGGAAAATAGCAATTTAAAATTTTTTTCCGAACTAAAGTTGAGGAATACTTACTTTTAAGCCGCTTAGATTGAATAAATGAAGGATTTAGATTGGAGGGAACACTTTAGTTTGTCAGACTACTTGTTCTGCAAGAATACCAGCCAAACATCAACTCGTTCATATCAAACACGCACACTGAAATTTTTAACTTTCAATCTTTCAAAGTATTCTTGAACATCCTATAGGCTATCTATTGGTGAAAGTAGAATAATAGGTAAAAGAAAAATTTTCTTGGAAGAATATTGAGAGAGCTATTTTTTTTTCAAAGAAAAAAAAAACTAAAGGAAAAAAAGAAGAAAATTCACTGGCAGCTTATTTTGAAACAAAAACAAGAAAACTTTTTTTTTTCCTTGTTTCAATTTTGCCATGTTCAATCTCTCAAGCATACATGAAACTAATATATATATATATATATATATATATATATATATATATATTTCATGAATTTCAAATCCATCTTACTAATTTTTCTTTTTTCCTTTTTCCTTTTTTTCGTTTCCTTTTTTCTCTTTTCAGTTTTTTCTTTGTGTAGCGGCTAATCCTTTGTTTCCAAAAAAACAATAGCCATCACTTACAACCCTAGTGGGTTAGGGTTTTTCTTAATTAGCCCAAAACTAATTAACTAACTCCCTTATTAATTAATTAATCCACTTAGGCCCAATATAAAATTAACTAAGATAATTAATTAATAAATTAATTTAATTAAATAGCTCTTTTATTAATTAATTGATCTTCTCGGGCCAAATATAAAATTACCTAAGATAATTAATTAAGAAACTAATTAAATTAAATTGTCATAGTAAATTATATTAATTAATTAATCCACTTGGGCCCAATATAAAATTATCTAAAATGATTAATTAATAAAAAAATTTAATTAAGTTGGCCCAATAAATCATTCTAGCCAAATAAATAACTATTGGACTCATAGAATAATTTCTTCTAATATTAATTTCACCCAATAAATCCATATAATAAATAAAATTTACTAGGGTTACTTGGAGCTACTTTGGGTGCCAAAAGACATATTATTCTTTACTACTAAAATGACCAAAACACCATTGCTAACAAATAGTCGTATTTTATCATTTTAAATATTCCATTTATCACCATATGAATATATTGACCTAAAGAATAATATTGTAAGCAAGATGTCTTCGACCTATAGGTGTAATGACAAAAATTCCCCTTTACGTAACACTTGTCATTGAGATAGGAAAAATGTACTAACACCTTCCTCAATGACATCTACTATCCTTTGATAATTACTTCGATAATCCATGACTTCCAATATGTACCAACTTATTTCTGGGAGTTATCCAAAAGCATGCATACTAAATCATGTTTCCTAGGGCCCTGGTTTATTTAAATTATCCTAGACAATCACAAGAGGGTGATATCTTCACTAAGTAAAGCGTAGAAACTCTATTGTATAAGTTTTTCTTAATCAACTAGAACCATACACTGAACGTACAAGGTTATTGGCTTTGCGTTAAGACCTCACCCATCATATAGCAAAGTGAACAAGTCTAACTTCACTAGACCACCAACTTATACTTAAGTCTAAAGGTACTCGTCCATACAGTAGCGGTAATAAATGAATATTTATTTATTATAGTACTTTATAAAGATTATTATTGTGTGGTCTAATTCTACATATTCCAAATACGCTTACACTATTGGCGTGAGTGGACTACTTACTAGTTAAAGATAAACCATTCCTTATTTAGAAGTCATAGTGTAATAATCTAAATCTTAACGAAGTACCCAACTTAATCAATTGATCAAGAATATTTTTACTTGTATGTTAGTTGCTCATGATCTACACCTTTCTATGAGAGCACGACCCAATCACGTAAATTACTTACTGACACACTTCGACCTTAATGTGAAAATATATGTAAATAAACAATCATTAATGAATGAAGTATTTTATTAATTTCTAAAATACAGAAAAATATAGTCCGTTTTGAACATATATTCCAACAATCTCTCACTTGCATTAAATGGACTATGACAGTCTATATTTGCCTACCCCTATGACGTCTAGATGTCTTCTGAATACCTTCTTCGTCAAAGGCTTGGTTAAGGGATCCTTTAGATTGTTTAAAGAGAAAATATGATCAACTACTATCTCCCGTTCTTGAATGAACTTTCGGATCAAATGAGACTTCCTCTCAATGTACTTACCCTTCCTATAGTTCTGATGTATTCGGACTTGGGCATAAAAATCATATAAAACTAAGCACATTCTCAATCAAGTTTAAATTAAAACTTTCAACCTAAATCACACATATGAGCAAGCGTACTCATCATTAACTGAGCATAGGGTTCAAACGAGTGTTAATCCTCAAGGAACAAGTAGACATTAATTACATTTCTTTCATTGTTTAACCGATTCAATAAAGTGAAAAATAAATAAAAATAATAAAATAAAATAAAATAAAATCAAAATAAAAATATATACATGTCAAGGATGTAGAATTATGCAATTCAAACCATTTTTTAGACAAGTATGATCTTAAAGTACCCAACCTTTATCATAACTAATTATTCTCTTTGCATCATGAAGAATTAAAGTAAACTCACTT
Source organism: Voacanga thouarsii (assembly GCA_026120185.1). NCBI lineage: Eukaryota > Viridiplantae > Streptophyta > Magnoliopsida > Gentianales > Apocynaceae > Voacanga > Voacanga thouarsii. Next base: position 1,325,388 of record JANUWF010002285.1, read on the forward strand.
CTTTCCCAATCCATGAATCCCTATCTTCTAGGTAACTTAGCATCACATACTCTATCTCAACCAGTCTTACTTAAAAGATGCATTAACCACAATTCTTTGATTAAATTTCCATACTCTGGCAAACTTAAAACATGAAATTAACCAATGAATCCATACTTTGGTAGACATCAATTAACCTTTAATTACCAGTTCTTAGCAATTAACCCCTTTCCTAAGCAAGCTAAGAGACAACAAATATGAAATTAACCAATTGAAACTACCATCAACCCTTTTCCCAAGTAAGTTAATGAAAAGAAACAATCAATCAATCTCGTAATCAATCCAAGTAATTAAATACCAATAATAACAATCAATTAATCAAAAGATCAAATAACTCTAAAAATCATGAATATATAAAACAATGTCAAATTACAATAAAACAATTAACATATAATTGTTTAAGAAAAAGAAAACAAAGTAAAAGAAAGCACTCATAGACAAGCCTCATTCTTCTTCCTTTGAAGACATTTTTGCACAACCCTTCTTGAACTTGAAGAATTCCTTCTTTGATTGAGTGATTTTCTATGATAATCAATGAATTCTCTCATTTTCCCTTGTGTTTTTCATCTATTTATAGTCTTAAGAAGTGCCTAAACTCATAGGTACCATGTTCATGGCCGAGTAGAAGTTGAAAGATACTAAAACTCTTCAGATTACCAAAAATGCGTAGACAAATCGCAGCACCGCCTTAACTCTAGGGCACAGTTGGCGCCGCCTTGGCTCTCGGAGCCGGCGCTAGTTGTGTTCTACTTCTCTACTCGTTCGCCGATTTTACGCAATGAGTTCCAGAATGCAGCCAGAGCCGCCTTGGTTCTATTCTTCTCTGTTTCACCAATTATTCTATCGCTTTGAAGTCTGTTTCAATAGTGCACAGCCAGTGCCGGTTCTAGGGCCCTAGCCGGCGCCACCTCTCCTCTATTTTGCGACGTTTTCGCTTCGTTTTACCCCAAAAACCTGAAATAATGAACAAAATATCTTTTCAAGGGTAAAATCTCAAATATAAAAGAATATGACTAGTTATTGCATAAAATGTACTGCAAAAAAACTCAAATAACTAAGAAAAGTATGACTAATTTAGCCCCTATCAAGTTCCTTGGTTCCTTACATTGTGACACAGCTCTAGAATTGTCATAGTATATGATAATGGGCCTGTCTATTTGTGGCACAATTCCAAGTTCTATGAGGAACTTATAGAGCCAAACCGCTTTTTTTGAAACTTCTGAAGTTGTCACATTCTAAGCTTCCATGGTGGAATCAGTAATACAAAATTACTTAACACTCCTCCATGAAATAGCCCATCTAGACAATGTGAAAACATATCCACTAGTGGATTTCCTTTTATTTTTATCTGCTTAGAAGTCTAAGTTAGTGTAATCGATAGGAATTAAATCATTAGTTTTGTAAATAAGTATATAATCTCACGTTCCCTTTAGGTACTTGAGTATATACTTTACAGCCTACTAATGTTCTTTCCCTAGGTTTGACTGATATTTGCTAACCATACGTACTGTAAAACAGATATCTAGCCTTATACAAAACATGGCATACATAAAACTTTCCACGACCGAGGCATAGGGAATCTTTCTCATCATTTCCTTTTCTTCCTGTGTCTTAGGACACTATTTAGACGATAAGTTCAATCCGTACCTAAAGGGTATGATTGCCCCTTTACACTGATCCATGATAAACCTAGCCAATATCTTGTCAATATAAGCAGAATTGGATAAGCCTAACATTCTTAGATTCTTATCTCTAAGAAGCTTTATTCTAAGAATGTAGCTAACTTCTACCATATCTTTTATGCTAAATTGACTTGATAGCCAAACCTTTATAGATGACAATATCCCTACATCATTTTCAATGAATATAATGTCATCTATATAAATTATCATAAAAGACACGTTGTTCCCATCCGCCTTCCTATATATGCATGGTTCATTTATGTTTTGCATCAAACCATAAGACTTTACAGTCTCATCAAAATGTATGTTCTATTGTTGGATTGTATTCCACCTTAGACTAGATTTCTGATGTAATTTCGATTAATATTAATAAAAGATTTATTCTCAAAGTGTGCTAGTGAATTTACATTATTATTTGTGTGTAATTACGCTGGAAAAGATCCATTATGTTTAAGTAAGTGGTCTATGTAAATGGTGGTATTTCACAGTAAGGTATGGATCACGGGTTACTTAACACATAAACGATTGTTCTTAACCAAATGATGAGAATGGAAATCTCGTCATGGTAAGGTTATTGCGTTATGAATTCCAAGTAGGGAATGGCTTACCTTTAGCCAGTGAGTAGTCCTCTCACTTTATAACATAAGTGTATTTTAAATACGTAGAATTAGACTTATAGTAGTGATTTCTAAAAGTACTATATAGTAGAAACCTAGACTACTACTGCTATAGCATGGACTTATACTCTACAACTTGAGTACCAGTTAGTTAAGACAGATTTGTACAAGATAGCTTGTATTCTATATCGCCCCTTGTGACTGTTTGAATGATCTAATACTCCAGGGCACAGGGGAACATGATTGGGATGTTTGCTTTAAAGTAGCTCCCTAGTAAAGGGGAAACATTATAGAGAGTCATGGATCATTGGACTAGAAGTCTAAGGATGGTAGATGTCTTTTAGAGAGGTGTCAATACACTTTTCCTTTCTAAATATATGGCGATGCGTAGAGGGGTATTTTAGTCATTACACCTGTAGGTCGGAGACATTGCTAATGCAACATTGTCCTTGGGGTCAATATTTTCTTATAGTGATATTAGGAAATATTTAAAATTGCAAAGTAAAGCTATTTTTATAGTAGGGGCATTATGATCATTTTAGTAGCCAAAGTGATATGTTTTTTTAGTTCTTGAAATAGCCCATAAGTCCTAATTATTTTTAGGTTGAGGAATGGTCTTATTTAAAGAGGTTTTATTTTATTCAGGGAGTCTAATTTATTATTGAATTGGAATAAAAATAAATAAATAAAGAGGTCGGGAGAAATTAAAATTAATTATCTAATTTAATTGGTTAATTAATTATTCAGGGCCTAAACCTAAATTGAATAATTAGAAAAATTAACCTAGACCTAAACTAGGTAAAATGGCTTGATCTATAATCTTGGTTGATTTGGGTTCATTAATTATTCATTGGGCTTTTTATAAGTTTAAAAAATAAATAATTGAAGTTTATTATTTATGGGCTTATTGAGTCTAAGAATAAATAATAGTTTTTGTGGCCCAATAGGCTAGACTAAGTCTTCACAGAATGGTAGGGTTTTAGTTATTTACCCTAGCAAAACGTCTTCAGTGAAAAAAAGATGTTGATAATATCTGGGCTTTTTTGAATAATTTGGTGATCCTCGATAGATTATTATTAGAAGGTTTTTTACTTTTTCCTTTGTGTGAAAAAGGATAGAGCAAAAAAATAAGTTCTCTCACTTGATCACTTTGATACTTCTTTGTGTGTGTCTCTATTTTATTCAGGAAACTAGAAAACAGGGATTTACTTTTCTTGATACTGCTAATCTTGATAGTAGTGGGTCAAGAATACTATTCCTTTTCCTTAATTGCTTTCACTGGCGGTATTTAGGTTGAAGAATATTCCGTGAGCCGGAGAGCTTATCATTCATGCCTAGACGAAGTCGACGACTTGTCGGTATTGATCCAGAGGCGTCGGCGAGTGAACTAAATATTGTACAACCAACACTAATCTCGTTATCATAGCCTAAGCATTCAATAAATCATAAACACGGAGGTATAATATTTCTTCTATTATGCTTCATTTTTATATACTTCTGTGTGCATGTTTTTTCCATTTTTATGATCAATTGGTATAAGAGACAAGTTGGTTTAACGGCTTAGGATGCATGCTAGATTGATAAAAACAACAAGATCAAATTGTGTTAATTGTTGTTTTGTGATTCTTCGTGTTTTTGGTATGGGTAGAACACTTTGTACATCTTGTGGTTAAGATATAGGATCTTCTATAATGTTTTAATGGCTTACATAGTGATTGTGTGTAAGCCTTATTTGAAAAGGCATAGGTGAGTGTTGGAATTAATTTTATTGAGTTTTATGATAAAAAAATCATGCCTGTAAATGCCACGCATGAGAACGGGAGAAAATGAAGAAGAAGGATGAACAATACTGACTTAGGAGCCACAAGCCAAACCGTTGTTTTTTGGATGACTAGCCGCCTGAAGCCAAGGCTGCCGCTTTCATAGCTAGTCGCGGCATGGGGGGTGCCTTCCACAGCTTGGTCACTTGGTGATCGGGTCGCAGGTTGGTCCTTAGTGGCGGGTCGCCGGCAATTGTAAGTTGGTGGGTACATAAGGCTATGATTTGGTGGTTTGGGTGCACGAAGACCAAGAGATTTTTTTTTTAATTCTTTTTCCTTGTAATTTCATGCATGTTTCTTTTTTGTTTTAGGTTCCATACTAGGCGAAGTTATTATTTTTGTATAGATAATATTATTAGAATATTTTGCATGAAAAATCATAGTAATGGATTTAGAATTAAACAAGACCATTAATTAACTTAATTAATAGGTTTAATTCTATTATTTAGACCTTAGGTTAAAAAAATAGAAAAGCATGAAAACTTTTACAGTTTTTTGGCATGCTATTTTCTTTTAAGTACCTATGTGCACATTTTCTCAAAGACCAAAGTCTTTGGGAATTTTTGACAAGAAAAATATTTTTTCTCTAGTTAAATGATTATTTTTAGCTCAGAGCAAAAATTAATCATTGATTATTCTCTTAAAGGATTTTATTCTTGATATAGAGAATATTTTGGATTTAGATATTTTTCTGAGTTAAAAGGAATAATCATATTAATTTATTTTATAAGAAAATTTGTTTTTGTCAAAATAAAACTTGAGACCAAAGTCTCTAGAAAGTTTTAATGGAAAATTTTCGAAATCATTAAGTACTTAACAAAGTAAAATTAATCCATAGAAAATCTATTAATGGATTTTACCTTAACATAGAGATTAATGGATTTAGATATTTTATAAGTGTTAAATGAAACTTAATGGATATTTTCAAAAGGATATTTTCCAAGGAAAAACCCTTATTTTTTAAAGATTAAGTGGGAGAGGGATTCCAACGATCCCACGATTTCCGTTACGGTCCTTATTAGAGATCTAGGTCTCCTCGCGTCACCCTGGGAATGAATCTGTATAGGATAGAGACACCACAAGGATTTAGAACTAATGAAAAAGTTGTAATTAATAATATGGGGCATATACTAAGATCGACTAGCCCACGTTGGAGGTTATAGTGCGAGGATTGTCCATAGAAAATGAAAAGAAATGGGCATCCCATCGATGGAGTTATCTTCTAGATTATTATCTAGAAGGAAAATTAATTTGTGGTAGTTAACACACTTACTTTCCCATAAGCTATGTCAGTTATCCTAAGAGCTAAATTAATCATATTAAAAATAATACTAATATGGTTAACTATTATCAGATTTAATATGAGGATAAAGTGTACAAATTATTTGTTTTTCACAAATTGAGAATTTTCTTTTATTTTTGATTTTCAGAAATAGTTGGTGAAGGTTCTTTCAGTTATGGCCATTATTCTCCGGGAGAATAAGCTAATGGATCCAAACTATATAGACTAGAAAAGGAACCTAAACATAATATTCATTACAAAAGAGTATAAGTATGTCCTTTGTGAAACCTACCCTGTTATCAGGGAGGGTTTCACCGATGAGGAGTGTGAGGCTGAAAAGGTACGAAAGAAGGCTGACAAGATGGCTCATTATAACATGTTGGCCTTCATGTCTAATGTGCTCCAGTCTAAACACGAACACATGGCCATTGTTTATTTTCAGCTCGTTATTAGCCATAATGGTCACTGATAAGAGCAGTCCCACATGACAAGAAGTTCTTAGAACGATCATTAACACCAAGATGGCTGAGGGAGCATCAGTCCAGGAGCATATGCTTAAAATGATTGCTGCTTTCGAGGAAGCAGAAGTCTTAGGGGCTGTGATTGACTCTGAAAGCCAAGTGGATATGGTTTTCGAATCTCTCCTGGGCTCTTTTACTCAGTTTAAATTAAACTACAACATGAACAAGTTGAGTTTAACTGAGTTAATGAAAGAGCTCCAGGTGACAGAGAATGTACTAAAACCACAGTCCAAGGCTATGGTTGCTAGGGTTTCTTTCTCAAGAACTAGGCCTAAGCCCAAAAAGTTCAAGAAGTAGAAAGCTAATGTAGCAGCCTAACCCAAGTCCTAGCCCAACACATCCCAAGGGCAAGTGCTTCAAATGTGGGGAAAAAGGAACACTGCAAAAAAGAGTGTCTAGATCTTCAAGTCAAGAAAAACCCCATATGTATTGTTTACTATCTAGAGTCTATTTCAATGGTTGAATTAACTTTCATTTGGATTATTGATTCAGGAGCCACTGATCATATCTGTAACTCCTTGTAGGGGTATAGAAAGATAAAAAGATTCTAGAAGGGCGAACATGAATTACGTGTGAAAAATAGAGCACAAGTATGAGCCCTAGTAGTGGGAGAGCTGGAACTTGTTTTTTATTGTAATAGAATGGTTATTTTGAAGGATATTTTATATGTACCAGTTTAGACAGAATTTGGTTTCAGTTACGAAACTAATAAATCAAGAATATTCTGTTTCTTTCCATTCTGGTATTACTATCAGTAAAAATGGAGAAGTTTTATGTACTGGGCATATGTATGGAAATTTGTTCTTCATTAACCCTATTAACAATCAATTAAATAATGCTCAATCTGAACATTTAAGTTGGAAGAGAAAGACCAATATCAATGACTCATATCTTTGGCATCTAAGGTTGGGTCATATTAACTCAATCAGGATTCAGAGGTTAATTCATGATGGGCTTTTGGATTTATTAAGATTGAAAAGTTGGCCTCAATATGAATCTTGCCTCATGGGAAAGATGACAAAAAAAATCTTTTACCTATAAGACGGATAGAGCCAATGAGATATTGAGTTTTGTTCACATTAATATGTGTGGTCTATGGTCTACACCAATGAGAGGACTCACGAATGATTGTACAAGGTACGGTTATATTTACCTGATAAGGCGCAAGTCTGACTCATTTGACAAGTTTAAAGAGTTTAAAGCTGAAGTGGAGCTTCAAATAGGTAAACTGATCAAGACCTTACGATCGAATTGTGGCGAAATTACCTTATCAGTAAATTCACGGATTACATGGTATATCATGAGATAGTATCTCACGAGTAGCTAAGAGAAGAAATAGGACATTGATGGAAATAGTCTAAAGGATGATATCTTATGCTACTCTTCCAGTATCTTTTTGGGGATATGCCCTGGAAATAGCAGTATATATTTTGAGCTTAGTGCTTACCAAGTCAGTACCTAGGACCCCCTATGAGATGTGGACTGGGTGTAAGCCAAGTCTGAACCATCTCAAGATATGGGCTGTCCAACTTATGTACTGATCAAGGTAGATAAGTTAGAACAAAGGTCAGAATTATGCTATTTTAGTGGGTATCCAAAAGGGACTAAGGGTGGTTACTTTTATCATCCCAAAGAGCAGAAAGTACTGGTAAGTACTAATGCTAGATACTTAGAAGATTATCAAAGTATATCCATGAAAGGTTTAACTAGGTTAGAACTCGAGGAGAAGTTATCTTCTGAATCAACTTCTTCTAACCCGATTATTGAACAAGAAGAGGCATAGCCTCAGGAACTTATACAAAGGGAGCCTTGTCGTAGTAGAAAGGTATCTAGGGTTCCAGAAAGGTGGATTGGAGAGGTCTTTGACCTAGTCTCCGATCACCAGGAACAAGATCCCACTAAAAATGAGGAAGCTATTGCTGATGTTGATGCAAACCTATGGCATGAAACAATAAAAGCCGAGATTGAGTCAATGTACTTCAATCAGGTTTGGGATCTTGTAGCTTCACCTGAAAGGATAAAAACCCTTGGATGCAAGTAGGTATACAAAAGGAAGAGGAGAGTGGATGGGAAGGTGGAAACCTTCAAAGTTAGGCTTGTGGCGAAAAGGTTCACTCAGAAAGAAGGAATCGACTATGAGGAAACCTTTTTCCCAATAGCCATGCTTAAGTCCATCCATATCCTCCTTGCCATTGAATGACATTATGACTGCGAGATATGGTAAATAGAAGTCAAGACGGCCTTTCTTAATGGCCATCTTAGTGAAGACATTTATATGTCCCAGCCGGAAGGCTTTATTGCTAAAGGCTATGAACATATGGTTTGTAAGCTTAAGAAGTCCATCTATGGACTTAAGCAGGCATCAAAAGCATGGAACAGTTATTTTAATAAGACTGTAAAGTCTTATGGTTTTATTCAAAACAAGGATAAACTATGCATGTACAAGAAACTGGATAGCATTAATGTGGTTTTTCTTGTACCATATGTAGATGGCATTCAATTCATTAGGAAGGATGTAGGGATATTGTCATCTACTAAGGTTTAGCTATCTAGTCAATTCAGTATGAAACATTTGGGAGAAGCCAGTTACATTCTCGGGATTAATCTTTTTAGAAATAGGAAGTAGAGAATGTTAGGATTATCCGAAGTCACATACATTAACAAGATGCTAGCCAAGTATAGCATGGACTTATACAAGGGAGCTCTAATCTATTGCAGACATGGGTTGTCTCTTTCTTCAAAGGTGTAACACCCTCTACTACGTACCCTAAAAAGGGCGGGGATGTCGCCCCATCCCGAGGACAAAGGGTCTTTAAAACAAGGTATATAATATAAAGGCAAACCCAAGAAATCAAACTTAGATAAATAAAGGAAAACTCTTGTTACATCAGGCTCAAAACTAGAGCAAAACTAAATAAAAGCTATCATCTGATCCAGAAGCATAAAACAACAATTGTCTCTCAAAACATAAAGGAAAATGATAAAAGTTTCAACTACTTCATATCTCGCTTGCTCAGCACAATTAAGCTCTTGAAATCATGATATAAAATAGTATGAGATTAAATCTTAGTAAGTCTTGTGTGTGCATACGGTACTTTGAATAGTTCGTGTATGCATAGTGAAAACATTTGCAGAAATATTTGACAAGTCATAAATAATTTTCCTTTTGCAAGGAGTAGAGTTTTTTCATTGTTACACTTTAAACAGAATAAATCATCCACTCGAATAAAGCAGTCATGGCGCCATACTTTGAGCCCCATGATAAGGAAACAGTTGAGGTACCACACTTTGTACACCTTGCCAGGATCAGATTACCACACTTTAGGCATTCTGATCAAAGGTGAGTGTACAGCCCAACGGGTGAGATACTCCTCCATCTCTACACCCAACAAAACCATCTGGGTGTCCATGTTGTGAAAATAAATAATACTTTACCAGGTACAAATACTAGTTCGGACCGGCTTGACCAACTAATACTGTCGCCTTTTCAAGTTGAGATTATCTTCTGGAGGTGGCCGCTTGTCAGAAGACTCACTCACGCCCTCCAAGACTAGTATTATTAGCCTACCCTTATTGAGTACTCAATGAACATATCCGTCAATTCCAGATTCACAATAATAAGTTCATACTTTGGCTTTGTAAAATGTGGTTTTCTTGAAAAAGGAATTTTCTAAAATGTTTAAGAGAGAGAACGGTTTTTGATAAAGGCATTAGGTTGACAAAACCATTTAGAGCATAAACATCCATGTTTACAACCCAAATAATCATAGATCAACAATAGCTTTTCAAAGCTTTACAACATTTGACTTGCCACCACATACATTTAACAAATGAGTTTATGCAAGGACTTACTTGATATGCCTTAGATAAACAAGATAAAATCACAACTTGCTTCCTTCAAAAACCCTCCTGATCTAGAATCACATAATATCATGATCAGGGTCTCAATCGACTTAAGCATGCATGAAACTCATTTATTCCCATAACAAATCATGATCCATTATCTAAATTCAAATAAATCATTTAATCCTCAAAGTACATACACCATGACCATATATCCATCAAAGACTTGAATAATATATCAAAAAGGTCTCGACTTAACCATCAAGATTCACATCCATCATTATCACAATAAAACATAATATTGCTATCCAACGAATATGCTTGACACAATACTCATCTCAAAATATTCATTCATCCCAACAAAACCCATTCATCATGCTAATATACTCCCATAGACATCATCAATCATATTAACCTTAATTTCGACATCAAGGGTAAGAATTCCCTTAACCTTACAACCACCGGATTAACAAGGTCTCGATGCTTCTATGGTGATCATTCCGGGTTCGTTTGAGAAGGAGAAAAAGCTGTCTTCTTTACTTCCTCTTGATCGAAAATTGAGAAAGAAAATAAATTCAGCCTCTATGCGGCGTGATTCAAGGGAAGGAAAAGAGAAGAACCAATGGAGAAAAGGAATCGAGAGGTTGAGTGGTCTTTTGCTTACCTTAGGGAGTGCTCGGTTTCTTGGCCTAGGATTGCTCTTGAGTTTTCGAAAATTGTAGAGGAGATTTGTTGGAATTTTTCGTGTAGTTAGGTTGGAATAGGCGGCTGCTGTGGTTTAAGGTTAGAAGAGTTTGATTTAGGGTTAGAAGGTGATGCTAAGAAGGACTCCTAATGGCTTTAAGTTTCTTTGGTAGTAATGGCGAAAAACTGCAGCTTGCTGCACTTTTGTTGCTGTCGAAATTGAGATGAGTTGAGAGCAGAAAAGCAGTTTGAAGTTGCTCTCCTAAGCTGGCTGAAAACTGCACTAGGTAAAGGTTGTGTGTGTTCAGGTTTTTGTCCAAAATAAGGAAGAGTTTGTGTGGATTTTGACCACCAAAATTCTGTGCGAAATCTGTGAGCAAAAGAGAGGATTTCCTGGACTGTTTTGGCTACTATTCTGTCCGCAATTTAGAGAGGAAATAATGAGTGCTTTAGGCGTTGTACTTGGCCAATTCAATAAGGAGTTTTAGTAGGGTTTGTAGTGCAGAATTTTGTGCATTGCATTGAGTAAAGCTGGCCGAAATTCCTGTGCACAAGCGCTGGCCGAAATTCCTGTGCACAAGCTGGCCAAAATTCTGGGAATTTTAGTGGATAAAAATTTGATTTTATGTAGCTAAAGTAATCTGGTTTGGTATGAGGTGTTCTAGGTTCTTTGAGCTAGGTTTAGAAGAGTTTGATTGCCCTTAGGATTGCAGAATTGTCGTGCGGCTTGTGCATGCACAAGGCTGACCGAAAATTGCAAGATAAGAGGAACAAAAATCTGGTTTGTCTAGGATTAGGATAAAGCCTGATTTGCAAGAGGATTTAGGATAAGATTTCTTAGTACTGGAAGGGTTTGTGTTGAGCCAGAACTTCTTCAAAGGTGGCGGCACTAAGCTGGAAAAATTTCCAGATTTTCAGCTAAGGTTCCATGATCAAAATCACCAAGATATTTAACTAGAAAAATAACAATTTAATTCTAGCTATCAATTATAAAATCTGATAAATTACAATCAAGCTAAATTTTAATTACTCTAGCTAGAATTTTTGAAAATAAAAAAGGATAAAAGCTGAAAGTAAAATTAATCTTTATCCTTTTCAAAAGTCCTTGAATTTAGGAGATAATTATGGAGACTTATCTCCTAAGAAGATAGCGCTGAAAATTTAAAAAAGGAAATCTGGGATTTTCGGCCAAGCATGAGGAAATCTAGGAAAAAGAATTCAAAAAGAAAAGCTAAGATTCACAAGAGGTAAGATTCGAACTCGAGTCACCAAAGGATAATCACCAAACCTAACCGCTATTCCAAATCAACTCCGATGATAATATTTCTCTAAGAAATTCTTTTCACCTTGATTCTCATCACTCCATCTCCTCTACCAAATCTCACCTAAAATAAATTTTCAATTAATGCAACAACACAATTATTTTCCCATCAAATAAATCAAATTCAAGAGCAACCTTGAAAATCACATGCACCCATGCAAGAATAATTTTAAGATAACACATGAAATGCGAAATGCTATGTAATGCATGACTTTTTCCCCATAGGTCAAAGGTGGTTTTGGGCGGGGTATTACATCCCCTCCCCCTTAAGAGAATTTTGTCCCGAAATTCAGATTCCATACCCTTGAGCATATCCGGATATTTCCGTCTTAACCATTCCTCGATTTCCCACGTCGCATCCTGCGCTCCATGATGATCCCAAAGTATTTCACCATAGGTATCTGCTTGCTCCGAAGAGTCTTAACACTCCACTCCAAAATCTTGACTGGTTTCTCCACATAACTCAGATTCAGTTGCAACTCCAAAGGTTCCTTATTAAGCACATGACTTGGATCGGGGTTGTACTTATTTAGTTGAGACACATGGAAAACATCATGTATCCCAGTTAGTCTATCGGGTAGATCTAGTCTATAGGCGACCGGCCCAACCTTCTCTATTATCGGAAACGGTCCCAAATACCTAGGACTTAACTTTCCTCCCTTTGGCTGCCTCAGTATTCCTCTGCTAGGAGTCAGCTTCAAGAACACACGATCACCCACTTGGAACTCCAGTTCCCTCATCCTATTATTTGCATAACTCTTTTGTTGGCTTTGTGCCGCTTTCAGTCTTTCTCGGATAACCCTAACCTTGTCTGTCATCTCTTAAATACATACCTCACCAGTCTTCCTAACATGCCCCTTTTCTGTCCATCCCCAGTATACCGATACTTGATATTTTCGCCCGTATAATGCTTCGTTCGGCGCCATCCCAATTGATACCTGATGACTGTTGTTATATGGCAATTCTACATGCGGTAAACACTCAATCCACTTGTCCCTAAAGTCTAAAATATACGCTCGAAGCATATCCTCCAGTATCTGAATAACTTTTTCGGATTGACCGTCGGTCTGCGGATGAGCAGAGGTGCTGAACTTCAACGTAGTACCCAAAGACTCTTGAAACTTATTCCAGAATCTCGAAGTGAACCTGGGATCCCTATTTGATACGATGCTTGATGGTACACCATGCAACTTTACAATTTCTCGGGTATAAGTCTGTGCTAACTTTTCCATCGAGTCTTTTCCGTTTACCGGTATAAAACGCGTTGTCTTGGTTAGTCTATCTACTACCACCCAAACTACATCCTTGTGCGACTTGGTCATCGGAAGGCCAGTCACAAAATCCATAATCACCTCTTCCCATTTCCACTCAGGAATTAGTAAGGGTTGTAGTAAACCTGCAGACTTCTTATGCTCCATCTTAACTTTCTGGCATGTCAGGCACGTTGACACATACTGAACCACATCTCTCTTCATTCCAGCCCACCAATATTTCTTCTTCAGGTCATGATACATAGTTACTTCCCCAGGGTGTATGGTATACTTGCTCCTATGAGCTTCGTCTAGTATCTTCTTCCTCAAATCTTGGATGTCAGGTACACATATCCGGTCTCGAAAATACAGTACTTTTTTCTCGTCGGTCCGAAAATCCTTACCTCCTCTCCCAATCTCTTTTCCTTTGAACGCCTGAAACTCCACACTGTCCTGTTGGGCTGTTACAATTTCCTGCTCCAGATCGAGCTTCAGAGTCAAGTTACTTACACAGATCCTCCCTTCTCGAACTTCTGTTTCATGCTCCAGGATTTCCTGCACTGCCAGCACTTCCCAAATTCTCAAATGTGCTATCTTCACTTTACGACTCAAAGTGTCAGCTACCACATTTGTTTTGCCTAGATGGTAATTAATAGGACACCTATACTCTTCTAAGAACTCCATCCATCTACGTTGCCGAAGATTTAAATCCTTCTGCGTGAAGATGTACTTCAAACTCTTATAGTCGGTGAAGACTTCATTTTGCGCTTCGTACAGATAATGTCGCCACTTCTTCAAAGAAAATACTATGGCTGCCAGCTCCAAATCATGGGTCAGATAATTGACTTCATGCGGTTTCAGCTTCCTAGATGCATAAGCAATGACCTTACCATCCTGCATCAACACAGCCTCCAAACCTTCCTTGGATGCATCCGTGTAAAGTGCATAGGGCTTGTCAGCCTCGGGTAAACTCAGCACTGGCACTATAACCAATCTTCTTTTAAGTTCTTTGAAACTCTTCTCGCACTTCTCGCTCCAAGCAAAGGCAACATCCTTCTTGAGTAACCATGTCATCGGTGAAGCCAGAGTAGAGAAATTCTTAATGAAACGCCAAGAGTACCTAGCCGACCCAAGAAAACTTTGTATCTCAGTAACATTCTCCGGTTGCTTCCAATTAGCTATGGCATCCACCTTGTCAGGGTCCACCTTGATCCCATCCTTGGATATCACATGGCCAAGGAAGGATATCGAGCTTAACCAAGACTCACATTTACTGAACTTAGCAAAGAGCTTGAATTCCCTCAACTTTTCCAAGACCAACTTTAAGTATTTTGCGTGATCCTCCGGATTCTTGGAGTAGATTAAGATATCGTCGATGAAGATAACCACAAACTTGTCCAGATATGGCTGGAAAACTCGATGCATCAAATCCATGAAAACTGTTGGTGCGTTAGTTACACCGAACGACATTACCATAAATTCGTAGTGGCCATACCGCGTGTTGAAAGCAGTCTTAGGAATGTCTTCCTCCTTAATCCTCACCTGGTAGTATCCTTGCCATAGGTCCAACTTTGAAAAGTAAGCTGCGCCTTGAAATTGATCAAACAACTCGTCGATCAAGGGTAGAGGGTACTTGTTCTTGATCGTTAAGTTGTTCAATCTCCGGTAATCGATGCATAATCTCCAAGTACCATCTTTCTTCTTAACAAACAATACCGATGCTCCCTACGGCAACGTACTCGGTTGAATATATCCTTGCCTCACCAACTCTTCCAGTTGCTCCTTTAATTCTTTCAGTTTCGTCGGTGCCATCCGGTAGGGGGTTCTTGACACAGGTTCCTCTCCAGGGATCAAATCCACGGTAAACTCAACTTCTTGCTTAGAGGGAAGAGAAGTGAGCTCAGCAGGGAAAACGTCTGGAAAGTCCTTTACCACCTCCGTACTCTCCAAGGTACACTGGTCTTTGGGTTTGTTCAGAAGATACGCCAGATATCCTGCATATCCACTCCTAAGAAACTTTCGAGCCTTTGCACTAGCAATCAAGAATTTTAGTTCCTTTGCCCGCTTACCGTTAAATTTAATCACATCTCGCCCGGGTCTCACAAATTGCACTGTCTTGACCTTGCAGTCAACACGAGCTCCGTGCTTCGACAGCCAGTCCATGCCCAAGATCAGGTCATAATCCTCAATGGGCAGAATTATAAGATCTGCTTCCAGAATCTCTTTTCCTACCTCAACTTTGCAACTTTCTATTAACTTGCCTGCTTCTACCACTTTTCCTAAGGGTGAGCTTACTACTAAGGTATAGGGTAATTCCTTTCCTTCCCAACCCAGATGCGATGCACATACCTTAATTACATAAGAGTGTGTGGATCCTGGATCTAACAAAACATTAACAAGATGGCCTTGGATAGAAAGGTTACCTTCAATCACTACAGCATCTGCTCCAATTTCTTCCCGGTTCAAGGCAAAGACCTTAGCCTTCACTTAGGGTTTCTGACCTCCCCTTCCAACTGTTCCAGCAGCAGCATCTCGGTTGACTCCCATGGGCTAAGTCAGGGCCATCTGCCCTATCCTTAGAGGTTTAGGGTAGGCGTTTCTCAGATGCCCTGGGTTACTATAGTTGAAGCATCTTCTTACTCCCCCACTGGTCCAGCAGTTCCTCTCGGTGTGTCCCTGTTTTCCACAGAGTTGGCAACTAAGATTACCCTGCATCGGTCCTGACATAGGCACTCGAGGCTGCTTCTCCCGGTTTCCCCACTGCATAAGCCCAGCAGGTCGCTTGTTACTTGGAGGCCTCATTGGTGGTCAGGTCGGTTGGAATGGCCTACTCACTGGTCGGTACCGATCTTCGTTCTTTGTCCAGGAGGCTACGTCCACGGTGGCTGTGTAGGATGTCGACGGCGATGGAGCCAATGCCTTTCTTAGATCTGGCCTCAGCCCCTTCACAAACTGTCGGGTTCGCTTCTGCTCCGTGTCGACCAAACATCTGCAGTACTTGGACAACTGCGTAAACCGGGCTGCATACTGAGCAACTGTCATGCTACCTTGCTTGAGGGTTTGGAATTCATCCTTCTTCCTCTCAGCCACCCACCGGGGAATATACTCAGCTCGGAAAGCTTCGGTAAAATTATCCCATGTCCATTCCTACTTCTCCCTTTCCCAGTTACTCTGCACTCGTTGCCACCACGCCCGCGATGGTCCCCTCAGTCGAAAAGCAGCAAACTTTACCATCCTCTCTTCTGTGTACTGTAATGTAGAAAAGATGTCCTCTATTTGTTCGATCCACTGCTTGGCCTTCTCGTCCTACTCCACCTCCCCCTGGAATGTGGGAGGTTGAAATTTTAGAACCGCTCCAGAGCCTCATCCTCTCCCCGTGGCGATCTCTTGGCCACCTTATCCACTCTCTCTATCAAATTCTGTAGGATCAAAGCCATCTTGTCAAAAGCCTGACCCATAGTCACATCCCGAGATCTCTCAGAAGCTTCCCCTGGCTCCTACTGCAAGTGTTCCTCCACGTCAGGGGTGGAATGATGCATCCGCTCAAATTCTGGAGTCGACGACCCACTTTCCTGCACGGTTCTGCTATGAACAACTATCTTACGTCTTGGTGCCATCTTTGATCACATTCACTCAAAGTCAGATAGTTACCAAGGGGAAAATGTATGCTCAGGTGCATGATTAGTTAATAATGATATCTACTTATTTCAAAAGAAATTTTGATGATAATATATAGGGAAAAACCAAGTAATAAATAAAACTCAAGCTTTTCATAAAGAATCATACTTTCATGAAGAAGGGGTTATCACATGCGATACCCTTTTATTTGATAAAATAATCGAGCCCTACAAGCAGCATGCTTCTTTAAAAAGAATCAATGAACAAAAGAATGCAAATCCCAAAAGAGAGAGAAAATGCCACTAGTCCTCTATACTCTACTCGCCGCTTTAGTAAGCAGAGGCATCTAGATAGTCAGAGGCTGGTTCCACAAGCCACCCCACGGAGCTATCAGGTTTTCCTACATAATCCCTCACAAAACTAATCGAATCCGCACTCCTACTTAGCTGACCTAAATCAACCCCATTGCCCCTCTTGGCCCTCATAGCGATCTCATAAAACTCATCCAAAGCTAGCTTAATCACACTCTTAGGTGCGGGCTGTTGGGGATATGCCCTAGAGTCAATTTGTACTTATACAATTTTCATTATGTTTTATATAATAATATGAGGCTTTCCTTTCCTTGAATAGTGAGTTTTGTTTTATTGGTCATCAAGTACGTGACTTGATAGTAAAACCCTACAATGAATACAATGACTATTCTAAAACTGTCCTTGATCGATTATTATTATTGGAATAATAATAAATTAAGATTAGTATGTTTGTGACTTGATGGCTATGTTTTACTGGCCATGGATATTTGTGATATCGAGTCAAGACATAAATAAATGTTAGAGAATATTGTATTGGACATGACCCACTGTGAGAGTACTTCATGGAATATGTCATAAGTACTTTCTAGCCATAATAATATTGAAAGTCCTTCGACCTAAATTCATCATAGTTTCTTACTTGATAAATTCTATATTTTGACATTGTCTAAAGTTGTCTTTAACCAGATAATAAATTAGACTACTGTTGGATATAGAATAAATCAAGGAGAGGAATATGATTGATTGTGAAGGAATTTGTCCCTCTCAGTTATGGGAGAGATATCCATGGGCCCCTTTATAAGTTAGACTGTTAAAAATGCATGGCCGTGCTCAAATATATCAATCTAAGATATTGATATCATTTGTTTGAATAGTTTACTATGAAATCAAGAAATAATTGATTAAGCTTAATAAGGATGACATGCTCCGTGCCTTATGCTTAATCTGGATATCGTGTGACAAAAGGACTAAATATAAAATTATGGTTTGGTTCAAAGAGATCACCGATCTTCATTTAACCTGGATAGTTATAATGTTTTGCTAGAAATCGCTTATAACTTGTGGGCCATTTAAATATGATTTAGGCATATTGCCAGTGTTAAATGAACCTATAGGGTCACACAATAAGCGAACTTGTTAGGTTATTTTTCCTGGTGACCAGGTTCGATGAATCTGGATGATATCCAGATTATAAGAATCTGACTCGGTAAAATAATTAGTTAAATTACCGAGATAATGGCAGAATCTTATCATATCAGTTTTAATTTAATTTGAATTTAAATTAGAATATGATAAGATATTATTGGGGTTGGACTCTAAGAGGTTCGAGGGTTTTTAAGAAAACCCTAGTCGTCTTTTCAATAGTCCAATTTTTCGGTTGAGAACATTCGTGCCATTCGCTACCAGAGAAAAAAAAAAAAAACCTCTCAAACCCTAGGCGCTAACACTCCCCGGGTATCGAGTGAGTTCGCGGTGTGTATCTGATAGAGGACGTTCGCATACTGCAGCGTCTGGTGATTGTTCGGGTTGAACGTACAACAGCGCAACCAGAATCGAAGGATTTTGATTACAGCAACCAGAGGTAATTCTTAAAGCTTAGATCTTCTTAATCGTTTACTTGGGTCCTCGAGAGGGATTCGTAGATGTTTTCCGCGTTTAGGAGTCCACGAATCCCAACACGGGCCTCTCATCCTCTGAGTCATATAAGTCAAACAATCCCTCTCTCCTTAGCTTAGCATCTACTCCTAGTCCGTATCGAAATCCGCTCCTCTTAGGACTCTCTTCTAGCTTCCCTTTTCCCTTATCCTCCATTCTTAAAACAGGCTGCCTAAGTTCCTTCACTGCCGGGGTAACTCCATCCCTCAGTCTATGTCCCTCATCACTGGACTCCTTGAGGTCATAGTAAGCAGGAGTCCTATCAAACTCACCTATCTGCGGGGTCCGGGGAGCCTCCCTCGCTACCTCATCCTCCTCCTCTATCCCATCCATCTCTCATTCGCTCTCATCATCACCCTCATCCCCAAGCTCGTTTGCCTCTCCTTCACTCAGCTCAGCCATATCCTCCTCTTCCTCGCCTTCACTAACAAGCTTAACTACCTCGCCCTCATCATCCCCATCGTACTCTTCTATGCCTCCATCAACCTCCATCTCTGCCTCAACTATTGGGTCATTTAGCATAGGTGGCTCATGCACCATCTCATCCAACCAACCTCTCTTAGGCTCTGTCTCCGAATCAGATAAGGGTGGTTCTGCTACGGGTAGTGGGGTAGGTGGATTCCCGCAACTAGCGGGCCAGTCTCTGACGGCCGATGAAACTCTCTTGACTATCCTATAAACAAAACGCACAGATTAGAACCAGAACAAAGTACTTAAGGAATAAAAATCCAGCAAATCAAATAATTACCTAAACCTAGGCTCTGATACCACTTGTAACACCCCCTACTACGTACCCTAAAAAGGGCGGGGATGTCGCCTCGTCCCGAGGACAAGAGGTCTTTGAAACGAGGTACATAATATAAAGGCAAACCCAAGAAAACAAACTTAGATAAATAAAGGAAAACTCTTGTTACATCAGGCTCAAAACTAGAGCAAAACTAAATAAAAGCTATCATTTGATCCAGAAGCATAAAATAACAATTGTCTCTCAAAACATAAAGGAAAATAACAAAAGCTTAAACTATTTCATATCTCGCCTGCTCAGCATAATTAAGCTCCTAAAAACATGATATAAAACAGTGTGAGATTAAATCACAGTAAGTCCTGTGTATGCACATGGTACTTTGAACAGTTTGTGTATGCATAGTGAAAACATTTGCAGAAATATTTGGCAAGTCATAAATAATTTTCCTTTTTCAAGGAGTGGAGTTTTCTCATTGTCACACTTTGAATAGAATAAATCATTCACTTGAATAAAACAGTCATGGCGCCACACTTTGAGCCCCATGATAAGGAAATAGCCAAGGCACCACACTTTGTGCACTTTGCTAGGATCAGATTACCACACTTTGGGCGTTCTGATCAAAGGTGAGTGTACAGCCCACCAGGTGAGATACTCCTGCATCTCTACACCCAACAAAACCATCCGGGTGTCCATGCTGGGAAAATAAATAATACCTTACCAGGTACAAATGCTAGTTCAGACCGACCTGACTAACTAACACTGTCGCCTTTTCAAGTGGAGCTTATCTTCTGGAGGTGGCTGCCTGCTAGAAGACTCACTCATGCCCTCCAAGACTAGTATTGTTAGCCTACCCTTATTGAGTACTCAACGAACATATCCGTCAATTCCAGATTCACAATAATAAGTTCATACTTTGGCTTTGTAAAATGTGGTTTTCTTGAAAAAGGAGTTGTCTAAAATGTTTAAGAGAGAGAACGGTTTTTGATAAAGGCATTAGGTTGACAAAAGCATTTAGAGCATAAACTTCCACGTTTAAAACCCAAATAATCATAGATCAACAATAGCTTTTCAAAGCTTTACAACATTTGACTTACCACCACATACATTTAACAAAAGAGTTTATGTAAGGACTTACTTGATATGCCTCAGATAAACAAGATAAAATCACAACTTGCTTCCTTCAAAAACCCTCCTGATCTAGAATCACATAATATCATGATCAGGGTCTCAATCGACTTAAGCATGCATGAAACTCATTTATTCCCATAACAAATCATGATCCATTATCTAAATTCAAATAAATCATTTAATCCTCAAAGTACATACACCATGACCATATATCTATCAAAGACATGAATAATATATCAAAAAGGTCTCGACTTAACCATCAAGATTCACATCCATCATTATCACAATAAAACATAACATTGCTATCCAACGAATATGCTTGACACAATACTCATCTCAAAATATTCATTCATCCCACCAAAACCCATTCATCATGCTAATATACTCCTATAGACATCATCAATCATATTAAACCTTTATTTCGACATCAAGGGTAAGAATTCCCTTACCTTACAACTACCGGATTAACAATGTCTCGATGCTCCTATAGTTATCGTCTCGAGTTCATTTGAGAAGGAGAGAAAGCTGTCTTCTTTACTTCCTTTTGATCAAAAATTGAGAAAGAAAACGAATTCAGTCTCTATGCGGCGTGATTCAAGGGAAAGAAAAGATAAGAACCAATGGAGAAAAGGAATTGAGAGGTTAAGTGGTCTTTTGCTTACCTTAAGGAGTGCTTGGTTTCTTGGCCTAGGATTGCTCTTGAGTTTTCAAAAATTGCAGAGGAGATTTGCTGAAATTTTTCATGTAGTTAGGTTGGAATAGGTGACTGCTGTGGTTTAGGGTTAGAAGAGTTTAATTTAGGGTTAGAAGGTGATGCTAAGAAGGACTCCTAATGGCTCTAGGTTTCTTTGGTAGCAATGGCGAAAAACTGCAGCTTGCTGCACTTTTGTTGCTTCCGAAATTGAGAGGAGTTGAGAGCAGAAAAATAGTTTGAAGTTGTTCTCCTAAGCTGGCTGAAAACTGCACTAGGGAAGGGTTGTATGTGTTCAGGTTTTTGGCCGAAACAAGGAAGAGTTTGTGTGGTTTTTGACCACCAAAATTCTATGCGAAATCTATGAGCAAAAGAGAGGATTTCCTGGACTGTTTTGGCTGCTATTCTGTCCACAATTCAGAGTGGGAATAATGAGTGCTTTAGGCGTTGTACTTGACCAATTCAATAAGGAGTTTTATTAGGGTTTGAAGTGCAGAATTTTGTGTATTGCATTGAGCAAAGCTGGCCGAAATTCCTGTGCACAAGCTGGCCGAAATTCTAGGAATTTTAGTGGATAAAAATGTGATTTTGTGTAGCTAAAGTAATCTGGTTTGGTGAGAGGTGTTCTAGGTGCTTTGAGCTAGGTTTAGAAGAGTTTTATTGCCCTTAGGATTGCAGAATTTTCGTGCAGCTTGTGCATGCACAAGGCTGACCGAAAATTGCAAGATAAGAGGAATACAAATCTACTTTGTTTAGGATTTAGATAAAGCCTGATTTGCAAGAGGATTTAGGATAAGATTTCCTAGTATTGGAAGAGTTTGTGTTGTGCTAGAACTTCTTCAAAGGTGGCGGCACTAAGCTTGAAAAATTTCTAGATTTTCAGCTAAGATTCCATGATCAAAATCACCAAGATATTTAACTAGAAAAATAACAATTTAATTCCAGCTATCAATTATAAAATTTGATAAATTACAATCAAGCTAAAATTTAATTACTCTAGCTAGAATTTTTGAAAATAAAAAAGGGTAAAATCTGAAAATAAAATTAATCTTTATCATTTTCAAAAGTCCTTGAATTTAGGAGATAATTATGGAGACTTATCTCCTAAGATGATTGTGCTGAAAATTAAAAAAGGAAAGTTGGGATTTTTGGCCAAGCATGAGGAAATCTAGGTAAAGAATTCAAAAAGAAAAGCTAGGATTCGCAAGAGGTAAGATTTGAACTCGGGTCACCAAAGGATAATCACCAAACCTAACCGCTATTCCAAATCAACTCCGATGATAATATTTCTGTAAGAAATTCTTTTCACCCTAATTCTCATCCCTCCATCTCCTCTACCAAATCTCACCTAAAGAAAATTTTCAATTAATGCAACAACACAATTATTTTCCCATCAAATAAATCAAATGCAAGAGCAACCTTGAAAATCAAATGCACCCATGCAAGAATAATTTTAAGATAACACATGAAATGCAAAATGCTGTGCAATGCATGACTTTTCCCCCATAGGTCAAAGGTGGTTTTGCGCGGGGTATTACAAAAGTACTGTCCTAAGTCTTAAAACGAAAAGGACAGGATGAGTAGGATTCCCTATGCTTCGGCTGTGGGAAGTTTCATGTACGCCATGCTGTGTATTAGGCCAGATATCTATTTTTTCGTAGACTTAATTAGCAGATATTAGTTAAATCCTAGAGAGGTTCATTGATAAGCTGTAAAGCATATTCTCAAGTACCTCAAGGGAATGAGAGATCATATGCTGGTTTATAGGGTTGATAACTTGGTTCCTATAGGATACAAAGATTCAGACTTCCAGGCAGATAAGAATGAGAGAAAATCCACTAGTGGATATGTCTTCACCTTGTCTGGTGGGGCTATTTTATGGAGGAGTATTAAGCAAGCTTGCATTGCTGACTCAACCATGGAAACTGAGTATGTGGTAGCTTCAGAGGCATCCAAGGACGCAGTCTGGCTTTTGAAGTTCCTTTCAGAACTTGGAGTCATGCTACAGATGGACAATCCAATTGAACTGTATTGCAACAACACTGGCACAACCTCGCAATCTAAAGAACCTAGGAACTACAAGAAAGGGAAGCACATAGACAGGAAATACTACCTAATATGGGATTTTATTCAAAGAAGAGAAATTGTGGTGGAACAAATAGCCTCAAAGAATAATCTAGTATATCTATTCACTAAGCTTTTGGTTGAGAGAGTCTTTGAAAGATATTTAATGCCATAGAGGTGGGCACCTATGGACTTATGTAGTCTTAGAGTGTAAGTAGGAGATTATTGGATTGTATACCCTCTCAGACTAGATTTTTGATGTAATTTTGATTAATATTAATAAAAGGTTTATTCTAAAAATTTATTTATGAATTTACATTATAATTTGTACGTAATTACACTAGAAAAGACCCATTGCGTTTAAGAAAGTGGTCCATGTAAATAGTAGTCTTTCACAGTAAAGTGTAGATCACGGGTTACTTAACACATAGATGATTGTGCTTAACCAAATGATGAGAATGAGAATCTCGTTATGGTAAGGTTATTGTGTTATGAATTCCAAATGGAGAATGACTTACCTTTAGCTAGTGAGTAGTCCTCTCACTTCATAACAAAAGCGTATTTCGAATACGTAGAACTGAGCCTATAGTAGTGGTTTCTAAAAGTACTATATGGTAGAAACCCAAACTGCTACTGCTATAGCGTGGACTTATACTCTACGACTTGAGTACGAGTTGGTGGTCTGACAAAGCTAGAAGCATATGTTTACTGTAGTTGAGGTTCTATCGTAGGGCTGATATACTTGTATGTTAGGTATATGTGACTAGTTAGTTAAGAAAGATTTGTACAAAATAACTTGTATGCTATGTGAATGATCTAATAATCCAAGGCACAGGGGAACATGACTGGGATGTTTGTTTTAGGGTAGCTTCCTAGTAAAGCGAAAACATTATAGAGAGTCATGGATCATTAGACTAAAAGTCTAAGGATGGTAGATATTTTTTAGAGAGGTGTTAGTATACTCTTCATCTCTAAATATACTGTGATGTATAGATGGGTATTTTAGTTATTACATCTATAAGTTAGAGACATTGCTAATGCAACATTGTCCTTGGAGTCAATATTTTTTTATGGTAATATTAGAAAATATTTAAAATACAAAGTACAACTATTTTTATAGTGGGGGTATTTTGGTCATTTTAGTAGCCAATGCGATGTGTCTTTTTTGTCCTCGAAATAACTAAGTCCTAATTATTTTTAGGTTGAGGAATGGTCTTGATTAAAGAGGTTTTATTTTATTCAGGGAGTCTAATTTATTATTAGACTAGAATAAAAATAAATAAAAAAAGGGGTCAAGAGAAATTAAAATTAATTATCTAGTTTAGTTGGTTAATTAATTATTCAGGGCCTAAACCCATATTAAATAATTAGAAAACTTAACTTGGGCCTAAACTAGATAAAAAGGCTTGATCTATAATATTGCTCGATTTGGATTCATTAATTATTCATTGGGCTTGTTATAAGTCTAGAAAATAAATAATTGAAATTTATTATTTATGGGCTTATTGAGTCTAAGAATAAATAATAATTTTTGTGGCCCAATAGGCTAGACCAAGTCTTCACTAGAATGGTAGGGTTTTAGTTCTTTACCCTAGTAAAATGTCTCCAGTGAAAAAATGTTGATAATATCCAAGCTCTTTTGAATAATTTGGTGATTCTCGGTAGATTATTATGAAAAGGTTTTTTACTTTTTCCTCTGTGTGAAAAAGGATAGAGCAAAAAAAAAAAGTTCTCTCACTCGATCACTTGGATACTTTTCTGTGCATGTCTCTGGTTTATTTAGGAAACTAGAACATAGGGATTTACTTCTCGTGATACTGCTAATCTTAATAGTAGTGGGTCAAGAGTACGAGATTATTCCCTCGCATTAATTGCTTTCATCGGTGGTATTTAGGCTCAAGAATATTCCGTGAGCTAGAGAGCTTAGCGTTCCTGCCCAGACGAAGTCGACGACTTGCTGGCATTGCTCTAAAGGCATTGACGAGTGAACCAAATGCTGTACAACCAATGCCAATCTTGTTGTCACAACTTAGGCATTTAGTAAATCATAGACGTAGAGGTATAATATTTCTTTCGCTGTGCATCGTTTTTATATAGTTATGTGTGCATGTTTTTCCATTTTTACCTTCACTTTGCACGTGATGCTTACTTAAGTCCTTCAATAGACTCTTTAAGCTTATAGAAGTCCATTTGTCATGTAGATCTCTTCACTAAGATAGCTATTAAGAAAAGTTGTTTTGATATCAGTCTGTCATATCTCGTAGTCATAATAACATGCGATTGCCGAGGAAATGCAAATGGGCTTAAGCATAGTAACAGGTGAAAAGGTTTTCTCATAATCGATCAATTCTTTCTGAATATAATCTTTTGCAACTAACCTTACTTTATATGTTTCTACCTTTCTATCCATATCTCTTTTTCTCTTGTATACCTACTTGCACCCAATGGATTTAATTCCTTCAAGTGTAGTGACAAGATCCTAGGCTTGATTGAGATACATAAACTCAATCTTATCATCCATTACCATTTGTCTGCATCGACATCAACAATAGCCTTATCGTATCTAGTGGGATATTATTCCTGATGGTTGGAAACTACCTTTCAGGCTTCTTTGTCCATCTTTTAGGAACCCTAGATATTCTCCCACTACGACATGGCTCAATTGGTATAAGAATATCTAGTTATGCCTCTTTAGGCTCCTCAATTGGGGTACTAGAAGTTAAAGTGTCATTCATCTTCTTTTCTAATTTCACTTTATCGAAACCTTAGTGGATACACTTTGATCATCCTCCAAGTATCTAGCATACTTACTAACAAGTACCTTTTGCTTTTGGAGATGATAAAAATATCCACCCCTTATTCTTTTTAGATACCACATGAAGTAGCACAATTTCGATCTTGGGTTTAGCTTACTTCCTTTAGTTAGTACATAAGCTGAATAACTCCATACCTTCAGATAATTCATACTGGGCTTACGTATAGTCCACATCTCATAGGAGGCCTTAGGCACTGATTTGGAAGGCACCAAGTTTAGGAAGAGTTGCCTGACTCATCATACTTCTGACCATTTATATCAATGTTCTATTTCTTCTCTCAGCTATTCTATTATGCTAGGGAGTTCAAGGTGCAATTAGCTGAAATACTATTTCCTAATGTGCCAAGTAGTCCTTGAATTTACCAAAAAGATACTTTCCACTACGATCTGATCTTAGGTTTTAAATTAGTTTACTTGTTTGGTGCTCCACCTCAACCCACCTTAGCCTTAAACTCCTTAAATTATTAAAGGAGTTAGACTTGTGCCTCATCAAGTAAATGTAACCAAAATATGCGTGATCATCCATGAATATGATAAAGTATTCATAACCTCTTCTAGCAAGTATAGACATATGGCCACCAATATCTGTATGAACTAACTCTAATATTTCGTTGGTTCTTTCTACCTTTTAAGTAAAGGACCTTTTGGTCATTTTACCCATAAGACAAGATTCACACTAAGGCTATTCCTCTAATCTCAATGAGTCTAAGGATCTATTTTGGATTAACATTTGAATTCGATTAGGATTTATATGCCAAATCTTAAGTGCTCTAAATATAAGTTATTTAATGTGGCATTTCTCTTCTTATTATTAGGTTCTGTCTAAGTATTATTTATTTAAGGACAAATAGGACTAACATAGAAAAGATTGGCATATATGTTTCTAGAACAAATAATTTTTCCATCTCTACTGATTGAAATACCAAAATAGAAAAAAAAATAGAATATTTTTTATTACAATCTTGAAATTGAAATCAAATTATATTTAAAATTAGAAACATATAAAATAACTTTTAAAACTAAAAGTTCCAAGTCTCCCACTGCTTCTGCCCATACTTATGCTCCATTGCCCCGTCTCAGTCCATGCTCTCTTCTACTGAGTCACCTTATCTTGCTGAACCCCTGCAAGGAGTAACATATATAGTTAGTGGCTTCAGAATCAACAATCTAAGTGGATGATGATCTAACCATTAATATAGACTCTAAGTAACCAAAAAGTCTAGACAATCTTTCTTGAAATGCCCTTCTTGCCACACTTGAAACAATTGCCCTTAGGCTTAGAGTAGGGCTTGGATGAACCGGGCTCAGACCTCTTATGTGAAACCCCAGTCAAAACCAACCTTAGAGTAAGGGGGTTGGGATGCATATCATGCTTTATTTCATGATTAAAATACATTTTCATATGATTTTATGTGCTTTGGATTTGAGTTTTAATGTTTTGAAGTGTTGTTGGTGAGTATTGTGTGAGAGGGGCAAAATGGTAATTTTTTCCCGAGGTGAAAATTGGGGAAATAGCTTGTGGAAGGAATAGAAATTAATTTTCTAGTAAAAATAGCAACAAGAGTTGTTGTAGTTTAGTGGTTAGAGCCTTAGAATTAATTCTTAAGGTTTTGGGTTCGAATTCTATCATAGAAGCTTTAGTTTGATTAAAATTTTATTTTTGCTTAGGGAGGATTAGTTTCGGCCTTAAGGGCCTAGAGCAAGGTGGTGATAATGACCTAGGAGAGATATGTTAGGAGAATTCTCATTTCACTCCTTTGCTCCACTCGAAATTCTTGAAGGGAATTCATTCTCCCTTGACCTTTAGATTTCTTAATTTTCAACTCCTTAGTTGATCAAGGTGTTCTATCCTTTTTCTTTCCAAAAAAATTCAGTAAAGTGCTGAGGTCTTATAGGATCAAAAAGTCCTAGTAAAAGGCTTCTCATGGTCTTGAAAATGTGGATGAATTGTGGGAAATTCCAAGAGGAAAATCCCTCTAGTAGGCTTGCTGAAATTTCACTCTATAGCTTGTTCACCTTTCCTCTTGGAATGAGCTGAAATTTTCCAGCTTGTGTACCTTCATAATGTCGAACTTCTTAAGCTAACATTTTCTCCCAAATGTTGCCAGAAAAATGGCCTTAAGATTAGCTTGAAACATGAATTATTTCTGCCATTTTCGGACTGCTCAAGAGCTGTACAAACCAGTGAAAAATTCTGGGCAAATCGCTACCTTGGAGGCTCAAAACCAAGCTGTTTTCTTCCAGATTTTGTGCAGCACCTTAGCCATGTTTTTCCTCCATGAAGAAGGATGGAAACCAGCCTTGAATACCCCTGAAAACCCCCTTCAAACTCGCTGCATCTCAGCTGGAAGTGGCGGACGAAATTCTACCAGAAAATTCCTATGCAGCGAAATTGTGGTGCAGGAAATTTTCCAGCTTGTTTCCTATTTCTCCTCCAGCCGAAAATGCCAACCAACTTCTGTCAAAACCTCCCTTAAACCATAATTAACAGAGTTCCATTGTTTTCCCTGAGCTTCTGGACGAAAGGCAGTAATGGCTGTCCGAAAATCTCTCCAACAAATCCCTGCAATTTAGCTTGATTACTTTCCAAAATTCCAGCCATCTTATTTAGCAACCTTCCATGATATCTTACTCAATTGGCCAGACTTCTTCATCTTTGTACCCCTTAGTTTTGGCCATCATAAGCCTTATAGAACCAGCTTTAATTCCTCAAAAAAGCCACACATTCAGTCGGCCATAGGAGACTTCAGAGCTGTCCAGAAAATTCAAGATATTCTTAGAATATCTAGTTTCCAAATTCTCTTCCTAAAAATATTTTTCAAGGATTGTAACAACTAACCTTTCCTTTCCCTTCCAAATCAGAGAAACCACTCCCTAAACCCTACAGAAATTCGGCAGCCCTAATTCCACAGAAATTCGGCAGCTCTCCCAATCTCTCTCTCTCGATTTTCTCTAGCCACCAAGAACACACACACTACACCAAGAACACCTACTACCTTCTTTCACCTAATACACCTTCAAACCACTTCAAACCCTCACAAAAATCTCCAGATTTGATTTGCTCTTTGCTGTGAATCCATCAACACCATTATTAACATCAAACTCCACAAATCATCTTGCTACTTTGGATAAAAACCAGAAATTTTTGTGAAGGTCAAGAACATCTTCAAGGTAAACATACTCTATCAACTTCGTCTCCTTCAAACTTGATCTCCAATGAGAACTTATGTGAATGAACATACTAATGATCTCTTTCTCTCTCTCTCTCTCTCTCTCTCATGGCCGAAAATTCCCTCTCTTGGCCGAATGGTCTCCTTTTCCATGACCATGCTTTCGCCACCTCTCTTGGACAAGATTAGCCATCTAGAGTTGAGATCTACTCTAAACTCTTTCAAAGCATTCATCAACCAAGTAAGTACCTTCAATCTTTCTTTTAAACTCTAGAATCATGTCTCTAGGATGATGTTGTGAAAAGATGAATGGCGACGGGATTGAGTATGTGTTGTTGATGATTGAAGCATGAGTACATGTATGATTGTGAAGGAGATGAGATTTATGCATGGAAGGATTATATTGGTTGGTTGTATGTGGAATTGAGTTTGATGCATGTCATAGGTAGTATGTGTGATGAAGTATGCTAGAGATTATGTCACCTTTGGTGAATAGGAGTTATATGCATGACTAGAATATTGAAGCCATGATCATGTTTATGCTAGTAAAGGTTAAATCATGTCTTAATAAGTTTAGATCTATGCCTATATGCAAGATTTGGATGATTTAATGAATTAAAGGATTGTGTATGTTCTTGATTGTGGATGGCCATAGAAATTTGATCATGATCTAGTTGTCCCTAAAACTAATTTTCACTTTATGCATAAAATACTCAATAAAATAATATTGTTAGTATTTTCAAAAAACCCTAGGAAGGGTAGATTTGGAATTATATATATAAAGGATATTTTAGTCAAATAAATAATAATTTTGCTAGAAAATAAAATAAATAAATATTATTTAAAATAAAGAGATCAATTAAAGCTTTATGAGAATGATTCATAATTAGTAAAATATTTACTAAATCAAAACCCTTAAGGATTTACTTATTATTTTCCAAGAAAGGCTTATTGAATTTAATCTCAACTAGTTTTAGCTATCAATTATTTTCTAACAACTAAACTATCATTAAATCACTATTTTACCTAGTACCATCTATGACTCTTGATCAAATAAACTCTAAATCTTTCCTAACAAGGACTAAACTTTCAACCTATTAGAATTTATTTCCCAAACCATTAATTATTTTAAATAACAAATTAAACTTAGCTTATAAACCTAATTAGTTATTATTTTATCTTAAAGCTTGGGACACTAGGATCATGGTAGTAGTGAATTGAATTGACTTAAATTTGAGGAAGTGGTTTGTGACTTGAAATTGATTAAGATTTGTATTTACCCATGTGAGGTTAGGTCAGCTGTTCGAGACCTTGTTGTTCTGAGCAAGAATCAGGTAAGCTCCTGCATAAAACCTATCGATGTGAAAATGTTTTCCTTAAGGCAAGCTAAATGTGGAGTGTATGGACACTCGTTTATCTGAAGGCAATTGAGGGTTGAATTTGTTCTTATTTCCAACACTTAAATTATTTAAAAGTTACTGAGCAGATTTTCCAAACTTAAAACTCTTTCTAAAACTGATTGTTCTCAAAACTTTGGAAACCCTCAAATTACTATTTTCATGAAGAGCAATGCTTTGTTCATTTTATCCCAAGTGGGAAACGTCGTTGAGTACTCAATAAGGGTGGACTACTAGGACTAGTCTTTGAAGGGTTAGGGCAAGTCTCTCAGCAGGTGGCCACCTTTGAGGGGTGAGTCCTTCCCGGATAAGATGTCAGTCCAGTGAGTCGTGCCGGTCCGAGCTAGCAGTTTGTTTTCAGTCAAGTGACTATGTTTTGCCGGAATGGACACCCGGTTGTTGTTTGGGTATAGAGAAGGAGGAGTATCTTGCCCAGTAGGCCGATCACCTACTTTTGTCAGTCTGCACAAAGTGTCGGCATTCTGACCGGTTATGGGGCCCAACGTGTGGTAACCCATATCCCTTTCTTTCGAGTGGTTGGTTTCATTACTTGTGTACGGCTAGATAAGCCAAAACGCCACTCTTGCTTTTGACTAATGCTTGATGCTTGCCAATGTTTCTCTTATAAAAGTTTCACACTTTGCATCCACGAACTATTTTCACTAAACACCTAAAGCACACACGGACTTACTGAGATTTCTGTCTCATCACCTTTTTATCATGATTTCAGGATAATCCTGTGTGGAGTTGAGTGGCTAGTAATATCTGCTTTGGAAGAGAATGTGTCTTTTGATTTTATGTATTGCTTTGGGGAGGCGAGAGTGGATAATTTTATTTATGGTTTTGTTTTGGAATTCATGGATTTACTCTTGAAGTTTTCTTTGGGTTGTAATAACCTTTTAAGTTAAATATTATTTTTATTCCGCAATTTGTTTGTGTGACCTAGTTATAAAGACCCTTTGTCCTTTGGACGGGGCGACATCCCCGGCCCTGGCGGGCCTAGGCTTCGGGGTGTTACATCTTAGGTTAGATCCCTACATAATTTAGGGCCTTCTTCTTCTTAAACTTCTTGGGTTGTGCCCTAATTCTAGAAGAAGAAGTAGAACGGGTAACCAAAACCTTTGACACAAGCTTCATGATTTTTTTAGCAGCCTGGAGTTCTTTCATTAACTCGGATAAAGACATGCTCAACTTGTTTATGTTATAATTTAACATGAAATGAGAATATAAATTTGACAAAGTCTCAAGAACCATGTTAATTTGTCTCTCAGAGTTGATTGTTACCCTTCGGACCTCAACCTCCTCAAAATGAGCAATTATCTTGAGCATATACTCGTGAACTGATGCTTCCTCAGCCATCCTAGTATTCATGATTGCCCTAAGAACTTTTTGCCTTGCAGGCCTGCTCTTGTCAGCAAATATGGTACGCAATAATAAATCGATATCATGTGTAGTAGGCATATTCTCGTGCTTAGACTAAAGAACATTAGAAATAGAAGCCAACATATAGGATCTAGCTATCTTATTAGCTTTCTTCTATGCCTTCTCCGCCTCACGATCTTGGTCCGTGGAATCTTCTCCAATTTTAAGATAGAGGTCGGTCAGGATATACTTATACTCTTCTGTAGTATGTAATATATTTAGATTCCTTTTTTAGTCCACATAATTAGGTCCAGTTAACTTATTCTCCTTGAGAATAATAGACAAATGACTGAAATCAGACAATTCTGTTGATTGAAAAAAAAAAAACTTCATTTAGAAAAATTTTTGTTTTGAAAAACATATAAGAAATGCACATTTAAAACATCATATTATTCCCATGATATGGTTAACCTATTAAAACCATTATCAAAACATATGAAAAATTTGGCTCTTAGAAACATTGACAGAGCTTCGTAGGAAGGTTAACAATTTTCTAAGTGTTTAATAATTACAAATTAAACTTTCTTAATAGGTAATGATCCAGAGATAGTTCCATCGATAAGATGTTCACTACCCTCTCCACCTATAGATAATCTAGTGTTTATGCCTCCAATGATAGGTTGGCCGACACTAACACATATCCTAGGCATTAATTATCATTCCTCCGTTAGTTCTAGATTCTCGTTGAAA
Source organism: Voacanga thouarsii (assembly GCA_026120185.1). Lineage (NCBI taxonomy): Eukaryota > Viridiplantae > Streptophyta > Magnoliopsida > Gentianales > Apocynaceae > Voacanga > Voacanga thouarsii. The sequence continues at coordinate 1,358,154 of JANUWF010002285.1, forward strand.
TCCATCCTATAGGGGGTCATGCTCAGAATGACACGATGATAACCACAATCTTTAACAGGAATCCATGATAGAAGTCGTAGAGCCATTGGAACCCTTCTCTGACTTAATATTTTGAGAAAAATAGGTTTTTTGAAAAAAAAAAAAGTTTTCTTAAAATTAAAATTGGTTTTTATTAGCTTTAGTGAAATCCCAAAAAATTCAGCCATTATTCTCTATGTCAAGGATAAAACCCTTTAAGAGAATAAACTATGATTTTTTTTTTTAATTTTCACTACATAAGTTAAAACAAAATTCTAGGAACTAAATTTAAAATATAAATTCAAAATATTCTCCATACCAAGGATAAAACCCTTTGAAAGAATAAATCATGAATTTTATTTTAAATTCTTTAGTTCCAATTTAAAAATGTTTTCCTTTAATTGTTTTATCTCTAGAGAAAAATTAATTTCTCAAAAACCTTTGTGCATTTGATCACAAAATTAAATAGAATAGCCATGCTAAAAAATAAACCTTTTACATACTATTTCTTGTTAGGGATATGCCCTAGAGTCAATTTGTACTTATACTATTGTTGTTATGTTTTATATAATAATATGAGGTTTTTCTTTCCATGAATAGTGCAGTTTATTTTGTGGTCATCAAGTACGTGACTTGATAGTAAAACCCTACAATGAATACAATGACTATTCTAAAATTGTCCCTGATCGATTATTATTATTGGAACAATAATAAATTAAGATTAGTATGGTTTTGACTTGATGGCTATGTCTTACTGGTCATGGATATTTGTGATATTGAGTCAAAACATAAATAAATGTTAGAGAACATTGTATTGGACATGACCCACTGTGAGAGTACTTCATGGAACATGTCATAAGTACTTTCTAGCCATAATGATATTAAAAGTCCTTCGACCTAAATTCATCATAGTTTCCTACTTGATAAATTCTATATTTTGACGTTGTCTAAAGTTGTCTTTAATCAGATAATAAATTAGAATACTGTTGGATATAGAATAAATTAATGAGAGGAATACGAATGTTAGTGAAGGAATTTGTCCCTCTCAATTATGGGAGAGATATCCATAGGTCCCTTGATAAGTTAGACCGTTAAAATGCATGGCCGTACTCAAATATATCAATCTAAGATATTGATATCATTTGTTTGAACAATCTACTATGGAGTCAAGAAATAATTGATTAAGCTTAATAAGGATGACATGCTCCGTGCCTTATGCTTAATCTGGATATCGTGTGACAAAAGGACTAAATATAAAATTATGGTTTGGTTCAAAGAGATCATCGATCTTCATTTAACCTGGATAGTTATAATGTTTTGTTAGAAACCGCTTATAACTTGGGCGCCATTTAAATATGATTTGGGCATACTGCCAGTGTTAAATGAACCTATAGGGTCACACAATAAGCGAACTTGTTAGGTTATTTTTCTGGTAATAAGATTTGATGAATTTGGAAATATGTCTAAGTTAATCGAACTTAGAAAATTTACCAGATATAATGAATTTGGAAATATGTCCACATTAGATGTATCTGGATAATGTCCAGATTATAAGAATCTGACTCGGTAAATTAATTGTTTAAATAACTGAATAATGGCAGAATCTTATCATATCAGTTTTAATTTAATTGGAATTTAAATTAAAATATGATAAGATATTATTAGGGTTGGACTCTAAGAGGTTTGGGGGTTTTTAAGAAAACCTTAGCTGTCTTTTCAAGAGTCTAATTCTGTTGAGAACATTCGTGCCATTCTCTACCAGAAAAAAAAAACCCTTTCAAACCCTAAGCGCTAGCATTCCCCGGGTGACGAGTGAGTTCACGGTGTGTATTCGATAGAGGACGTTCACGCACTGCAACGTATGGTGATCATTCGGGTTGCACGTGCAGCAGTACCATCAGAATCGAAGGATATCGATTTCACCAACCAGAGGTAATTCTGCAAACCTACGATCTTCTTAATCATTTACTTGAATTCTCGGAAGGGATTCGTAGATGTTTTCCGCGTTTATGAGTCCACGAATCCTAACAGTGGTATCAGAGCAACTTGCTAAACGATTAGGTTGATTCATCTGTGTTAATCGTATTGTTGTGGATATGTATGATATATGTTTAAACGGTGTATATCAGCATGTTCGCATGATTATGATTTTAGAATACTTAGCATGTAGACTACCTGAACTAGGTTTAATATGTGCGTCTTAATTGCATGATCTTGTTTTATCATAAGGTGGTTCCTCATTTAGTAACCATTTTTCATGCAAAATTATTTACAATCATAAACAAACTATTGAAAGAAAAATTAACATCATGTGATATGGCCCCCAAAAGAAAAAAAAGATAATTACAAATAAAAATTAAACAGAAAAACTTGGAAGCCCAAACCGCACGAACCGTGATCGAATCGCCCGAGAAAAAACTGCTCATTGCTTGCTCCAAAATCAACAACCATTTTCTCCATTTTTTTTTCTCCTTGGAGTTTCAATGTTGTTTAGGCACCAATATTGTTACAAAATTCTAGTAGATGAATTTAAATACAATATCAATCTCCTATGCCTTTCAAAATGAGGCGTATACATATTTTACAGAAAATGATTAACAATAAATACAAGTGCCTATATCTCCACCGCGAGACGTATACAACATCTGCCTATATAAAAAATTATGAGGGATCTATACAATCACAAAGATTGAATTTTTTAATTTGTAAAGGAACCACCTTTTTGGTTATTAACCCTAAACATGCTCCTAGAGTATAACCTGGGCTCTAATACCACTTGAAGGGTCATGGGAAAATAAAAAAACATAGTAGAAATAAGCAACTTAAAATTTTTTCGAGCTAAAGTTTAAGAATACTTACTTTTAGGCCACTAGATTGAATAACTGGAGGATTTGGGTTTGACAGAATGTTTTGGTTTGTCATGACTACTTGTTCGGTAGGAATACCGGCCAAATGTCGACTCTTTCGCATTAAATACGTACACCGAAATTGCTAGCTTTCAATCTTCCAAAGTATTCTCAAACCTCCTATAGGCTATCACCGACGAAAGTAGAATAATAGGTGAAAGAATGATTTTCTTGAAAGACCATTGAGAGAGCTATTATTTTTCTTTCAAAAAAAAAAAAAAACTAAAGGAAAAAAAAACCGAAGGAAAAAAACACAAGAAAAAATTGTTGGTGGCTTATTTTGGAACAAAAACAAGAAAACATTTTTTTTTCTTGATTCATTTTTGCCGCATGAAATTGGAAAACCATTATCATGTTCAATCTCTCAAGCAAATATGAAACCAATATATATATATTTTTTCATGAATTGCAAATCAACCTTTCTAATTTTTCTTATTTCCTTTTTAGTTTTTTCTTTATGTGACGGCTAATCCTTTGTTTCCAAAGAAAAAATAGCCATCACTCACAACCCTAGTGGGTTAGGGTTTTTCTTAATTAGCCCAAGACTAATTAACTAACTCCCCTATTAATTAATAAATCCACTTAGGCCTACTATAAAATTAACTAAGATAATTAATTAATAAAATAATTTAATTAGAATAGCCCAAGACTAATTAAATAGTGCTCTTATTAATTAATTGATCTTCTTGGGTCCAATATGAAATTACCTAATATAATTAATTAATTAATTAAATTAAATTGGCCTAATAAGTTATATTAATTAATTAATCCACTTGAGCCTAATATAAAATTACTCAAGATAATTAATTAATAAATTAATTTAACGTGGCCTAAAAAATCATTCTAACCTAAATAAATAATTATTGGAATCCTAGAATAATTTCTTTCAATATTAATTTTACCCAATAAGCCCATATTTTAAATAAAACTTACTAAGGTTACTGAGGTACTTTGGAGACCAAAAGATATATTATTCTTGACTACTAAAATGACCAAAATACCATTACTAACAAATAGTCGTATCTTTTCATTTTAAATATTCCATTTTATCACCATATAAAAATATTGACCACAAGAATAGTATTGCAAGTGTGATATCATCGACCTACAGGTGTAATGATGAAAATTTCCCTCTATGTAACACCCCCATTGAGATAGGAAAAATGTACTAAAGACTTTCCTCAACGACATCTACCATCCTTTGATAACTAGTCCGATAATCTATGACTTTTACTATGTACCAACTTATTCTCGGGAGCTACCCAAAAGCATACATACTAAGTCACATTTCACAGGGCCCTAGTTTATTTAGATTGTCCTAGACAATCACAAGGGAGTGATATCTTTACTAAGTGAAGCATAAAAACTCTATTGTGTAAGTCCGTCTTAATTAACTAGAATCACACACCCAATATACAAGGTTATTGCCTTGCGTAAAGACCTCACCCATCATACATCAAAGTGCACAAGTCCAACTTCACTAAAACACCAACCTATACTCAAGTCTAAAGGTATTCGTCCACATAGTAGCAGTGATAAACCAATCTTTATTTATTATAGTACTTCTATAAAGATTATTATTGTGTGATCTAATTCTATGTATTCCAAATACACTTACACTATTGGCGTGAGTGGACTACTCTCTGATCAAAGGTAAACCATTCCCTATTTAGAAGCTATAGTGTAATGATCTAAACCTTGACGAAGTGTCTAACTTCATCAATTGATCAAGAACATTTTTACTTGTATGTTAATAGCCCAAGATCTACATATTTCTGTGAGAGCACGACCTAATCACGTACTTCACTTACTATCACACTTAGACCTTAATGTGCAAATATATGTAAATAAATAATCATTAATGAATAAAGTATTTTATTAATTTCTAAAATGCAGAAAAACATATTCCATTTTGGGCATATATTCCAACAAAATCCCTCAATGAGCCTCATGTGAACTAGTGTAAAATAGATGCAAAAATTCTTACTAGAAATGAAAATTGAGGTTACTCATAAATTTGTTTTCAGAAAATTCATTCAGATGAAATAATTGTATTTTTCCACTGAAAACAGTTCTACAACTATAGAATTGAAAAAAAAAAAAAATTCAGTTTTGTGGTTCAAAACCATCACATGTTTGAAAAATTTTAGTTTTCAACTCAAAGCCCCAATTTCAGAGAAAATATGGGTGCTTCTCTCATCAGAAGAACTCTATGCGTGCAAAGCCCGTAGAACTTCGCCTTTGACTATGGTACTATTGTGTTTGAAGCTTCCCCGTTCATACTGGACCATATCTTGCCATTCTGGCTGTTGATGGTCCTCAGTACCTCAGCCCTAAAGTCCAACACTCAACCGTATCATGTCAGAACGATAAGTGACCGCAACCCATCTCCTCACAATTTAGGTATTTTACTTGCTACCGTAAGCTAGGGTTCCCAATCTTGATGTCAATCAACATTGAGGTGACAATGAGTGAACATATTAGTGTTCCCGCCGCTTGAAACACCCCAATATACACCCTTGAGTGTATATGCTAAAATAGGCAATTGCCAGCCAAATAAACGGCTAGCAAAGGACGGCTAATTTCAATTTCCTATTGCCTCGTTTAGAGTAAGACAATCCCCAGAACTGATCGAGTTACTTGGGATTGTCTACCTCGAATGTAAGCTAGTACAAAAAACATAGCCCTTGCTGGGTACTCAATGTCTTCACTAGATTGCAACCCAATCTGCTATACAATAATTCCCAAGGAATCCCAAAATACCTAAGGGAATAGAATGAAAATAGTTTTTAGGAGCAAAATTGTCATTTCCAAATTTTATTTCTCTACCGAGAAATCATTTCACAAGAAACAAGTGTAAAATGTGATTAAATACATTCTTTAAGGGCAATTACATAATTTATGAGTAATTTGGTCCAAAAAGAATAAATCCAGCATAATCCAAGAATTTAAATCCAAAAGATGTGAATAATACAAGGATTTAGGATTTCCCCACATTTCCAAGTAAAAGGGCAGTTTCATAATTTCTCCAAAAAAAAAAAAAAATGCTATAATTCAAGAATTCAAACTATGAAAATGGTATAAGGTTTATCTGAGTAAAACCAAAAGCTAATTCGATTCATAGAATATGCATGGAATGCTTTGAAACACATAGTTGTTTATGGAAAAAATATTCACAATTGAATAAATTCCATTTCTCATAAAGATGCATTATTTCTCAAGATAATGGCCATTTCCTGTTCAGGAAAACCATAAATGGTTTCAAAATCTAAAGCCACACGTTTGTGTCTTTCCATGCTTTAGAACATTATTCATCAAAATAAAAAATTTCAAGAATAAATCTCATGAATTTCATGTCATTTGAATATGAAATGAAATCATAGATTTTATCAAAAAAATCATATTTTCTTTAGAGAAACCAAATCGTTCAAATGTTCACTTTTGTCATAACAATTGCACACTAGCATTTTTGTTGTACAAGATATCAAAGGACTCACATTTTCCTAGGGAATCTTAACAAGATTGAGAGCATATTAAATATAGGCAACCTAAAGTTTTATTAGAAAAACCAATGGCATTTGTTATGCATAACTTCAAATTGCATAAACCACTAGCATAAGCTAGGTTTTCAAGTATATAAGAGACTCACCTTGAATACTCTATCACTTAACTATGTAAAGGACCTTGATTCCGTCTTGGAATCCTTAAAATGAATGACCTACAAGCATAAAAATCCATGCTTCATTTTGCATCTAGGATATTCAACTACACCAATAAGGAATATATTAGATTTCTTATCCTTTCTATTTAATTTCATTCTAGAAATGAAATATACATCTTGGAATATGATAGGGCCTAAATTTACCTTTATTTTTGTAGTTATTTAAGGTTATTTTGTGACTCTTTTGATTTAATAACTAGCCAATTCCCTTCTTATTTGATTTTTTACCTGTGAAAAGTGTTTTTGGTGATTTTATGCAGAAATTGAAGAATTTAGAGGTTAATTGTGCGATTCTAGACTGACCTGGCACTGCCCTAAGGAGTTTGAACCGGCCCTGACTTAATTCTGGAAAATAGGGGCAAAACAGAACAATTTCGAAGGTGGACAGAGTTGGGCCGATGCCAACCCAAGCATCTGAACCAACGCTGGCTCCATCTTGATGCAGTGTCCGCGGAAATTCTTTTCAATGCAAAATTTGACAACTTCTACTAGGACTCTTTTGAAAACTGAATTGGAGACAAATAGGACTCTTGTATTGACTTTATTACAATCTAAACTCCTATAAATACAAGAGAATAACATTGTACAAGGTGGTTTTTAGTTTTTTAATGTAATATTTTTAGAAAACTCTTGGAGAAACACCAAGAATAAGGAGGATCAAGGAGAATTTTTGGAGAAGAAGAAGAGGTTGATCAAGAAGGTTTCAACAAAGAAGAAAAAGGCTTACTTGTTTATGAGTAGTTTCTTTTTCTCTTCTTTGTAATTTATTGTTCCCTCACACTTCAGCTTTTGTTTATCCTCAAGCAATCAAGAATCTAACACACCAAGTAAATAGCTTATTAACTAAAATGATTGTTGTGAACATGGCTAATATAGTAAAGATATTGTCTTTCTTTCAACTTAAGGATTCAGCCCAACACTTATTCAATCAAGCTAATTTCATGCAAACTCATGTATTAAGATAGATGTCACCAAGGCCCTTGAAATTGAGTTAAACAAGTTCATATCCATTTAATGTATTTCACCCCATTCCTCAAGTCAAGAATGCAAACATTGTGATTCATATAAGTTAGGAATAATAATCAAGTCAAGTTCTACAATTTCGAACTACTACAATCTAAGTAGTAAACTAGGGACATTCTCACCATTTTTTCTTGGGAATTCATAGCCTCAAGTGAGTGAATTTCTCTTTACTCAACGTATTAGCCACCTTAATTTTTCAAAGCATTTTTTTTTTCACTTACACTCTTATTTTCTCTCATCTCACTTTTTCTTTTTTTTTTTCTCATTATTTTTTTTCTTTTCTTTTTCTTGCCAGAAAGGACACATAAATCCCTTTATGCATTATTTTTTTTCACACACATTTTTTTTCTCTCAGCCTCACGTCTCACCCAATTTACTTAAACTTAGAATAAGGACTAGTTTAAAAAATCATAGTACCAAAATGAACCAAAATTCCATACTTATTTTTCATCAAAAAATTAACATCAATCCTTAAAAAATAAAATGTCACAACATCTACTGAAACATAAACAACGTTAATCCAAATTTTCAAGACATAGCCTATATCACACAAAATATACAAGTTTGCATAAAACTAAACTCAATCAAATAAGTCTTAAACCAACTTCTCATGCCAAAAATAAAACAAAAACAATACCATAATAGACAAAATTTGCAATTTTGCTTTTAAAATATTAAAATTTTTCTCAAATTAGCTCAAAATTTCAAGAAACATCACGAATATTGACAAAAACTTGGACAAAGAATATCACTAAACTACTCCCCCATACTTAAAATGGACAATATCCTCATTGGACAAAAATTAAGATAATAAAACATCTCCAAAGGGACTAAAAAGAATAAAAGGAGGAAGAAAGTTAAGCAATACTCCCCAAGTGCAATAAGCTCCTTTAAAATGTTTAAGCTTAGATAAAAAAGAAGAGCTTCTCTAAGAAGAATTTATTTAATCCTGCAAAACAAACCACACCTAAAAGCTTAAAGAAAATAATAACAAAAAAAAAAAAAACCCAAAACAAAAGAAAACAAATTAAATCAAAAGACTATTGGAAATCCTAAGAAAATAAATAAAGACATAACTCACTCCCTCACACTTAAGATAGAAAATATTTTCCTTATTTAGGCAGAAATAACACCAAACAACTAAAAACTAAACTAGATAAAATGAAGTAATGACACAAACACATAAATAAACCTAAATTCAAAACAAAAGCAAAACAAAAATACAAATTCTTTCCACTCATCATGCTTCCTCATCAAATCCTTGTAAAAAACATTAATGCTCAATGAAAAATTTAGGCATGATGAATGTAGAAAGAAAGGAGGTTTTAGAAAACGGTAAGGGACGTGAAAAACATTAGAAGTAATAAAAGTAAACGCAAAATCCTTAGTCCCTTGCAACTCTTTGGATACATAAATTACTTTGTCAACACATGAATGCAAATAGTATCTAAAGAATGCATCAATCTTGCCAATTAACCCTTCAAAAGAATTATCACAATGAAACTTCCCGGTTAAACCTAGTAATGTAACACTTAAAGATGGAATTAAGAAATCCTTACTTTATAGTATGTAGTCTACAAAAACTAATTTACCTTCATTTGAATGGGGTGAAGGGTAAAATCTATTAACATTCTCCAAGGACTTCTTATGATGTATTATTGAAAAATCCAACTCCTTAAGGCATGTTAAACTCCATACATCATCAATAGAATGATCAGGCTCCATGAATTGAGAGGTACTTACAAAAGAGAAATTAGAATTAGAGCATAAAGTAGCATCAAATTATTCTTTCATCACATTTTTCAAATTCTCCTCATGGCCTCTCTCTTCCCCTTATTGCTTTTTCAAATACATGAGCTTTATTACTCAAGGGACGAAATTGTTCTCCAATTCTCTCTAAAACTGTCTAATAAAACATCGTTACATCTTTTTAGGGGAGAACTGACACCACCTCATCCAATGCATCCGGCGCTGGCCCATCACTGTAACACGTCCCCTATTTTTGTCCGAATTTTGATGTGTTAGATGACATTCTCCCTTGAACTTCCTCAACGATCTCAACTAGTTGTGTTCTTCGATAGCTCAATCATTGGGAAACTTCTTGTAGCCATTTAACGGATGAATTGGTATTGGCAATAAAAGAATCTATTGATGCTTACAGTGACGTCTCACTAATAGCATCAATGTGTACTTGCAACCTTGCCAATCTATCATCATTGTAGCTCATTTGATAGTGTGCCCAGGAAAAATTGTCCATGATGATGTCAACCTTGCACTAAAAAAAAAAAAAACAAAAATCAAATTGAGAATAAAAATACAAATAGTAAAAATTAAAATAAAATAAAAAAAAGCATATAACAATACACATACCAAAATATGCACAAAGTACTAAAAAACTAAAGTTAGTGATATGTACAAATACAACAAAGGCTAAATCAACAAGACTTGAGTGTTTCTGACAGTGCTAATCCCTAGCAACGATGCCAAAAACTTGATGTTTGTTTTTTAGTATTGGAAATATTAAAAACAAGGGGCCACAATCAATTAAGTTTTAATTAAAATACTAACCACTAAAACTATGCATATGGGCAAGTATACCCATTATATAGTATAGGGAATAACAAATATTGAATCCACAGAAACTTAGGCTCTAACATTACTTTACCCAAATTTTTATTGTTTAGCCAATAAAATAAAGAAAAAAAAACCTACTAACATAATATGCTAGAGAATAAATCAAGTTTACCTAAGAAAAGTCACCAGGAGTATCAAGGAATAAAAAAAAAGAAGAAAAGTGATAGGGCCTAAATTAGTTATATTTCCTAGTTATTTGAGGCTATTTTGTGATACATTTTGTTCAATAACTAGCCATATTCCTTTATATTGGAGATTTTACCATTAGAAAGGTATTTTGTGCAATATTTCAGATTTTAGGGGTAAAATAAGACAAAAACGTCGTAAAACAGAACAAATGTGGCGTTGGACAGGATAGGGGAACTGGCGCCGATCACGTGCTGCTGGCATGCACTTTGAGGCAACAAAAAAGCAATGAAATAGAGTGGAACAAAACCAAACCGGCGCTGGCTGGGAGGCTAGAGGCGGCGCCAACTGCACTCTAGAAAGAATGTCACGAAAATTAAGAAAAAATCAACGAACGACTGGAGAAACAGATCACAACCGGCGCCGGCCCTAGCCAGGACAGACGGTGCTGGCTGCGCTCTAATGTTAAGGCGGTGCCTTGATTTTCGTGCACAGTTTTTGGCAATTTGCAGAGTTTTAGTATTTTTCTACTTCTAGTCAGCCAAAAACCCTAGAGGAACGATTTTAGGCACTTCTAAACCCTATAAATAAAGGGAAAACACAAGAGAAAAGGGAGAATTCGTAGATCATAACAGAAAATCACTCAAATCAAGGAGGAGTTCTACCAATTCAAGGAGGATTGTGCAAGAGGGTCTACAAAGGAAGAAGAAGGAGGCTTGTCTATGAGTGCTTTCTTTTACTTTGTTTTCTTTTCTTAAACAATGATGTATTAATTGTTTTATTGTAATTTGACATTGTTTTAGGTATTCATCATTATTAGAGTTACTTTGATCTTTTGATTAATTGATTGTTATTCTTGGCATTTAATTACTTGTACTTATTACGAGATTAATTGGTTGTTTCTTTCTATTAACTCGCTGAGACCAAAGGGGTTGATGGTGGTTTCAATTGATTAATTTTATATTTATTGTCTATTAACTTGCTGAGACCAAATGGGTTAATTGCTAAGAACTGAGTAATTAAAGGTTAATTGATATTTGCTGAGACTAAAGATTCATTGGTTAGCTTCATGTTCTAAGTTTGCCGAGACCAAGGAAATTTAACTAAGGATTGTGTTTAATACATCTTTTGGGTGAATTAGTTGAGATGAGACCAAGTAATACTAATTTATCTAAAAGATAGTGATTTCATGGATTGACCAAATAAGTGAATCTATCTTAATCCTTCATGATGCCAAGAGAATGATTAAATATGATAATGGTTAGGTCCTTTAAGATCATGTTTGTCAAAACAATGGTTTAAGTTACATAATTCTCCATCATTGACATGTATATATATTCTTTTATTTTGTTTTATTTTATTTTATTTATTCCTTTTCACTTTATTGAGTCGATTAAACAATGAAAGAAAATGGATTAATGCATACTTGTTCCTTGAGGATCGACACTCATTTGAACCCTATGCTATGTTAATGATGAGTATGCTTGCTCATATGTGTAATTTGGGGTTAATATTTTATTTAAACTTGAATGGGAATGTGTTTATTTTTATATAATTTTTATACCCAAATCCATACGCATCAAGTTTTTGGTGCCGTTGCCGGGGAACAATATCATAAAAGCTTAGATTTTATTGATTTAACAATGTGAATATGTAAATATGCACATATGAAAATATGTTAATTTTTACAATTGTTCATTTCGCACAAAAGTGCCATCTTTTGTATCTTATGTATCTTTGTAATCTAATTTACTAACTTTGACTATGTTTAATTTGACTAACATGTTCTTGTAATTTTGTTTGAATTGTGAATTCCGTTATCTAACTTTCGTTTTGTCTTTTCTAGGTGTTATCCTTGGTACATGACCCGAAAATATAAAGGTGAGATAGTCGATTTTGATCCCGAAATCGAAAGGACATTATCAAAAATTCACCGGACACTTAAAAGAAACTTACTCGCAGATATGGACGGTGCTTAAAACAACAATGCTGGAAACAACAGGAGGGTTATGGATGACTTTGTGAAACCTGCAATCTCGGGCACGAGCTTGAATATCACTAGACCTAGGGTGGATGCAAATAATTTCAAAATAAAGCCCAATATAATCCAGATGGTCCAAAATATAGTCCAATTCGATGGGCTACCTGAAGAAGATCCTAATGCCCACTTAGCTAGTTTCTTTGAAATCTGTGATACCTTCAAGATGAATGGTTTTTTGGAAGATGCCATTGAACTAAGACTTTTTCCTTTTTCCTTGAGAAATAGAGCCAAATCTTGGTTAAAGTCTTTACTTACAGGTTTCATCACTACTTGGAATGCCCTAGCTAAAAAGTTTCTTGCCAAATATTTCCCTCCAGCTAGGACAGCCAAACTTAGAAACGAGATATTTGCCTTCCAATAATTATATTCAGAACCTTTGTATGAAAGTTGGAAGAGGTTTAAGGAGATGCTGAGAAAGTGCCCACACCACAGATTTGAGCTAGGAATGCAGATGTTCATATTTTTGAATGGCCTTACATTCGCAACACGAAAAGTGGTGGACTCTTCTACAGGGAGTTCCATCAATCATAAGACCTCGGAGCAGGTATCCGATCTTATTGAGAACTTGGCTTCTAATAACTATTCTTGGGGAAGTGCAAGGTCTAAAGCTCGTGTGCAAGGAGTGCACAAAGTGGATGCTATGGCAGTTTTGGAGGCTAAGGTGGAAGCGTTGACTCAAAAGATGGAAAAAATGGTGATGTCTCAAGGCCAAGTGGTAAATGGAAGTTGTGATTTTTGTGGAGAAGGGCACCCAAATCAGGAATGTCAAAAACATGGGTTCACTCCAAAAAACCACAGAACAGGCAACCTTTGTAGGTATCATCTATCCAGGTAACAATCCTTATAGCTCTACTTACAATCCTGGTTAGAGAAATCACCCTAACTTTCTTGGAGCAATGGAAATCAACCTAGGCAGGGTTCTTTTAACTTTGGGGGCAATCAAAGGAACCAACCCCCTTTGAACAACAATTCAACACCTTCCAAGCCACCATTAGAGGACTTGATTGGCGAATTAGTAAGTACAACGGAGACTAAGTTCCAAAGGGTTGATATTGCAACAAGGAACTTAGAGGCTTCCATACATAACATGGAGAACTAAATTGGCCAACTTGCTAAACTACTTTGGGATCATTAAGCGGGGTCATTTCCAGGAAACACTGAAGAAAATCCATGGGATCAATGCCGTGGAAAACATTGAAGTCATTTTTTTGCTTGTAGTTGTTGTATTGGAATAAATTTTATTTTCGTCATTTTATTTTATTGCTTTTATTGTTTCTTCATGAATTAAATTACATTATTCATCATTACTACATGTTCATCATTTTTATTTCATTTAAAAAAAAAAAAGAATTTTCAGAGCCTGGACAGACTGCAACCGACGCCGGCTAGGAGTAGAACCGACGCCGGCTCCTGTTGGGGAAGGGACTTCAACTAGGCCATTTTGGCCACTTTTTCTTTCAAACTCTCCAACTCCCTCTTAAATTCTCTCTAACCCGCGCCAGCTTCACCTTCCAAACCTCTCAAGATTTGATTTTTCACCTCCCAAACACTTTTAAAACATCAATCTATCCTTCTTTTATTGATTCTACAGATCAAAAGGCTTTAAATATTCGATTTTTCATGAAAACCCAATCTTCAATCCACATGCAAAGAGCTTGGATTTCTAAAAAAAAGAATGCATCTTTTGCTTGCCCATCATGCATAGGCGATTATAAAGGTATGATTTTTCTTGAATTCCCATAGTTAAAATGTTGTAGATGAATTTTTCTAATTTTGGATATATTTTTTGCTGAAAATTGGGATATATAATGTTCTCTTGCATTGTGAATTAACTCTTAAGCTTCATGACATTAGTTATATTATGAGTTAATGATTCTTGGGTACTTGATTCGTTCACATGATCATTAAGGAGTTTATGCATTTGCTTAAAGGGTATAATTATGGCTATTATGATGATTGAGTAATTAGTACACATTGGCTTTGAATTGTCTTACACTTGATTACTATAGTGCTATAATGAATCCATAATTCATATGATCATGTTATAAGCATCTGTACACATTGGGTTTGTTCAACATATTTATGCTTCATAGTGAGCTTTTATATGTATTCTTGTAGGTTGTGTTGTAAATTTTGGAGATTTACTAGAGAAGATTGAATTGTTTGTGTTTGGTGTGGGATATACTGTAAAGAAGTTTGGGAATAATTGTTGTGAGCTGGTTGAGCGTTGAGTGGGAGTTGTGTATTGTGTTTGAACAGGGGAGATACAGCCCTTCTAAAATCTTTGAGCTTTTTTATTTTTATCCTCCTATTTTCACCACTACTTATTGGCCAATATGTCTAGAGCACGGGATCAACCCTCAAAAAGGGCTAGAGCTTTTTCTTCCTCAGCCCCTTCATCTATAGACCCCCAGTTCCTTAGGCCAGCTGAGTTTATTGATCCATCATGTGAGGCGTGGTATAATAGGAGAGCTTCAAATAAGATTATTGTGGAGCATACCTTTACACCTGTTGGGATGTATGCCCTCTTAGACTAAGTTTCTAATGTAAAAAATCAAATGTTTTAATAAAAGAATTTATTTTCAGAAATTATTTGTGAATTTACAATTTTCTTTGTGCATAATTATGTTTGGAAAAGACCCATTGTGTTTAGGTAAGTGGTCCACGTGAATTGAGGTCTTTCACAGTAAGGTATGGATCACGGGTTACTTAACACATAAACTTTTGTTTTTAATTGATTGATGAGAATAGGAATCTCATCATATCTAGGTTATTATGTTGTGAATTCTAAATGGGGAATGGCTTATCTTTAGCCAGTGAGTAGTCCAATCACTTCATGACATAAGTGTATTTTAAACCTAGACTACTACCATTACAACGTGGACTAGTACTCTACGACTTGAGTATGAGTTGGTGTTCTGACGAAGCTAGAAGCATATGCTTTGATATGCTGTAGTTGAGGTTCTATAGTAGGGCCAGTATACTAGCATGTTGGGTATGTGTGACTAGTTAGTTAAGACAAACTTGTACAAGATAGTTTTTATACTATATCGCCCCTTGTGGTTGTCTGAATGATCTAAATATCTAGGGCCCTAGGAAACATGACTTGGATGTTTGCTTTAGGGTAGCTCCCTTGGAAAGCGGAAATAATCCAGGAAGTTATGGATCATTGGACTAAAGGCCTAAGGATGGTAGATGTCATTTCGAGAGGTGTTAGTACACTTCTTCCTATCTGAATGTATGGTGATATATAGAGGGGTATTTTAAGTCATTACACCTGTAGGTCGGAGACTTTGCTAACGCAGCACTGTCCTTGGGGTCAATATTTTCTTATGGTGATATCAGAAAATATTTAAAATGCAAAATACAGTTATTTATATGGCAAGGGTATTTTGGTCATTTTAGTAGCCAAGGCAATGTGTCTTTTGGTCCCCAGTATAGACCGTGAGTCCTAATTAAATACGGGCTAAGGAATTAAATTAAATTAAATAGAATTTATTTTATTTAAGTAGCCTGATTTAATTATTAGGCTAGAATAAAATAAAGGTCCATGGAGAAAGAGAATTAATTAAATTAGTTTAGTGGGTTAATTAATTATTCAGGGCTTTGGCCCAGTTTGAATAATTAGGGATTAACCTGAGACTAAATTGATTTAGGCTTATTTAATTGGACTGGTTTATTTGGGCTGAAAAAATTAATTATCTGTTGGGCCATTAAGTTGTTTCTAACTAGAATAATTAATTAAGGCCAAAAGGTTAAACTAAGAGTCCAATGGCCCAGTCCAGTTTAACCTAGGGTTTTATTTAGGTTAAATAGGAGGATTGGAAATAACGTCGTTGTTACAGAACACATAATCTAAGTGTCGGCTTCTTCTCTGTCGTTGTTAGTTGTTCACCAAACGGTAGTTAGGCAGGCCATATACTGGGAGACCGAGAGTTCGGCGTTCACATACATGCAAAGGCGGAGTAGGAGGCTTGCAGGAATCGCACCAGGGGCTTCCACTAGCACACCTACCTCGGTTACGCATGTTCTGGTCCAGCCACCTTTTGAGAACCCGAAGGAGGTAAAAATTTTAAAACCTCCGGATTTGGACAGGGCGCAACTGGCGCCGGCCTTGTCCTGGAATCCCTGTTCTTGTTTTTATAATTTTTTCTATGTTCGCTTCTGCTGCGTCTCCTGTGTTTTGCCGCTTTTCGTGCCTTCAATTGGTATCAGAGCATGAAGGTTTTGTGAAAATATAGGGAGCATGCATCTAGATGAATAAAACTGGACACATATGTGTGATTAAAATTGTGATCCTTCGCTGTTTGTGGTATGGATAGATTCTCTGTTAAACCTCGCGGGTGGAAGAATATGAATTTGTAATTTACTATTTTTCTTAGTAAATCGTGTAAGCCAAATGTTTATGGGTATAGGCGATTGTTGGTTTTAGTTGATTTTATTGTATTCGGTTTGAAATCGGAGAGCTATTGAAGCCAGAAGTTGTGCAAAAAACAGAGGAAATTCGTAGAAGAAAAAAAAAACTGCAGAAGAGATCCAGTAGAGCCGAATTGGCGCTGGCTGGGATGGCCGAACTAGCGCCGGCTAGGGTCTGGAAGGCCGGTCTGCACAGTTTTCTCGTGGGTCCTGGTTCTGGTGGCAGGTGCAGTAGATCACATTCAGATGGGTGGCTGATCTAATGCGGTGGGTGCAGTGGACCTAGGATTTTTTTTTTAATTTTTCCTTGTTATTTTTCTTGCAATTTCTTTTGGTTTTGGGGTCCATATCAGGCGAAGTTAATATTTTGTAATAGTTAATATTCGAGGAATATTTTTGCATGAAAAATATTAGTAAGGAATTTTAGGATTAAACAAGATCATTAATTAATGTGTTTAATTCTATTATCTGGGCACTTAGGTTTAAAAAAAGAAGAGCATAAAAATGTCTACTGTTTTCTAGCATGCTATTTATTTTTGGAACATATGTGCACGTTTTCTCAAAGACCAAAGTCTTTGGGAATGTTTTTGACAAGGAAAACATTTTTTCTACAAATTAAATGGTTATTTTAACTTGAACAAAAATTAATCCTTAGATATTTTCTCAAAGGATTTAATCCTTAACATAGAAAATATATTGGATTTAGATATTTTTGTAAAGTTAAAATAGAAAGCCATTTTTTTTTTAGTTTGGCACAAGAAAAATTGTTTTGTCAAATAAACTTGAGATCAAAGTCTCTAGAAAGTTTTAATTGGAAAATTTTTTAAATCATTAAGTTTTTAACTTAAATAAAATTAGTCCACGGAAAAAACCCTCAAAGGATATAAGCCTTGTCATAGAAATTTTTATGGACTTAGACATTTTATTTTTGAGTTAAGGGAAAACTTAATGGAAATTTCAAAAGGATATTTTTTAGAAAACTCTTATTTTAAAAGACTAAGTGGGACAAGGGTTCCAACGGCCCCACGGCTTCCATCACGATCCTCATTAGAGATCGTGGGTCCTCTCGTGTCACCTTGGGAGTGAACTCGTATAGGATAGGGATACCATAAGGATCTAGATCTAATAGAGAGATGTAATTAATAACCCGGGGCACGTACTATGATCGGCCAGCCCCTCGTTGGAGTCATAGTGCGAGGTATGTCCATAGAAAATGAGAGGAAATGACCATCCCCTTGGTGGAGTTATCTTCTAGATCATTACCTAGAAGGGAAATTAATTGGTGGTGGTTAACATACTTAGCTTAGGAAACTGTTAATCTTTCCAAGAAGCTATGTCAATTTTCCTAAGAGCTAAATTGATTATTATCAGTTTTGATAATAAGTATAAGTGCACATATTTATTTTTTTTCACAAACTGAATCTTTTTTCTTTTATTTTTCGATTTTTCAGAAATAATGGGAGGTTTTTTTAGTCTATTGGCCGTTATTCTCCGAGAGAATAAGCTAACGAGACCAAACTATGTGGACTGAAAAAGGAACCTGGACTTAATACTTACAGCGGAAGAGTATAAGTATGTCCTTTATGAAACCTGCCCTGTTATCGGGGAAGGTTTCACTGTCGAGGAGCGTGAGGCTGAGAAGGCATGGAAGAAGGCCGATGAGATGGCTCGTTGTTACATGTTGGCCTCCATATCTAATGTGCTCCAATCCAAACATGAGCATATGACCACTGCATTTGACATAACCTAATCATTAGCCACGATGTTTGCGGATAAGAGCCGGCCCGCAAGGCAGGAGGCTTTTCGAACCATCATTAACACCAAGATAGCTGAGGGAGCATCAGTTAGAGAGCATATGCTTAAGATGATTGCTACTTTCGAGGAGGTAGAAATCTTAGGGGTTGTCATTGACCCTGAGAGCCAAGTGGACATGGTTCTTAAATCTCTACCGGATTCCTTTACTCAGTTCAAGTTGAACTATAACATGAACAAGTTGAACAAGGGTTTGATTGAGTTGATGAAGGAGCTCCAAATGGCAGAGAAGGTCATGAAGCCACAATCTAAGGCTATGATTGCTAAGGCTTCATTTTCTAGAACTGGGCCCAAGCTCAAAAAGTTCAAGAAGAAGAAGGGGAATGCAGCGGTCCAGCAAAAGACCCAGACCAAAGATAAACCCATGGGCAAGTGCTTCAAGTATGGACTAAAAGGACACTAGAAAAAGGAGTGTCCAAATCTTCAAGCCAAGAAAAACCCCACAGGTAATGTTTTCTATCTAGAGTCTATATCAATGGTTGGATCAACTTCCACTTGGATTGTTGATTCAGGAGCCACTGATCACATCTGTTGTTAGTATTGTGACCTAGAGGCAATCACTTGTACCATGTATATTGCATATTAAATTAATAAGAGGCATTCTTTATCTTTCAGTTTGATTGTTATATCTAACTATGTGTACAAACCGTTAGATAAAGTCCCTAGTACAACACAGTGTTAAGGAAATCATGATAGAGATCATGATGTGAGATTCCTACTACACTATGCAGTGTTTGTACTTAAATAATCCCCAGTCATAGTATTAATAAGATGGGACATTATTAATACGCCAAGACTAGCACATGTTATATCTCTTGATTGGATCAAGCGGTGGTTTTCATATCCATGGGTATTGAGATACTCAAGATTAACGTGTGGATGTTTGTTTTGAAACAAGTTCATTGGATGACCTAGCTACGAGATAATCACTTGGATAACTATTTAGTGCCAGTGATAGAATCTCATTATAGCAAGTGTGCAAGTATCCTTAGACTTGAGATCTCCAAAGTACTTTGTTTATCGAGCGTTGTACTTTGATTCTAATCTTTAGAGTCTTATCTAGGACCGCCTATGGGATGGATATTGGGTACAACGTAAAGTAAACGAAAGTAGTTGAGAGGGTCAATAAAGGATTCACCACTCCTAATAGTAGGAGAGTATATCTCAAGGCCACTTGTAGAAATCATTACTCATGAAGTCCTTGGCCAAGGCGACTATGTGATGGAAATGGTTCCAATTGATACACATATCGAGTAATGGATTTCTTGAACAAGTATTAAAATATTCAGGCCAGAATTAATAATATTCTGGAGGGAGTTGGCACTAATTCCATGCTCTAGACCGAATGAGATATTGTATGTTGAAAGGAGTTTATTGCACTGATAATTTGATATTGAAAGGTTCATGTCAAGCCACTTGACTTTCTGGACTTTTGGGTGGTCAAGAGTCATTGCTAGATGTCGCTCTTGATATGCTAAATATGAATTTATTAATTAGAGAATTAATAAATTTAATCCTTTATTTTATTAAGGATTATTAATTCTAATATTGTTAGAATTAATTCATATTATGTTACCAATAAGACCAGGAAACCTAATGGGTCACACACAATAAAGGTTTGAATGCTCAAATATATTATTTGATAATATTGTGGGGTTAATTAAGAGAAGTGAATATATTTATAGGTGAATTATAAGTTTGTTATAATTCATGGGACCTAATTGTAATTAAGTAAACTTTAAGGACCAATTTGTTGACAATTGGACGTTGAAGGACTAAGTTGCAATTTATGGTAATTATAAATCTATAAATATAAGGAAACGGTTTCCTTAGGGTTTGAGACAGACTATTCACGCAATAACAGAGAAACCGTTTCTCTGCCTCTCTCTTGATCAAACCCTAGCCGTCTCTCTTCTTGATCAAAACCCTAGCCTCCCGAATTCTACTAGCATAGAATTGTGAGATTGTGAGCATTCAACCTTGTGTGGATTATCATTAGAGGGAGTTCTTTCTTGGACTTCAGTTGAGCTGCAGTGAACGGTTTTGGATAATCTGGATTGCGCCTGTGTTCTTGTTTCTGAAATTTTTGAATTCCGGCTTCACAAGGTAATAAATGCAATCTTCTCCTTTTTCCCGTTTCTATTGCAAACCCGTGATCCATGGCTTGGATTTCTTGTTGTTTTTCGCTGCGCTTAATCTGATTATGCATGATAGAAATCCTACATCTGTAACTCCTTGCAGGGGTTTAGAAAGATTAGAAGACTCCAAAAAGGTGAACATGGACTACGTGTGGGAAATGGAGCACAAGTTTGGGCCCTTGCAGTGGGAAAGTTGGATCTTGTATTTGATTGTAATAGAATAGTGGTTTTGAAAGATATTTTATATGTACCTGGATTTAGACAGAATTTGATTTCGATTGCGAAATTAATAAATCAAGGATATTCTGTATCTTTCCATTCTGGTATTTCTATCAGTAAAAATGGAGAAATTTTATGTACTGGGCACAAGTATGGGAATCTATTTTTCTTAAACCCTATTAACAATTAATTAAATAACGATCGATCTGAACCTTTAACAAGAAAGAGAAAGACCAATGTCAATGACTTTTATCTTTGGCATATAAGGTTGGGGTATATCAACTCAACAAGGATTCAGAGGTTGATCCATGATGGGCCCTTGGGCTTATTGAGATTGAAAAATTAGCCTCAGTGTAAGTCTTGCCTGATGGGAAAGATGATCAAAAGGTCATTTGCCCTGAAAACGGAAAGGGCCAAGAAGGTATTGAGTCTTGTTCATGCTGATGTGTGTGGTCCCCTGTCTACACCAGCTAGAGGAGGTTTTGAGTACTTCATCACTTTCACGGATGATTGTACAAGGTTTGGTTACGTTTACCTGATGAGATGCAAGTCTGACTCTTTTGATAAGTTTAAAGAGTTTAAGGCTGAAGTGGAGCGTCAGACAGGTAAATTAATCAAGACCTTACGATTGGATCTTAGTGGAGAGTACCTTCTTGGTGAATTTAAGGACTACATGGTACATCATGAGATAGTATCCCAACTCTCTGTGCCGCGGACACCCCAGCAGAACGGAGTAGCTGAGAGAAGGAATAGGACATTGATGGAAATGGTCCGAAGTATGATGTCTCATGCTACTTTTCCAGTGTCTTTTTGGGGATATGCCTTGGAAACAATGACATATATTCTGAACTTGGTGCCTTCTAAGTCAGTACCTAGGACTCTCTATGAGATGTGGACATGGCGTACGCCAAGTCTGAATCATCTTAGGATATGAGGTTGTCTAGTTTATGTACTGGTTAAGGGAGACAAGTTGGAACCAAGATCAGAATTATGCTATTTTGTTGGGTATCCAAAAGGAACAAAGGGTAGTTACTTTTATCATCCTAAGGAGCAGAAGGTACTAGTTAGTACCAATGCTAGATACTTAGAGGATGATTAAAGTACTTCCATGAAAGGTTCAACTAGGTTGGAACTGGAGGAAAAGTTATCTTCGGAAGCAACTTCTTCTGACCCGATTGTGGAACAAGAAGAGGCACAACCTCAAGAGCCTGTACAAATAGAGCCTCGTTGTAGTGGGAGAGTGTCTAGGGTTCCAGAAAGATGGACTGGAGAAGCTTTCGAGCTGGTCTCTGACCATCACGAACATGACCCCACTAGATACGAGGAGGCTATTATTAGTGCTGATGCAATTCTGTGGCATGAAGCAATGAAAGCCGAAATTAAGTTTATGTATCTCAATTAGGTTTGGGATCTAGTAGCTTCACCTGAAGGGATAAAACCCATAGGGTGTAAGTGGGTATACAAGAGAAAGAGGGGAGTAGATGAGAAGGTGAAAACCTTCAAAGATAGGCTTATGGCGAAAGAGTATACTCAGAAAGAACGAATCGACTATGAGGAAACCTTTTCCCCGGTAGCCATGCTTAAGTCCATCCGTATCCTCCTTGCCATCGCATGTCATTATGACTACGAGATATGGCAAATGGATGTCAAGATGGTATTTTTAAATAGCCATCTTAGTGAAGACATCTATATGTCTCAACTGGAAGGCTTTATTTCTAAAAGCCAAGAGCATATGATTTGCGAGCATATGGTTTGCAAGCTTAAGAAGTCCATTTATGGACGATACAGGCATCAAGAGTATGGAACATTCGTTTTGATGAGACTGTAAAGTCTTATGATTTTGTTCAAAACGAGGATGAACCATGCGTATACAGAAAACTTGAAGGCGTTAATATGGTTTTTCTTGTCTTGAATGTAGATGACATTCTACTCATTGGAAATGATATCGGGTCATTGTCATCTACAAAGGTTTGGCTGTCTAGTCAATTCAGTATGAAGGACTTGGGAAAAGCCAGCTACATTCTCGGGATTGGACTTCTTAGAAATAGGAAGCAGAGAATGTTAGGATTATCCCAAGTGGCATACATTAACAAGATGCTAGCCAGGTACAGCATGGACTCATGCAAGGGAGCACTAATTCCATGCAGACATAGGTAGTCACTTTCTTCAAGGGACTGTCCAAAGTCTCAAGGAGAAAAGGACAAAATGAGTAAGATTCCCCACGCTTTAGCTATGGAAAGTCTCATGTACGCTATGCTGTGTACTAGGCCAGATATCTGCTTTGTCGTAGACTTGATTAGCAGATATCAGTCAAACCCTGGGGAGGTTCATTGGCAAGCTGTAAAGTATATACTCAAGTACCTCAAGGGAACGAGAGATTATATGCTGGTTTACAGAGCTGATGACTTGGTTCCTACAAGATACACAGACTCAGACTTCTAGGCGGATAAGGATGAGAGAAAATCTACTAGTGGATATGTTTTCACCTTGTCTGGAGGAGCTATTTCATGGTGGAGTATAAAGCAATCTTGCATTGCAGACTCAACCATGGAAGTTGAGTATGTGGCAGCTTCGGAGGCATCTAAGGAAGCAGTCTGACTCCGGAAGTTTCTTTCAGAACTTGGAGTTGTGCCACACATGGACAGGCCGATTGTGATGTATTGCAATAACACTGGAGCAGTATCACAATCAAAAGAACCCAGGAACCATAAGAAGGGGAAGCATATCGAGAGGAAGTACTACCTAATCCGGGATTTCATCCAGAGATAGGAAGTCGTGGTAGAACAGATTGCCTCCGAGAACAATCTAGCAGATCTATTCACTAAGCCTTTGCCCGAGAGAGTCTTCAAGAGATACTTAGACGCCATAGGGGTGGGCACCTATGGACTTACGTAGTCTTAGAGTGCAAGTGGGAGATTGTTGAGATGTATGCCCTCTTAGACTAGGTTTCTGATGTAAAAAATCGAATGTTTTAATAAAAGAATTTATTTTTAGACATTGTTTGTGAATTTACAATTTTATTTATGCACAATTACTTTTGGAAAAGACCCATTGTGTTTAGGTAAGTGGTCCATGTGAATGGAGGTCTTTCACAATAAGGTATGGATCACAGGTTACTTAACATATAAACTTTTGTTCTTATCCTATTGATGAGAATGAGAATCTCATCATATCTAGGTTATTATATTGTGAATTCTAAATGGGGAATGGCTTACCTTTAGCTAGTGAGTAGTCCACTCACTTAATGACATAAGCGTATTTCGAATACATAGAACAAGACCTGTAGTAGTGGTTTCTAAAAATGGTAGAAACTAAGACTACTACCACTACAGCGTGAACTAGTACTCTGCAACTTGAGTATGAGTTGGTGGTCTGACAAAGCTGGAAGCATATGCTTTGATATGCTATAATTGAGGTTCTATTGTCGGGCCAATACACTTGCATGTTAGGTATGTGTGACTAGTTAGTTAATACAAATTTGTTCAAGATAGTTTTTATATTATATCGCCCCTTGTGGTTGACTGAATGATTTAAATATCCAGGACCTTAGGAAACATGACTTGGATGTTTACTTTAGGGTAGCTCCCTTGGAAAGCGGAAACAATCCAAGAAGTTGTGGATCATTGGATTAGAGGCCTAAGGATGGTAGATGTCATTTCGAGAGGTGTTAGAACACTTCTTCCTCTCTGAATGTATGTCGATGTATGGAGGGGTATTTTAGTTATTACACCTGTAGGTCGGAAACTTTGCTAACGCAGCACTATCCTTGGGGTCAATATTTTCTTATGGTGATATCAGGAAATATTTAAAATGCAAAATACAGCTATTTATATGGCAATGGTATTTTGATAATTTTAGTAGCCAAAGCGGTGTGTCTTTTGGTCCCTAGTATAGACCATAAATTCTAATTAAATACGGGCTAAGGAATTAAATTAAATTAAATTAATTTTATTTTATTTAAGTAGCCTGATTTAATTATTGGGCTAGAATAAAATAAAGGTCCATGGAGAGAGAGAATTAATTAAATTAGTTTAGTGGATTAATTAATTATTCAGGGCTTTGGCCTAGTTTGAATAATTAGGGATTAACCTGGGACTAAATTGATTTAGGCTTATTTAATTGGATTGGAAAAATTAATTATTTGTTGGGCCATTGAGTTAGTTCTAACTAGAATAATTAATTAAGTCCAAAAGGTTAAACTAAGAGTCTAATAGCTCAGTCCAGTTTAACCTAGGATTTTATTGAGGTTAAACAGGAGGATTGGAAATAACGTCATTGTTACAGAACACACAATCTAAGAGTCGGCTTTTTCTCTGTGGAAAATGCCATGCGTCTCTCTCTCTCTCTCTCTCTCTCTCTCTTAAGAAGAATTCCCTAGCTTGTTAGTTGTTCACCAAACGGTAGTTAGACAGGCCATATACTGAAAGACCGAGAGTTCGGCATTCACATACATGCAAAAGGCGGAGTAGGAAGCTTGCAGGAATTGCACTAGAGGCTTCCACCAGCACACCTACCCCGGTTGCGCTCATTTCGGTCCAACTACCTTTTGAGAACCAGAAGGAGAGGTAAAAATTTTAAAACCTCAAGATTTGGATAGGGCGCAATCTGTAACACCGCACTACCTAGGCCTAACAGGGCCGGGGATGTCACCCCGTCCAAAGGACAAGGGGTCTTTATAGCTAGGTCACACAAACAAAAATAAAACCATACTTTAAAATTTAAACTTATTACAATCCAAAATTTCAAGACAAATCCAAAATAAAAATTATTCACTCTCAACTCCCAAAGCATTACATAAAATAGATAATAGAATATCTTCCAAGCAAGCAACAACTAGCTACTCATCCCCACAGAAGGATTGACCTGAAATCATGGTAAAAAGGGTGATGAGATAAAAATCTCAGTAAGTCCGTGTGTGCTTTGAGTGTTCAATGAAAACAGTTCGTGAATGCAAAGTGTAAGAACTTCATAAGAAAAATATTGGCAAGCAATAAACAATGATCAAAATCAAGAGTGGCGTTTGGGCTTTTCCATCCATACATGTACAATAAAATCAACCACTCAAAAGAGTGGTCATGGGTTACCACACATTGGGCTCTATAACCATACAACGGTCAGAATGCCACACTTTGTGCAGACTGACAAAAGGTAGGTGATTAGCCTACCGGGTAAGATACTCCTCATTCTCTACACCCAAACAAAACCGGTTGTCCATTCCAACAACACACAATCCACATGACTGAAACCTATTTGCACGGACCGGCATGACTAAGTAGTACTGATGTTTCTCTAAGTTGAGTTCATCTTCTGGAGGTGGCCTTCTGCCAGAAGACTCACTCTTGCTCTTCAAAACTAGTACTGCTAGTCTACCCTTATTGAGTACTCAATGTAGTTCATCCCACTTGGGAGAAAATTGATAAAACATAGCTTTACTTGAAAATGGCAATCAAGGGTTTCCAAAGTTTTTGTCAAAATTAGTTTTAGAAACAACCTAGTGTTTGAATAAAACTGTTGGTTATTTTTCAAATAATTGGTTTGACTGAAACAAGAAAGGAAACAGTCCCTAATTACCTTTACCAAATCAGTGTTCACAAACTTCGTGTTTAGTTTGCCATAACAACTTTTGCAACGAACAGGTTTTATGTAGGAACTTACCTGATCCTTTGCTCGAGATAGAATAAAGATCTCCAAAAGCTTACCTAACTCCTCCGGGGTAAACATAAGCCATAATTAAACTCATGCCAAAATTTGCTTTGACAAATAATCCTAGTTCAACTTACCACAATCATGACCTTAGTGTCCTAAGCTTTAAGGCTAGATAATAAATAAAGGGTTTATAGAATAAATCTAGCTTGATATTAAAATAACTAGGGTTTGTGAAATAGTTACTAATAAGTTATAGGTTTAAATCCTGCTATAAATAAATTAGGATTTATTTGATAAAGGGTCCTAGGTCCTAGATGATATTATTTAAAATAATGATTTATAATAACTAATGGTTAGAAAATAATTGGTAAATAAAATTAATAATAAGTAAATTTTAATATGCCTTGATTAAAATACAATAAATAAATTTTAATAGCATTTATGAATATAAGACTTATAAAATTAATATTTTCCCTATTATGATTATTTATATAAAAGGCTTTATTTGATATTATTATTATATAATATTAATATATATATATATATATATATATATTATTGTCTTGAATAAAGAAAGCATTGGAGATATTATTTTGAAATTAATTGAGTGATATTTTGTGAAACCTTGAGTTTTTCCTATACATGTCTTTGATAATTTGCTTGAGGACAAGTAAAGAGCTAAATGTGGGGGAATACGATAGGACCTAAATTAGTCATATATTTCCTAGTTATTTGAGGCTATTTTGTGATACATTTTGTTCAATAAGTAGTCATATTCCTTCATATTGGAGATTTTACCCTTGGAAAGGTATTTTTGTATTATTTTCAGATTTTAGGGGTAAAATAAGATAAAAACATCACAAAATAGAACAGAGGCGACGCCGAACATAATAGGGGAACCGGCACCGGCCACATACTGCTAGCACGCACTTTGAGGTGATGAAAAAGCAATGAAATGGAGCAGAACAGAACCAAATTGGCGCCGATTAGGAGGCTAGAGGTGGCGTCGACTGCACTTTGGAAAGGATGGCACGAAAATCAAGAAAAAAATAAGTGAATGACTGGAGAAACAGATCACAACCGGCACCGGCCCTAGCCAGGACAGGTGGCGCCGGCTGCGCCCTGATGTTAAGGAGGTGCCTCAGTTTTCGTGTGCAATTTTTGATAATTTGCAGAGTTTTAGTATTTTTCTACTTCTAGTCGGCCAAAAACCCTAGAGGAATGATTTTAGGCACTTCTAAAGCCTATAAATAAAGGGAAAACACAAGAGAAAAGGGAGAATCGCAGAACATAATAGAAAATCACTCAAATCAAGGAGGAATTCTACCAATTCAATGAGGATTGTGCAAGTGGGTCTACAAAGGAAGAAGAAGGAAGCTTGTCTATGAGTGCTTTCTTTTACTTTATTTTTCTTTTCTTGAACAATGATATATTAATTGTTTTATTATAATTTGACATTGTTTTAGGTATTCATGATTTTTAGAGTTACTTTGATCTTTTGATTAATTAATTGTTATTCTTGGTATTTAATTATTTGTACTTATTACGAGATTAATTGGTTGTTTCTTTCCATTAACTCGCTGAGACTAAATGGGTTGATAGTGGTTTCAATTGATTGATTTCATATTTGTTGTCTATTAACTCGCTGAGACCAAAGGGGTTAATTTCTAAGAACTGAGTAATTAAATGTTAATTGATATCTGTCAAGACCAAGGATTCATTGGTTAGCTTCATGTTCTAAGTTTGCCGAGACCAAGGAAATTTAACCAAGGATTGTATTTAATGCATCTTTTGGATGAATTAGTTGAGACGAGACCAAGTAATACTAATTTATCTAGAAGATAGTGATTTCATGGATTGACCAAATAAGTGAATCTATCTTAATCCTTTACGATTCCAAGAGAATGATTAATTATGATAATGGTCAGGTCCTTTAAGATCATGTTTATCAAAATAATGGTTTAAGTTACATAATTCTCCATCCTTGACATGTATATATATTCTTTTATTTTATTTTAATTTTAATTTTTATTCTTTTTCACTTTATTGAGTCGGTTATACAATGAAAGAAAAGGGATTAATGCATACTTGTTCCTTGAGGATCGACACTCGTTTGAACCCTATGCTATGTTAATGATTAGTACGCTTGCTCATATGTGTAATTTGGGGTTAACGTTTTAATTTAAACTTAAATGGGAATGTGCTTATTTTTATACCCAAATTCATGCGCATCAAAAAGACATGTAATGAAGAAATTTTCCAATTCTATGTCAAGTAAAGAAAATATCTTAAATCTATTAAGTCCTAATTCAAATACCAAAGAGTTCAAGATAAATACCACTCTCTCTTGAGTTATGAAATTCTATTCTTGGCTTAATCAAAAGGTATCTCTACCTTCCTAATTAAATCCAAGAAGTATTAAGATTAACTTAATTAAACAATAAATGTCCCTATCTCTAGGTAACACTAAAGTCTTTTTGGAAGAAATTAATAACCCTATCTATAGGTGAAAGTAATCTCTCTTTGATTACCTATTCTTTACCCTTCACCTCTCTCTCTCTCTCTCTCTCTCTCTCTCTCTCTCTCTCTCTCTCTCTCTCTCTCTCTCTCTCGTTAATTAAGAGATAACAAGTATTAAATTAATTAGTTGGTACCACTCTCACAAGTTAATTAGAAAAGAACCAATCAATTCAACAAATCAATAAATTCAAGTAATCAAATATTTAGAATTTGAAATCACCAGATCAAAAGAAATCCAATCCAAGAACATAAACTTAAGGTTCAACCTTGAAATACAATTAAAATATGATAAACTCAAATTGTCAAAATAATTCCATATCCTATTCTTATCACATAAAACAAGGTCTTCATAGGTTATTTCAATTCCTTATCAACCCATTAAATCATACATTGAACACTTGAATCCATTTTTCATTGAATAAAAATTCTGCTTTCCATTCCCTTGACATATGTTCTTGTTTTAATCATAACTTTCAATCTACACATCTAAATTTCCTCAACTTGGTATCAAAATGCTCGTAATATCTTTAAATTTAATCTCATAAACTTTAATTCCTTAAATCTAGAACCGTTACAGATTTATTGAAGCAAAAAATAGCCCAGTATTTTCTAACTCTCAGCAATTTTCTTGCAAAATCATATTATCCTTTCATTCCTTTTTCAATATAACATATACAAATCATTTCATTCATTCTATTCCTCTCTTAAACATCACTTAACTCACTGAATTTCAGTCACCTTCAATGTGAAACCCCAGTCGGAACCAACCTTAAAGTAAGGGGGTTGGAATGCATATCATACTTTATTGCATATTTAAATATATTTTTATATGATTTTATGTGTTTTGGATTTGGGTTTTATAGTCTAGAGGGCTTGATTATGGTTATTGAGTAAGAATGGCAAAATGGTAATTTTTGCCTGAGCTAAAAATAGGGAGATAACTTGGTAATTCCATCGTTGGAGCTTTAGTATGATTAGATTTTATTTTTGTTTGGGAAGGTTATATTTTCGACCTTAAGTGCTTTAGAAGTAGGGTAGAGGTGTTGCCTTAGGGGAGACATGATAGGAGTACTCTAATCCTATTCTTGTGCCCTATGCAAAAATTCCTAAGGGAATTCATTCCTTCTTGATCTTTAATTTCTCCTAATTCTTAATTCGTTAGATTGGTCAACAATGTTCTAGCTAATTCCATTCCAGAAATTTCAGTAAAGTGCTGTGGCTTTGAAGGTTCAAAATGTCTATGGGAAAGACATCTTATGGACTGAAAATATGGAAGGGATGGGGAAGGGTCCAAGAGAATTAATTCCCCTAAAGAACCTTCTAAAACTTTATTCTAGCTAGGTTCATTTTCCTTCATGTCATGAACTGAAATTTTTACAGCTTCTTGTGCCTTCAAAGTGTCAAAATTCTCAGCCATTATTCCCTCCCAAATACTGCCAGAAAATGGCCCTTTTGAACAGCTTGAAACCTGGAATTTTCTGGCCATTTTCGGACTGCACAAATGCTGTGCAAAACCAGAAAAATTTCTTGGCAAAATCACAGCATAGGTGACCCTAAACTAAGCTGATTTCTTCCAGTTTTCTCTTAGCTCCTTAGCCATGTTTTTCCTCCATGAAGAAGGCTGGAAACCAGCCATGAAAGACCCCTAGAATCTCCTTCAAACTCTCTTCAAGCTGGCTGGAAAATGGCAGCCGAAACTGCCCAGGGCAAATTCCAACAATAGCGAAAATTCTGTGCAGGATTTCTGTCCAGCTTTGTTTCCTAATTCAGCCCTGACCGAAACTCCATCCTCCTTCTGCACAAACCACTCTTAAACAGCCCTGAACTAAACTCCATAGTCCACCCCAAGCTCCTGCACAAAAATCAGTCATGACTGCCCGAAAGTATCTCTAACAAATCACTTCAATCATCCCTTGATTGGATATCAAAATTCCAGCAAACTTAATTTAGTAACCTTCCATAAAATGTCCCTCCAACAACTAGACCTTCCCTTCACCATTACACTCCCTTTTTTGGCCACCATTAACCTCCTTCAACTAGCTTTCGTCCAGCAGAAATCCTTGTTGGATTGTATGCCCTCTTAGACTAGATTTCTGATGTAAAATCGAATATTTTAATAAAAGAATTTATTTTTAGAAATTGTTTGTGAATTTACTTTTTGTTTGTGCACAATTTTCGTTTGGAACAGACCCATTTTGTTTAAATAAGTGGTCCATATGAATGGTGGTCTTTCACAGTAAGGTATGGATCGCGGGTTATTTAACACATAAACTTTTGTTCTTAACCTATTGATGAGACTGGGAATCTCATCATGTTTAGGCTATTATGTTATGAATTCCAAATGGGAAATGGCTTACCTTTAGCCAGTGAGTAGTCCACTCACTTCATGACATAAGTGTATTTCGAATACGTAGGACAGGACCTATAGTAGTGGTTTCTAAAAGTACTATATGATAGAAACCTAGACTACTACCGCTACAGCGTGGACTAGTACTCTACGACTTGAGTATGAGTTGGTGGTCTGGCGAAGCTGGAAGCATATACTTTGATTTGCTATAGTTGAGGTTCTATTGTAGGGCCAATATACTTGCATGTTGGGTATGTGTGACTAGTTAGTTAAGACAGACTTGTACAAGATAGTTTATGTACTATATCGCCCCTTGTGGTTGTCCGAATGGTCTAAAATGTCCAAGGCCCTGGGAAATATGACTCGGATGTTTGCTTTAGGGTAGCTCCCTTGGAAAGCAGAAACACTCCAGGAAGTCGTAGATCATTGGACTAGAAGCCTAAGAATGGTAGATGTCATTTAGAGGGGTGTTAGTACACTTCTTCTTCTCTAAATGTACAGCGATGTGTAGAGGGGTATTTTAGTCATTTCACCTGTAGGTCGGAGACTTTGCTAACGTAACATTGTCATTGGGGTCAATATTTCCTTATGGTGATATTAGGAAATATTTAAAATGCAAAATACAGCTATTTTTATGGCAAGGGTATTTTGGTCATTTTAGTTAGCCAAGGCGGTGTGTCTTTTGGTCCCCAGTATAGACCGTGAGTCCTAATTAAATACGGGCTAAAGAATTGATCTTAAATTAAATGGAATTTATTTTATTTAAATAGCCTGATTTAATTATTGAGTTAGAACAAAATAAAGATCCATGGAGAGAGAGAATTAATTAAATTAGTTTGGTGGGTTAATTAATTATTCAGGCCTTTGGACCAGTTTGAATAATTAAAGATTAACCTGGGACTAAACTAATATAGGCTTAATCAATTGGACTGCTTTATTTGGGCTGAAAATTAATTAATTATTAATTGGGCCATTTATTTGGTTTTAGTTAGAATAATTAATTAAGGCCAAAAAGGTTAAACTAAGAGTTCAATGGCCCAATCCAGTTTAACGTAGAGTTTTATTTAGGTTAAACAGGAGAAAAGTACATAACGTTGTTTTTCCAGTGCTTCCTCTTTGTGGAAAAATACCAAACGTTTTTTCCTCTCCCTCTCCAGAAAATATTCTTTGGCCCCTAGGTTGTTTCACCAAAACGATATTAGGCAGGCCATATACTGGAAGATCGAAAGCTAGGCGTTCATCTACATGCAAAGACGAAGTAGAAGGTTTGCAAGAATTGCACCAGAAGTTTCCATAAGCGTGCCTACCCCAGTTCCGCATATTCCAGTTCAGCCGATTTTGAGAACAAGAAGAAGAGGTAATGAGAAAATATTTCCCCCCCCTTTTTCTTCTTCACGCAGGAGTGCTGCATTTTTTGTTGTTCCTTGGCTGTCTTTTTGGCTATGTTTCACTTGCAATTTTATCTTCAATCCTAGCCAGCAGTCGGCCATAACAGCTTCCAAAAAGCTTCCATTGAACAAGATATTCTTGCTATATTTTGTTTCCAAATTTGATTCCCAAAAATATTCTTTTAGGATTTCAACAACCAGCCTTTCCTTTTCCCTTTCAAACCAGAAAATCATCTACCTAAAACACTCTAGCAATTCAGTCACTCTCTCCCTCAAAATTTCGGCCAGCATTAACCAAAATTCCTCCATTCTCTTCAACCTTTAAGCACACATAGAACACCAAGAACACCTACTCCTTTCTTTCGGCTAATACCTCTCCAAACCACTTCAAACATCTTCCAAAAATTCCAAATTTCATCTACTCATTGCCATGAGTCCATACATACCATTTTTAACATCAAACTCCAAAATCCAACTTGCTCTTTTGGATAAAAAATCAGAAATTTTGTGAAGGCTCAAGAACACCTTCAAGGTAGGTTTGTTCAAACAACTTCATCTTCACTAATCTTTGATCTCTAATGAATATATATATATATATATATATATATGAATAAGCATGCTAATGGACTCTCTTCTTCTTCTTCTTCTTCTTCTTCTTCTCTCTCTCTCTCTCTCTCTCTCGATCGAACACTCTCTTCTTCTTGGCCGAATGGTTCTTCACCAATGGCCATGCTTTCTTCATCTTCCTTGGATGGATTTAGACATCCAGGAGTTGAGATCCATTCGAAACTCCTTCAAGGTACTCATCAATCAAGTAAGCCTTTTCAACCCTCCTTTTAAATTCTAGATTCATGTCTCTAGGATGATATTGGTAGGAGATGGATTATGAATAGGATTTGAGCATGTATTGTTGTGATGAGTAGAGATTGAATCATGAATAAATGTGTGTTTATGATGGAGATGGGATTTATGTATGAGTTGATTATCTTGGTTGATTGTATGGTGTTTTTAGGGTTTAAAGCATGTTTCCTTGTCATAGGTAGTATTTGTGATCAAGTATGCTAGAGATTATGTCATCTATGATGAATAAGATTTATATTCATGTATGATTATTGAAGCCATGATTATGTTTATGCTAATAGAGGTTGGATCATGCCTTGATAAATTTGGATCTATGCTTTTATTCATGGTTTGGATGATTTGATGAATTGAAGTGGAGTATATGTTCATGATTAAGGTTAGCAAGTGAAATTGTGATCATGACCTAGTTGTCTCTAAGCTAAATTTTATTTCTTCAATAAAATGTTTAATATTATGAATTTTGCTAGTAATTTCGAAAAATTCTAGGAATGGTAGATTTGGATCATTATATATATAATAAGGATATTTTAGTCAAATAAATAATAGCTTTTGCTAGAAAAAAAATAAAACATATAGATATTATATAAAATGATAATATCAAATAAAGCCTTTTATGAAAGTAATCATAATAAGTAAAATATTTATTTAATTATTATCTTTTAACCAAAACCTATTAAAATTTATTTATTATCTTTCAATCAAGACTCATTAAAATTTATTTGCAACTAATTTTAATTATCAATTATTTTCTAGCAATTAATTCTTAATAAATTATTATTTTACTTAATATCACCTAGGACTCTTCATCAAATAAACTCTAAATTATTCTTAGCAAGAATTAAACCTTCAACTTATTAGTACCTATTTCTCAAAACACTAATTATTTTAAATATCAAATTTGACTTAGCTTATAAATCTTTTTATTTATTATTTGGCCTTAAAGCTTAGGACACTAGGATCATGGTAGTAATGAGTTGAGTTAGTCTTATTTGTGAAAGTAGAATTTGGCTGGAGTTTGATTGTGATTTATATTTACCCCAGGCGGGGTTAGGTTAGCGATCGAAGATCTTTATTTTATCTCAAGCTAAGGATCAGGTAAGCTCCTGCATAAAACCCGATTGATGTAAAATGTTTATTATGGCAAGATAAATGTAGAGTGCATGGACACTCATTTCTGTAAAGGCAATTGATGAGTGACTTCTTTCTTATTTCAGACAAATGACTTATTTGAAAACCAATAAGTAGATTTACTTAAACTCAAAACTCTTTCTAAAACTGATTTTAACAAAGACTTTAGAAACCCTTAATTGCCATTTTCAAGTGGAATTATGTTTTGTTCATTTTTCCCAAGTGGGATACGTTATGTTGAGTACTCAATAAGGGTGGACTGCTAGGGCTAGTCTTTGAGGGATTAGGGTAAGTCTCTCAGTAGGTGGCTACCTCTAAGGGGTGAGTCCTGCCCGAATAAAATGTCAGTCCAGTAGGTCGTGCTGATCCGAGCTAGTAGTTTATTTTTCAGTCAAGTGACTGTGTTTTGCCGAAATGGACACCCGGTTGTTGTTTGGGTATAGAGAAAGAGGAGTATCTTGCCCGGTAGGCCGATCACCTACCTTTTTTGTCAGTCTGCACAAAGTGTTGGCATTCTGACTGGTTATGGGACCCAACGTGTGGTAACCCATGATTATTTCTTTTGAGTGGTTGATTTTATTGATTATGTATGATTGGAAAAGCCAAAATACCACTCTTGATTTTAACCAATGTTTATTGCTTGCCAGTATTTCCCTTATAAAGATTTTATACTTTGCATTCACGAACTGTTTTCACTGGACACTCAAAGCACACACGGACTTACTGAGATTTTTGTCTCATCACCATTTTTACCATGATTTCAGGTCGATCCTGCTGTGGGGATGAGTAGCTAGATATTGCCTGCCTTGAAAGATTTTCTGATAATTTATTTTGTGTAGTTCTTTGGGGAGATGAGAGTGGATAAATTTTATTATGGATTTGTTTTTGTTATTCTTAGATTTATTCTTGGGTTGTAATAAATTTTAAGTTAAAGTATTATTTTTATTCCGCAATTTTGTTTGTGTGACCTAGTTATAAAGACCCCTTATCCTTCGGACGGGGCGAAATCCCCAGCTCTGGCGAGCCTAGGTAGTGGGGTGTTACATTCAAACCAGAAATTCCACCATAATACAAGAAGAAAATTGGCAGCTTTAAATTAATACATATCGATGCATATTTCTTAACAATCATTTTAATTTTCCAATTTTATTCCTTCCTACCATTCAAGAATAATATCCAGACATGGTTAACCCTTTAAAACACCTTCAAATCACCTTCAATAATCACATAAAACGCAGCTAACAAAGTGCCATCCCAACCGCCACACATATACCACAAAATAGCTTTTTCTCAACAATTTATCTGCAAGCATATTTCATAAAACATGCATGATTTCATGAAAAATTCATATCAATATACTTCTCTTAATCTCTGTAGCAACTTTAATTTAAGAAGATAAGCCTTTTACCTTATAATTTGTGATTTTTAGGCTATGAAATAGCCAAGCTTTCTTTCTCCTTTTTCTTCTTCTTGCTCTCAAAACTCTCTCTCTTTTTCTCTATTTTATTTTATTTTCCCTTCCTTTTTCTGTTTCTATTCTCTTGCTACTTTTATTCTTGTTTTGCTGCTATTTTTCGACAGTCCAAAACACCATCACTACCCTTCTCTCCTTCTATTTATAGAATGCTTAGTCTTCTTGGTCAAAATTCATTAATTGCTCAACAGATGATGGCTTAATCTTATTGGTCCATTTGTGAGCTTAGGGGGCATGATAGGTGGCATATAGAAACATTTAGAACCTTTTAGAACATTGCATGAAATTTCATGCAAGCAATAACACCATGACATGTGGCTTGCTTTACCAAATCACAAAACAATACCTAACCTTCTCAACCAATCACAATTCTCTAAATTTCTTGAATAAAATTTTTTCCTGACTTCTCCGAATAATTCATAAACTCTGATATTATTCGTTCCGATTGTGAAAGATTTTTATTTCACCAATAGAATCTAGATAACAAACGATTCATTTTCATGTCTCTCGAATTTCTCAAATACTTTCTCAATTTTTTTTGAAATCGCGACTGAAAATTTCGTGAATGCCCTAAAAATTTTTATTCTACCAAAATATTCACTTCATTATACTGAATATATCTTGCTTTTGCTTTACATACAAATTCTCACAGTGTACAAAGTAGTCGCTATCGGAAGGTACAAATGCGAGAGGTGTCATAATCTCCCCTTCTTCAAGGAATTTCGTCCTCGAAATTAAAATTATTCCTCAAATAGTTTAGCACATTTCAGCTTTTGTTGCCCATGTGGCGTCTTGTATAGAATGACGGTTCCCTGATACTTTCACTAGTGAGATTTTCTTATTCCTTAACTCTTTCTCGGCATACTCTAAAATTTTTACTGGCTTTTTCTCATAATTCAAGTCCTGTGTAAGCTCAATAACCTCGTCATTTATGACATGTTCAGGATCTCCTACATATTTTTGGAGTTTCGACATATGGAACACTTCATGAACACCTTTTAACTTAGTAGGTAAATCCAATCGATACACTACCTTTCCAATTTGCTCCACAATTAGAAAAGGCCTAATATATTGAGACGCTAATTTCTTTCTTTGCATTTTTCCTCCTAGATTCCACGCCGGAGTTAATTTTAGAAAGACTTGATTTCCTGCCTCAAACTCCAAGTCTTTTCAACGTTGGTCGGTATAACTTTTTTGCCTACTCTAAGCAGCTTCCAATCTGTTCTTAATCTTTTCTACAGTTTGTTTAGCTACTTCTAGATCCCAAATACTCTGTGCTTCCTATCTTTGACCTAAACTCTCCCAATAGAGGGGTGATTGACACTTTCATCCATATAGGTCTTCAAATGGAGCCATACTAATCATCGATTGGTAACTGCTGTTGTATGCAAATTCAACATAAGCTAAGTAATCAACCAATTCAGTCCTAAAGTTTAGAGCACATATTGGTAACATATCTCCTAGAATTCAGATCACTCTTTCTGTCTGATCATCAGTCTATAGATGTGTAGTAGTACTGAATTTCAAATTTATCCTATAAGAGTATTGCAGCTTACTCCAAAACTTAGAGGTAAATTTGGGATCACAATCGGATATAATGCTAGAGGGTACACCATGCAACCTGATCACCTTTTCCAAATATATCTTGCTCAATTTTTCCAAATAATCTCGTTGGTTATGGGAATGAAATGAGCTGATTTCATCAAGCGATCTACTACGACCCAAATGGTATCTCTCTGTCCGATAGTTAAAGGTATATCTGTGATAAAATCTATAGTAATTTCATCCTATTTCCATTGATGTATAGGTAACGGTTGCAATAATCCTCTTGGTCGCTATTGTTCTAACTTCAATTTTTTGACATGTAAGGCACTTGGTTTCATACTATGAGATATCCTTTTTCATTCCAATCTACTAGTAGTATTGTTTTAAATCATGTTACATTTTCACTTCTCTTGGGTGGATGGTATATTTAAGTACAGCTTATCTCGAAACACAATATCTACCTCGAAAGCACAAATTCCCATTTAATTCACTTGGAAATCCTTTCCCTATTTTCTTGCAATCTTTTACAATTCTACATCCTCTTCTTGAGCATTTATCAAATGTTATAAGAAAGTTGGTTGAATCAGAATATTACTTATCCTTATCTACCCTTCAATCATAAAAGTTTCTAATTCTAGAATCTGCGTAATACGGAGTGCTGCCATCTGCACTTTCCTGCTTAAGGCATCAGTTACCACATTTGCCTTGCTAAGGTGATATTTAATCGGACATCGAAATTCTTTCAAAAACTCTATCCATCTCTTCTATCTCATAGTCAGATCTTTCTGATCAAAGATATATTTCAAGATTTTGTGATCCATAAAGATCTCAAATTCAGCACTATATAAATAATGTCTCCATTTTTTCAACGCAAACATAATTGCTGCGAACTCCAGATCATTGTAGGGTACTTTTCCTAGTAAGGCTTCAACTTTTTGAAGATATAAGCTATAACTTTCTTTTCTTACATTGACACTTATCCCAAACCTTCTTTAGAAGCATTGGTGTACACTTCAAAATGTTTGTCCATCATTGGTAAAGCTAAAACTGGTGCAGTGCTCAATCGGTGTTTCAATTCTTGAAAACTTGCTTCACATTTCTCCGACCATATATACAATACTTTTTTCTGGGTTAGTCGGGTCAATGGTGATGCAATCTTTGCAAACTCCACAATAAATCTCTTATAATATCCGGTTAATCCTAAAAAACCTCGTATCTCGATCGGATTTTTTGGGCACTTCCTATTCATCACCACTTTAACTTTTTTGGGGATCCATGATAATTCCATCTTTGGAAATTACATATCCCGAAAATGCTACTTCACTCAGCCAAAATTCACATTTACTGAATTTGGCATACAGTTTGGCTTCGTACAACTTCTCTTGCACTTTTTGAAGATGCATTTTGTGCTCCTGAGGTGTCGGGGAAATACTAAAATATATCAATAAAAATGACAACAAATTGTCCAAGTACGGTTGGAATACTTGATGCATTAAGTCCATAAAAGTAGTAGGGGCATTTGCTACACCGAAAGGCATCACAACAAACTTAAAATGTCCGTAACTCATATTAATGTAATTTTTGGAATATCCTCCTCCCAAATTCTAACTTGGTAATACATTTGCCTTAGGTCTAGTTTAGAAAAACATATAGCTCCTTGCAATTGATCAAACAATTAATCAACTATTGGCAACATGTACTTATTCTTCATAGTTACTGCATTCATGGTAATCAATACACATCCTCAAGGTTCCATCATTCTTTTTCACAAACAATATAGGTGCTTCCTATAAGGATGTACTAGGCCAGATAAATCCTTACTCTAGCAATTCCTGTAATTGCTTCTTAAGTTCTTGCAACTCCATTGGTGCCATTCTATAAAGAGTTCTAGAAATAGGTTCCACTGTAGGCATCAAATCGATAATAAATTCCACCTCTCTTTTTGGAGGTAATTTCTTTATTTCAGTAGGGAACACGTCTAAGAATTCACAAACCATAGAGACATTCTCAGGTTTCTTGGTCTCATTTGGCTTCTTTTTTTTTTTTTTTTTTATCAAATCGGCCAAATACCCAGTACAGTATTTCTAGATTAATTTCTGAGCTTTAATCCCTGATATCAGAAAGTTATTTCTCTTGATTGTATTCCTGACAAATTCCACCACCATTTTTCTAGGTCTGCAAAACTGCACGACCTTCTTCTTATAGTCAACCCGAGCAAAATGTCGGGATAACCAATCTATCCCCAAAATGGCATCATAATCCTCTATAGGCAAATAGATTAAATCTTCTTGCATTATTACATCTCCTACAACGATTTCACACCCCAAATACATTTTATCACTTTTAATCTATTTTCCCAAAGGGGTACTAACAATCATTTCATAAGGGACTTCCTCACACCTAACTTCTATATTTTCAAGAAAAGGATGGGCAATGAAAGAGTGCCTAGAACCAGGGTCTATTAAAACTTTAGCTTTCTTATTAAAAAAAGAAAGCTTACCTTCAATGACAGCGGCACTTTTGGAGTCCACCTTATCCAAAGAAACTACTCGAGCATTCACCTACGACTTAATTGGTCCAGGCTTGGACGTAGATGCTTGCCCCTAATTTCCCTTGGGTTGCCCTGGTCTTTGTCCAGTGTATCCTTCTCTTGGGTTTGTCCATCCCAATGTTCACTTCGGATGTGGGTAATCAAAACTCTTGTGGCCTTCTTCTCCACAGTTAAAACATTTAATGACTTACTTTGCACCATTATTATCATGGGTCTTTTTTTTGGAATTTTCCCTTCTTCTGCCACTGTGCGCCTACTAGTCTCCTCTTGTTGAAATTCTAAAAATTGCCTTTATTCTTCAACTTTGCCTACTTAATAATTTCACCCTCAATTATAGAAGCAATTTACATGGCTGCACTATAACTAGGTGGTGCCATGCTCAACAGTACACACCTCAGCTCAATACACATTCATAATTTTCCTTGTGCGATCGACTTTTGATTGAACCAATAAAAGGTAATATTTTGATAATCGTGTGAATTTGGTTGCATATTATCCCACCGTTCTTCCTTCTTGCTTGAAACTTTGAAACTTGCCTTCTTTGCATTCAACTACCTAACAAGGAATAAATTCCTTCTTGAAGCTAGTTTTGAAGTCTATTCAAACCTACTCTTTTCGGTCCTTTTCCCAGGCCCCTATAACAAAAAAGTAGTGAATCGCACTTTCCTTTCTTTAGAGTAATTAAAAGCAGTAAAAATATTCTCCATCTTCTGTATCCATGATTCTACCTCTTGTTCTTGGTCTGGTTTCCCATGGAATGGAGGTGGATGAAACTTTAAAAACACATTCTAGTGCCTGATCGTCTTCCATTTCTCCCATCCACTCTCACCGATTTGAATTTTTAGTAACCCATTCTAGGGCTTCTATTATTCTTTCGAATGTTCTTATCATTACACTATCGATGAGTGAGAAATGGTTTCCTCAACCTGAGGGTTTTTATTTTGTGTTTTAGGCTTGTTTTGGTTCGCGAAGGGAAGGGGAGAGGAAAAGGGAGGAGGAGTGGCATATTTTTCTTCCACTAGGAGAAGTTAATATATTTATTCTTATCCTATTTAGTTGGAGTGAAAATAGGAAGGGAAGGAAAAGGAAGAAGAGAGAGAATAATTAATTTAGTTTATTATTTTATCTCTTATTATCTATTTTATTAAAA
This sequence comes from Voacanga thouarsii, assembly GCA_026120185.1. NCBI lineage: Eukaryota > Viridiplantae > Streptophyta > Magnoliopsida > Gentianales > Apocynaceae > Voacanga > Voacanga thouarsii. The sequence goes on from JANUWF010002285.1 coordinate 1,399,818, forward strand.
TTTTTAATGTTAAAAATGTGGTCAATATTGTCATTATTACTCTCACTTTATTTTTTCTCTCCTAATCCCTCCAAATTGGGAGGGAGGAAATGCTGATGTGGAGGGGGAGTGGCACCCCCTCCTGATTTACTTTCTCTCTACATCTACATCCAACCAAATGAGGTAAAGGCGTTATTTACCTCCATATTTACTTCCACTCCTCATTTACTTCTACAAAATAGTCTAACCAAACTAAGCTTTAGGGTGGCGTCTAGTAGCGCGTCCGGGTGGCATCTGCAATTTTCGTATTGGTTAATAACATACGCCTACCAACTATCTTAATGAGGTAGGCAAAATAGTAACAAGCTCAATATAGTTAAAATAACATATAAAAGTGTGTGTGTTTTGTGTTTGTATATATATATATATATATATATATATATATATATACTTCCACAACATAGCTCAATACAAAATTGGGTGTGTAAGCATACCTAGATTGGCCGACATACACCTAATATACATATATTGTGCCATATATCATACTACATATACATATGATCAAGCTAATACTCATCATTGCTATCACTAGAGATAGGGGGTACTGAATCGGCCGACACAGTGTAGGACTCTTGAGAACTATATCCAGGGCCAAGTAAATCAATCTCTCCCTCTATTTTCTCCACCCATTCCTCTATTAGCTCTTCATTAGATTCTTTTTTATTTCCAGTGATATTAGCATCTTCTAGTGGCTCCAAGAAATTTTCCAAATCTATATTCCGTCAGAGTCACTATCATTCTCCTGTTCTAACTCTACCTCTAGCTTTACTCCTAACTCGGTATCAAACTCAATCTCAATCACCTTGTTAGGCTCCTCCTTATCCTCACCATTGGCCTAAGTGGGTATATTGTCATTTGGAGACATTTCTAGTGGTACTGTCTCAGTCTCTCGTTGAGCGTTATCAGTAAAGGTCTCAACCAAACTCTCAAAGAAAACACTTAGTTCCTGTAGATCTTCCTTACACAGCTCACTAGAGATGTTCGAGCTACTATCATTATTGTCAGAGCTACTTATCTCCAATGGTCTCTTCTTGAGAGATCGATCTTTGGGTGAAGTCAGAGGCTCAATCAGGTCACCCAAGGTTGAGGTTGTCATCTTGGGTCATGGCCTATTTTTACATAGAACTGACTGGGTCCGGGACCTAACCATGTCTTCCTAATACACTTTCGACGAGAGCTCTCACTAAGCACCTTTTTCTGCTCACTACTAGCTTGCTCGTCTATAGGTTTCTTGCCTTTATAATTAGCCAGGTCTATAAAAAAGGCAATTCTATCAGTCTATCTCAAAATAATACAAATATCTAACAAATATGGCTCTAAGACCAATTGTAACACCCCTAACTAAAATAGTACGGAAGTATGTAAAAACGTTGGGGGTCGCCCCGTTCAGTTGCCTAGAGAAAGGGTCTTTATAACAAACAAAGCCATAAAGCACATAAATAAATGCATAACATAGTATAAAGCAGTTAAAACTTAACATGCTAATATACATCCCCAAAAGAATAACTACAACTTAAAGTGTGTCATTGAACATTACAAGTATCCTAAATACTAACATACATTGAGTTGTACCAATTTTGCCTTCAGTAAAAGGAGTACTGGCCTTTTTAATGTTAGCTCCTAGCTTTCGATCCTAGGGAAAATAGAGTAAAATAGGTGTGAGTGAAAAAACACACAGTGAGTCCCGTGTGTACTAGAGTAAAACAGATGCAAAAATTCTTACTAGAAATGAAATTGAGGTTTCTTATGAGTTTGTTTTCAGAAAATTCATTCATAGGACATAATTGCATTTTTCCACTTAAAACAACTCTACAACTATAGAATTGAGAAAATTTTAATTTTTTGGTTCAAAACCATCACATGTTTGGAAAATATCAGTTTTCAACTTAAAGCCCCAATTTCAAAAAAAATGTGGGTGCTTCTCTCAACAGAAGAACTCCCTGTGTGTAAAGCCCGCAGAACTTCTTCTTCGACTATGGTACTATTGTGTTCAGAGCTTCTCTATTCATACCGAACCATATCCTACTATTCTGGCTATTGATGGTCCTAAAGTCCAACACTCAACCGTATCATGCTGAAACAATAAGTGACCGTAATCCCTCACCTCACAATTTAGGTATTTTACTTGCCACGATAAGCTAGGGTTCCCAATTCTGACATCCATCGACATCGAGGTGACAATAGGTGAACACACTGGTGTCCTTGCTGGTATTAGTGAAACACCCAATACATACCCTTAAGTGTATCTGCTAAAATAGGCAATTGCCGAGCAAATATATGACTAGATAGGGACAGCTAATTTCAATGTCCTATCACCCCATTTATAGTAAGATAATCCTTAGAATTGATCGGGTTACTTGGGGTCATCTATCTTGAACGCAAGCTAATGCAAAGAGCATAGCCTTTGTTGAGTACTCAATGCCTTCACTAGATCGCAACCCAGTCTGCTATACAATAATTCCTAAGGAATCCTAAAATTCCTAAGAGAATAGAATGAAAATAGTTTTTGGGGGCAAAATTATCAATTCCAAACTTTATTTCTCTACCAAGAAATCATTTCCTAAGAAACAAGCATAAAAGGATAATTGAATCTATGTTATCATTTCCTCACATTTCCAAGTAAAAAGGCATTTTCATAATTTTGCAAAGAAATATGCTATAATTGAAGAATTCAAACCATAACATGGTATAAGGTTCATTTGAGTAAAACCAAAAGCAAATTCAATTTTATAGAATATGAATGGAATGCTTTGAAACATATAGTTGTTTGTGAAAAATATTCATGATTGAATAAACTGCATTTTGATAGGGCTTAAATTAGTCATATTTTTTCTAGTTATTTGAGTCTAAAATAAGACACTTTTTATATAATAACTAGTCATATTCCTTCCTATTTGATATTTTCCTTATAAAAATACTTTTTTTGTAATTTTATGTGAAAATAGGTGAAATTTAGAACTAATTATATAATTTTCCAACATAAGACCAGCACCAACCTAGGAAGGACAGTCGGTGCTGGTCTTCCACTGGCTGAATAGAGAAAAAGTGAAGAGAAACTAAAGGAACAGAGGACAAATTGCAATTGGAATTGGAATAAATGAAAAGGGAGAATCGGCTCGGTCACGGCTCAATCATAAAGCAAACAAGAAGAAGACAAAAGCAATAGAAGTAAGAAAAGAAAGAAGTGAATTCGGTGGGGCTAAGGTGGAAAGAAAAGTCAACAAAGTGGCTGAAAAGAAGAAAGGAAAGAAAAGCGATAAGAAGAAGCACTTCGGTCTTCAATTAAGCCAATAAAAGGAAATCAAAGGAAGCAGCAAAATTCGGTGGCTTGGAATGTGGCTCAACTAAGACGATTGCAACAGAACGACAAAAGAAAGAAAAGAGGATTTTGGGGTCTTCAGTTAGTGACTCAGCAAGCCAGTGCAACAACATAAACAAGACAAAATTTCGGTAGGCTTGGCTGTGCGAGTGAGCCGATGCTACAAACAAAAGCAGCAATTTAGTTGGCGGCTCAATTAAGCCGCTGCGACAACAAAGAAAGGCCGCACGGCTTAAATTGGAAGCTGATTTCAGTGATTACAATTCCACAAGAATTGAAGTTCTCCAGCATAAAATGACAAAGGCAAATTCGGTTCCAAATTGAAGTCCAATTTCGAAAGTCAAAAGGCGGTGGAGATTAGAATTTGACATTGTTTTAATTTTTATTTAGAATTTTATTTTAGACTTTTTATTATTCCTTTTTGGTTATGGAGATTTTTAGGTAATTACTTCTTCTTTTTTCAGGATTCTTATAGGAACTTTGTAAGCCTATAAATAAAGGCCAATTTACCCTAAGAAAAGTGGGTGCACAATGTAGAGACTTAGATATATTTTGGAGTGCATCACCAATATTTTCTCAAGAGAAATAAATCAAGGAGGGTTGTGCAAGAGGTTCTATAAAGGAAGAAGAAGGAGGCTTGTCTATGAGTGCTTTCTTTTACTTTGTTTTCTTTTCTTGAACAATGATGTGTTAATTGTTTTATTGTAATTTCACATTGTTTTAGGTATTCATGATTTTTAGAGTTATTTGATCTTTTGATTAATTGATTGTTATTCTTGGTATTTAATTATTTGTGCATATTACGAGATTGGTTGGTTGTTTCTTTCTATTAACTTGCTTGGAAAAGGGGTTAATTGCTAAGAATAAGATAATTAAAGGTTAATTGATGTTTGCCAGGAATGGATTCATTGGTTAATTTCATATTTTAAGTTTGCCAGGAATGGAAATTTAATCAAAGATTGCGTTTAATGCATCTTTCAATGAATTAGTTGAGACAGGAATGTGATGCTAATTTATCTAGAATGTAGTGATTTCATGGATTGGAAGAGAAGTGAATTTATCTTAATCCTTCATGATACGAAGAGAATAATTAGTTATGATAATGGTTAAGTGCTTTAAGGTCATGTGTGTCAAAATAATGGTTTGAGTTACATAATTCTCCATCATTGCCATGTATATATTCTTTTATTTTATTTTATTTTGTTTTATTTTGCTTTTCACTTTATGGAGTCGGTTAAACAATAAAAGAAAAGTGATTAATGAATACTTGTTCCTGGAGGATCGACACTCATTTGAACCCTATGCTATGTTAATGATGAGTGCGCTTGTTCATATGTGTAATTTGGGGTTAACATTTTAATTTAAACTTGATTGGGAATGTGCTTAGTTTTTATATAATTTTTTTTATACCCAAAGAAATACGCATCACATTTCTCACAAAAATACATTATTTTTCAAAATAATGACCATTTTCTGTTCAGGAAAATCTAAAGCCACACGTTTATGTTTTTCCATGGTTTAGAACATTATTCATCAAAATGAATATTTTGAAGAATAAATCTCATGAATTTCATGTCATTTGAATATAAAATAAAATCATAGATTTTATCAGAAAAGCTATATTTTCTTTAGAGAAACCAAATCATTCAAATATTCACTTTTTGTCATAACAATTGCACACTAGCATTTTTGTCATTCAAGATATCAAAGGACTCACATTTTCCTAGGAAATCTTAACAAGATTGGGAGCATATAAAATACAGGCAACCTAAAGTTTTATCAGTAAAACCAAAGGCATTTGTTATGCATAACTTCAAATTGCATAAACTACTAGCATAAGCTAGGATTTCAAGTATCCAAGGAACTCACCTTGAATACGCTATCACTTAACTATGTAAAGGACCTTGATTATGTTTCAAATTGCATAAACCACTGGCATAAGCTAGGATCTCAAGTATCCAAGGGATTCACCTCGAATATGCTATCACTTAACTATGTAAAGGACCTTGATTCTGTCGCGGAATCCTTAAAATGAACTACCTGCAAACATCATAAATTCATGCTTCATTTCGCATCTAGGATATTCAAACACATGAATAAGGAATATATTAGATTTCTTATCCTTTCTATTTCATTTCATTCTAGAAATGAAATATACTTTTTGGAATAATTCCTTATCCATTTCTTATCACATAAAACGAGGTCTTCATAGGTTATTTCAATTCCTTATCAACCCATTAAATCATACATTTAACACTTGAATCCATTTTTGATTGAATAAAAATTCTTCTTTCTATTTCCTTGACATATTTTCTTGTTTTACTCAAAACTTTCAATCTACACATCCAAATTTCCTCAACTTGGTATCAAAATGCTCGTAAGATCTTAACTTTAATATCATCAACTTTGTTTCCTTAATTCTAGAACCATTATAGATTTACTAAAGGAAAAACAACCCAGTATTTTCTACCTCTCATCCATTTTCTTGCAAAATTATATTATCCTTTCATTCTTTTTTCAATATAACTTATAAAAATCACTTCATTCATTCCATTCCTCCCTTAAACATCATTTAACTCATTGAATTTCAGTCACCTTCAAACCAGAAATTCCACCATATCATAAGAAGATAATTGACAGCTTTAAATTAATACATATCTATGCATATTTCTTAACAATCACTTTAATTTTTCCTACTTTATTCCTTCCTTCCATTCAAGAATAGAATCTAGCCATGGTTAACCCTTTAAAACACCTTCAAATCACCTTCAATCTTCACATAAAACACAGCTAACAAACTGCCATCCCAATTGCCACACATATACCAACAAAACAGCTTTGCTCAACAACTTATCTGCAAGCATATTTCATAAAACATGCATGATTTCATGAAAAATTCATATCAATATACTTTTCATATTATCCTTAGCAACTTTAATTTAAGAAGACCAGCCTTTTACCTTATAATTTGTGATCTTTAGGCTATTAAACAACCGAGCTTTCTTCCTCCTTCTTCTTCTTGCTCTCAGTACTCGCTCTCTCTTTTTCTCTATTTTCTTTTGTTTTTCCTTCCTTTTTCTCTTTATTTTCTCTTGCTATTTTTCTTCTTGCTTTGTTGCTATTTTCCTACAGTCCAAACACCATCACCACTTTTCTCTCCTTCTATTTATAGAATGCTTAGTCTTCGAGGTCAAAATTCAATTATTGCTCAACATATGATGGCGCAATCTTATTGGTCCATTTGTGAGTTTAGATGGCATGTTAGAAGGCATGTAGAAACCTTTAGAACCTTTTAGAACTTTGCATGAAGTTTCATGCAAGCAATAACACCATGACATGTGGCTTGCTTTACCAAATCACAAAACAACACCTAACCTTCTCAACCAATCACAATTCGCTAAATTTCTTGAATAAAATTTATACCAACTTTTTCGAATAATTAATAAACTCTAATATTATTCATTCTGATTGTGATAATTTTACTTTACCAATAAAATCCTGACTACAAATTTTTTATTTTCTTGTCTCTTGAAATTCTCAAATACTTTCTCAGTTTTTTTGAAATTATGACCGAAAATTCCGTTAGCAGCTCTAAAAATTTTTATGCTACCAAAGTATTCATTTCATTGCTATGAATATTTCTTGCTTTTGCTTTACATACAAATTCTCATCATGTACAAAGTAGTCACTATCGGAAGGTACAAAAGTGAGGGTGTCATGTAGGAAAATCGAAACACACTCACACCAACACTACCATTTGGCCATCATACTCACACACACACAAAACATAAATTCTTCCAAGCTCCTGCTCTTTCTCGGCCTCTCTCTCATTTCACTAGAACAAGGGACCAATCTAAGGTCATTGCTGGTCATTGTTGACACCAAAAAAACATTACACAAACTCTCTCCCATTTACCTCCAAGACAGAAACTCTCACATACCATAAACTCTCTCTTGTGTTTTCTCTTAACTTCTATCAAAGTACTCTTTTTTTCTACTTCTCTCAAGGCCGAAACATCTATATACCATACACCATTCATCATCTCAAATAGAGAGCTCTTTCTTGATTACAAGAAAACATGACCACATGCTATACTTTTATCATTCATTTGGATTAAACAAGGCCATCATAAAGTAAATCTCTTATTTTACCTTCTTTTCATCTTCATCTTCTTTGACAAATGAAATGAATGGACTAATTTACCTTTTACCTTGCAAACTCACGGTCAACCTAGAAGATCTAGGCAAGACAGTTTCTTTCTCTCTCAAGTGGATTTGACTTGGTCATCAAAGGGGTCATTTTGTTCTCAATAGATCTACTCTTCTAAAAGGTAAGTCCTAAGGCTATCAAATGACTCAATTGGCTCAATTTATCTAGAGGATGTGATAAGTTGGAATGTGATCTATATTTTTGCTGGGCAAATAATATCAAATATGTGATATTTAGGAGTTACATTTTTTAGCTATTTAATCTTTATGAACTAAAGATGGAGTTGTTGAGTTATGAGCATGATGTTGTTGTTGGGAATGTGCCCTCTTAGATTGGGTTTTTGATATACAAAAATAAAATGTTTTGATAAAAGAATTTATTTCAAAAATCGTTTGTGAATTTACTTTTTATTTGTGCACAATTTCGTTTGGAAAAGACCCATTGTATTTAAGTAAGTGGTCCATGTGAATGGAGGTCTTTCACAGTTAGGTATGTATTACGAGTTACTTAACACAAAAACATTTGTTCTTAACCGATTGATGAGAATGAGAATCTCATCATGTTTAGGTTATTATGTTATAAATTCCAAATGGGAAATGGCTTACCTTTAGCCAGTGAGTAGTCTACTCACTTCATGACATAAGCATATTTCGAATACGTAGAATATGACCTGTAGTAGTGGTTTCTTAAAGTACTATATGGTAGAAATCTAGAATACTACCGCTACAACGTGGACTAGTACTCTACGACTTGAGTATGAGTTGGTGGTCTGGCGAAGCTGGAAGCATATACTTTGATATGCTATAGTTGAGGCTCTATCATAGGGCCAATATACTTGCATGTTGGGTATGTGTGACTAGTTAGTTAAGATAGACTTATACAAGATAGTTTCTACACTATATCGCCCCTTGTGGTTGTCTGAATGATCTAAATATCTAGGGCCTTAGAAAACATGACTTGGATGTTTACTTTAGGGTAACTCCCTTGGAAAGCAAAAACACTCCAGGAAGTCGTGGATCATTAGACTAGAAGCTTAAGGATGGTAGATGTCATTTAGAGGGGTGTTAGTACACTTCTTCCTCTCTAAATCTACAACGATGTGTAGAGGGGTATTTTAGTCATTTCACCTGTAGGTCGAAGACTTGGCTAATGCAGCATTGTCCTTAGGGTTAATATTTTCTTATGGTGATATTAGAAAATTTTAAAATGCAAAATACATCTATTTATATAGTAGGGGTATTTTGGTCATTTTAGTAGCCAAGACGATGTGTCTTTTTGGTCATCGGAATAGCTCATAAGTCCTAATTATTTTTGGGTTGAAGAATTGGTCTCAGTTGAAAGGGTTTTATTTTATTCAGGAAGTCTAATTTATTATTAGACTGGAATAAAATAAATTGAGAGAAATTTGTTATCTAGTTTAATTGGTTAATTAATTATTCAGGGCCGAGGTGCAATTTGAATAATTAGAAAATTAATCTGGGCTTAAACTAGAGGAAAATAATTAATACTTAATTATTTATTGGGTTATTTATTTAATTAAGCCCAAGAAATAAATAATTAAAGTTTAATTATTTTTTGTTCATTTGGGCTCATTAATTATTTATTGGGTTATTTATTTAATCCCAATAAAAATAATTAATATTTATTATTTTGGGCTTTTCGGGTCCAAGAAAAATAATAAATATTATTTTGGCCTAATAGCCTGGACCATAGGATTTTTTCAGACACAGTTCAGAAGAGTTTAGGGAGAAACTAAAATTTATTTTGTTAATAATATTTGGGTGTTTGAAATATTAAACCCAGGGGATATTATTGTTATGAAAATAATTATTTTGGTTTCATGACTCTTGGCTTTCGGTGTGGAAAAATAAAATAAAAAAAATAAAAATAAAAACCCTCTCGTGTCTCTTGGTTTTCACTGGCTTTTGGTTTTGTTTTGATTGACATAAGAAGCCAAAGGAAGCCAACTGAGAGAGAAAAAAAAATATGATCCTCTTCTCACCTAAATAATATGTTCACCAACTGGGATTAGGTAGGGTCATATTTTGAGAACTGAAGAGCCAAGCATTCATTGCACCGGAGGTGAAGAAGTTGGCAATCGGAGCTTCAACCTACGGGAAGAAGGAAGCTGTTTTTGTGCTTCAATCCATTTACCACTGTCTTCAAGGTTTAAGGCATTGAAAGGTATGGTTTTCATGCTTCCATGCTGCTGCTATGCTCTGTTTATGATGTTTCTGTCCATTTTTATTCCTCCCGTAGCATGCTCTCTGTTATTTTTCAAATCCTACAAATGGTATCAGAGCCCGTGATTTGATTGGCTTAGGGAGCATGTTAGTTAATAATGATGGAGAAGATCATTGTTTGGTGCTTAAACTTGTGATCCTTCGCTATTTTGGTATGGGATAGACATTTCTGTAAGCTTCACAGTGGAAGCATAGGATGTATTGTAATTTTTTGGCTTTGAGAATTTGATCGTGTAAACCCAATTAAGAAGGGTATAGGCGGTTGTGGTTTTGGTTTGGATGAGTTTTTTGAGTGAAAAATGTCCAAAGAAGCCACTGGAAGAGAACTGTGGAAAAATTGTAGACAAAATGCAGAAAATATCGTGGAGAAGAAGAAGAACTATTCCTAAGTCGGAGCCGAGCTGCTATCGCGTTTGTGTCTGGAGCTGCGTTGATTGGAGCTGGCTTGCGGCTGGAATTGAAGCCGATTTGCAATTGCAAATTCAATTTGCACGCGAGTCAAGCAGGTTACTAGTCAGCGAAACGGATAAACTCGCGGGTCTTCACACGGGTCAACAGCAGAGAGGAGCCAGGGCTGTTCGCGGGCGGGATCCACGGGTCGCGGCAACTTCAGATATGGTGCGGCGGGTGCACCGGGGCCTCTGTGAACCACAGAGCAAATGGGCTTTGATCCGGTGCGGCGGGTGTACGTGGACCGGGCAGTTTTTTTGCAATTTTATTTTATTTTATTTTTCTTTTCTGTTTTGGGTCTCATACCAGGTGAAGTTAATATTTTTGCAATAGTTTATATTCTTGGAATATATTTGCATGAAAAATATTAATAAGGAATTTTAGGATTAAATAAGATAATTAATTAATTAATTAATGTGTTTAATTCTATTATTTAGGCACTTAGGTTAGAAAATAGAAAAGCATGAAAACGTTTACTGTTTTCAGGCATTCTATTTTTTTGTGTACCTATGTACGCGGTTTCTCAAAGACCAAAGTCTTTGGGAATATTTTTGCAAGGAAAACATTTTTCTTTAAAAAAATTAAATAGTTATTTTAACTTGAACAAAAATTAATCCTTAGATATTTTCTCAAAGGATTTAATCCTTGACATAAAAAATATATTGGATTTAGATATTTTTGTAAGTTAAAATAGAAAGCCATTTTTGTCTTATTTTGCACAAGAAAAATTGTTTTGCTAAATAAACTTGAGACCAAAGTCTCTAAAAAGTTTTAATTGAATTTTTTTTGAAATCATTAAGTTTAAACTTAAATAAAATTAGTTAATAGAAAAAATCTCTCAAAGGATATAATCCTTGGCATAGAGATTTTAATGGATTTGGATATTTTATTTTTAAGTTAAGGAAAAACTTAATGGAAATTTCAAAAGGATATTTTTCAGAAAAACTTTATTTTAAAAGACTAAGTGGGAGAGGGGTTCCAACGGCCCCACGGTTTCCATCACGATCCTCATTAGAGATCCTGGGTCCTCTCGCGTCACCCTGGGAGTGAACCTGCATAGGATGGGGATACCACAAGGATTTAGATCTAATGGGAGGATGTAATTAATAACCCGGGACACGTTCTATAATTGGCCAGCCCACGTTGGAGGTTATAGTGCGAGGAATGTCCATAGAAAATGAGTGGAAACGACCATCCCCTCGATGGAGTTATCCTCTGGATCATTACCTCGAAGGAAAATTAATTTATGATGGTTAATACACTTAGCTTAGGAAACTGTTAATCTTACCAAGAAGCTATGTCAGTTTTCCTAAGAGCCAAATTAATTTCAGTGCACAAATTTATTTTCACAAACTAAATCCTTCCTTTTATTTTTTGATTTTTCAGAAATAGTGTGAGGTTCCTTTAGTCATTTGGCCGCTATTCTCGAAGAGAATAAGTTAACGGGACCAAACTATGTGGATTGGAAGAGGAACCTGGATATAATACTCACAGTCGAGGAGTATGAGTATGTCCTTTACGAGACCTGCCCTGTGATCGGGGAAGGTTCCACCTCTGAAGAGCGAGAGGCTGAGAAGGCATGGAAGAAGGTTGATGAAATGGCACGTTGCTATATGCTAGCCTCCATGTCTAATGTGCTCCAGTCAAAACATGAGCACATGGCTTCTGTGTATGACATTAGTCAGTCATTGGCCACTATGTTCGCGGACAAGAGCCGGCCCGCAAGGCAGGAGGCTCTTTGAACTATAATAAACACTAAGATGGCTGAGGGAGCATCAGTCAGAGAGTATATGCTCAAGATGATTGGTGCTTTCGAGGAGGCTAAAATCTTATGGGCTATTATTGACCCTGGGAGCCAAGTGGACATGGTTCTCGAATCTCTACTAGGTTCCTTTACTTAGTTCAAATTTAATTACAATATGAACAAGTTAAACATGAGTTTAACTAAGTTAATGAATGAACTCCAGATGGCAGAGAAGGTCATGAAGCCACTTTTAAAGGCCATGATTGCTAAGGCTTCTTCTTCAAGAATTGGGTCCAAACCCAGAAAGTTCAAAAGGAAGGAGGGAAACGTAGCAGCCCAGCCTAAGACCCAGCCTAAAGACAAACCAAAGGGCAAGTGCTTCAGATGTGGGAAGAAGGGACACTTGGAAAAGGAGTGTCCAGATCTTCAAGCCAAGAAAAACCCCATTGGTAATGTTTTCTATCTTGAGTCTATATCAATGGTTGGATCAACTTCCACTTGGATTGTTGATTCAGGAGCCACTGATCATATCTGTAACTCCTTGCAGGGGTTTAGAAAGATAAGAAGACTCAAGAAGGGCGAATGTGGATTACGCGTGGGAAATGGAGCACAAGTCTGGGCCCTTGCAGTGGGAGAGCTGGATCTTGTTTTTTTATTGTAATAAAAAAGTAGTTTTGATAGATATTTTATATGTACTTGGTTTTCATCAGAATTTGATTTCAATTGTAAAACTAATAAATCAAGGATATTTTGTCTCTATCCATTCTGGTATTTCTATCAGTAGAAATGGAGAGATTTTATGTATTGGGCACATGTATGGAAATCTATTCTATTTAAACCCTAATAACAATCAATCAAATAACACTCAATCTGAACCTTTAACTAAGAAGAGAAAGACCAATGTCAATGACTCATATCTTTGGCATCTGAGGTTGGATCATATCAACTCAACCAGGATTCAAAGGCTTATCTATGATGAGCCTTTGGGCTCATTGAAATTGGAAAATTAGCCTCAGTGTGAATCCTGCCTAATGGGAAAGATGACCAAAAGGTCTTTTATCCTGAAGGCGAATAGGGCTAAGAAGGTATTGAGTCTTGTTCACACTGATGTGTGTGGTCATTTGTCTACACCAGCTAGAGGAGGTTTTAAGTACTTCATCACTTTCACGGATGATTGTACAAGGTTTGGTTATATTTACCTGATAAGGCGCAAGTCTAACTCTTTTGATAAATTCAAGGAGTTTAAGGCTGAAGTGGAGAGTCGGATAGGTAAATTAATCAAGACCTTACGATCGAATCGTGGTGGAAAGTATCTCCTGGGTGAATTCAAGGACTACATGGTACATCATGGGATAGTATCCCAACTCTCTGTGCTGGGGACACCCCAACAGAACGGAGTAGCTGAGAGAAGGAACAGGACATTGATGGAAATAGTCCAAAGCATGATGTCTCATGCTACTCTTCCAGTATCTTATTGGGGATATGCCTTTGAAACAGTGGCATATATTCTGAACTTGGTGCCTTTCAAGTTAGTACCTAGGACTCCTTATAAGATGTGGATTAGGCCTAAGCCAAGTCTAAATTATCTTAGGATATAGGGTTGTCTAGCTTATGTACTGGTCAAGGGAGACAAGTTGGAACTAAGATCAGAATTATGCTATTTTGTTGGGTATCCAAAAGGAGTAAAGGGTGGTTACTTTTATCATCCTAAGGAGCAGAAGGTACTAGTCAGTACAAATGCTAGATACTTAGAGAATGATCAAAGTACTTCCACAAAAAGTTCAATTAGGTTGGAACTCGAGAAGAAGTTATCTTCGGAAGCAACTTCTTCTGACCCGATTGTGGAACAAGAAGAGGCACAGCCTCAAGAGCCTGTACAAATGGTGCCTCATCGTAGTGGGAGAGTGTCTAGGGTTCCAGATAGATGGACTGGAGAAGCTTTTGAGCTAGTCTCTGACTATCAGGAACTAGACCCCACGAGATACGAGGAGGCAATTGCTGATGCCGATGCAAATCTATGGCATAAAGTAATAGAAGCCGAGATTGAGTCTATGTACTTCAATCAGGTTTGGGATCTTGTAGCTTCACCTGAAGGGATAAAACCCATTAGGTGTAAGTGGGTGTACAAGAGAAAAAGGGGAGCAGATGGGAAGGTGGAAACCTTTAAAGCTAGGCTTGTGGCAAAAAGGGTATACTAAAAAAGAAGGGATCGATTATGAGGAAACCATTTCTCCGATAGCCATGCTTAAATCCATCTGTATCCTTCTTGCCATCGCATGTCACTATGACTATGAGATATGGCAAATGGATGTCAAAACGACATTTTTGAATGGCCATCTTGGCGAAGACATCTATATGTCCCAACTAGAAGGTTTTATTGCTGAAGGCCAAGAACATATGGTTTGCAAGCTTAAGAGGTCCATTTATGGACTTAAGCGAGCATTGAGAGCGTGGAACATTCGTTTTGATGAGACTGTAAAGTCTTATGGTTTTATTCAAAATGAGGATGAACCATGCGTGTATAGGAAACTTGAAGGCATTAATGTGGTTTTTCTTGTTTTGTGTGTGGATGACATTCTACTCATTGAAAATGATGTAGGGTTATTGTCATCTACAAAGGTTTGGCTATCTAGTCAATTTAATATGAAGGACTTGGGAGAAGCTAGCTACATTCTCGGGATTAGACTTCTTGGAAATAGGAAGCAGAGAATGTTAGGATTATCCCAAGCCGCATACATTGACAAGATGTTGGCCAAGTACAGCATGGACTCATGCAAGGGAACTCTAATCCCTTGTAGATATGGGTTGTCATTTTCTTCAAGGGACTGTCCTAAGTCTCAAGAAGAAAATGATAGAATGAGTAGGATTCCTTACGTTTTGGCTGTGGGAAGTCTCATGTATGCCATGCTGTGTACTAGGCTAGATATCTACTTTGTCGTTGGCTTAGTTAGTAGATATCAATCAAACCCTGGGGAGGTTCATTGGTAGGCTGTAAAGCATATTCTCACGTGCCTCAAAGGAACATGAGATTATATGCTATTTTACAGGGCTAATGATTTAGTTCCTAATCGATACACAGACTCAGACTTCCAGGCGGATAAAGATAAGAGAAAAACCACTAGTAGATATGTCTTCACTTTATCTAGAGGAGCAATTTCATGGAGGAGTATAAAACAATCTTGCATTGCTGACTTAACCATGGAAGCTGAGTATGTGGCAGCTTCGGAGGCATCCAAGGAAGTAGTCTGGCTTCGGAAGTTCCTTTCAGAACTTGGAGTTATACCACATATGGACAAGACCGATTGTGATGTACTGCAACAATACTGGAGCAGTATCGCACTCTAAGGAACCTCGGAACCACAAGAAGGGGAAGTATATTGAGAGATAGTACTATCTGATCCAGGATTTTATCCAAAGATGGGAAGTCGTGGTGGAACAGATTGTCTCAGATAACAATCTTGTAGATCCATTCACCAAGCTTTGGCTGAAAGGGTCTTCAAAAGACACTTAGACGCCATTAGGGTAGGCACCTACGGACTTACCTAGTCTTAGAGTGTAAGTGGGAGATTATTGGGAATGTGCCCTCTTAGACTAGGTTTTTGATATACAAAAATCGAATGTTTTAATAAAAGAATTTATTTCAAAAATCGTTTGTGAATTTACTTTTTATTTGTGCACAATTTCGTTTGGAAAAGACCTATTGTGTTTAAGTAAGTGGTCCATGTGAATGGAGGTCTTTCACAATATGGTATGGATCACGGGTTACTTAACACATAAACATTTGTTCTTAACCGATTAATGAGAATGAGAATCTCATCATGTTTAGGTTATTTTATTATGAATTCCAAATGGGGAATGGCTTACCTTTAGCTAGTGAGTAGTCCACTCACTTCATGATATAAGCATATGTCGAATACATAGAATATGACCTGTAATAGTGGTTTCTAAAAAGTACTATATGGTAGAAACCTAGACTACTACCGCTATAACGTGGACTAGTATTCTATAACTTGAGTATGAGTTGGTGGTCTGGCAAAGCTGGAAGCATATGCTTTGATATACTATAGTTGAGGTTCTTTCGGAAGGCCAATATACTTGCATGTTGGGTATGTGTGACTAGTTAGTTAAGACAGACTTCTACAAGATAGTTTATATACTATATCGCCTATTGTGGTTGTCTGAATGATCTAAATATCCAGGGCCCTGGGAAACATGACTTGGATGTTTGCTGTAGGATAGCTCCCTTGGAAAGTGGAAACACTCCAGGAAGTCGTGGATCATTGGATTAGAAGCCTAAGGATGGTAGATGTCATTTAGAAGGGTGTTAGTACACTTCTTCCTTTCTAAATGTACGACGATGTGTAGAAGGGTATTTTAGTCATTTCACCTGTAGGTTGAAGACTTTGCTAATGCAGCATTGTCCTTGGGGTTAATATTTCCTTATAGTGATATTAAGAAATATTTAAAATGCAAAATACATCTATTTATATAGTATGGGTATTTTGGTCATTTTAGTAGCCAAGACGATGTGTCTTTTTGGTCATCGGAATAGCTCGTAAGTCCTAATTATTTTTGGGTTGAAGAATTGGTCTCAGTTGAAAGGGTTTTATTTTATTCAGGAAGTCTAATTTATTATTAGACTGGAATAAAATAAATTGAGAGAAATTTGTTATCTAGTTTAATTGGTTAATTAATTATTCAGGGCCGATGTGCAGTTTGAATAATTAGAAAATTAATCTGGGCTTAAACTAGAAGAAAATAATTAATACTTAATTATTTATTGGGTTATTTATTTAATTAAGCCCAAGAAATAAATAATTAAAGTTTAATTATTTTTTGTTCATTTGGGCTCATTAATTATTTATTGGGTTATTTATTTAATCCCAATAAAAATAATTAATATTTATTATTTTGGGCTTTTTGGGTCCAAGAAAAATAATAAATATTATTTTGGCCCAATAGCCTGGACCATAGGATTTTTTCAGACACGGTTCAAAAGAGTTTAGGGAGAAGCCTAAATTTGTTTTGTTAATAATATTCGGGTGTTTGAAATATTAAATCCCGGGGATATTATTATTATCAAAATAATTATTTTGGTTTCATGACTCTTGGCTTTCTATGTGGAAAAATAAAATAAAAATAAAATAATAAAAACCCTCTCGTGTCTCTTGTTTTTCACTGGCTTTTGGTTTTGTTTTGATTGACATAAGAAACGAAAGAAAGCCAACTGAGAGGTAAAAAAAAAAGTCTGATTCTCTTCTCACCCAAATACTGTGTTCACTAACTAGGATTAGGGAGGGTCATATTCTGAGAACTGAAGAGCCAAGCATTCATTGCACTGGAGGTGAAGAAGTTGGCAACCGGAGCTTCAACCCACGGGAAGAAGGAAGCTGTTTTTGTGCTTCAATCCATTTTACCACTATCTGCAAGGTTTAAGGCATTGAAAGGTATGGTTTTCATGCTTCCATGCTGCTGCTATGCTCTGTTTATGATGTTTCTGTCCATTTTTATTCCTCCCGTAGCATGCTCTCTGTTATTTTTCAAATCCTACAGTTGTAATTAACGGGTATTTATGCTATGATATGGTCATATGATTACTTTGGAATACAATGATGAATAGATTGATTTATATAGATCATGTGAATGTTTAGGACACTGTGGGATCTATGGTTATTGTTTTGGGGAAATTTATGCAATGATGAGATAGCTAGATATGAGAATGCCTATTAGGATCTTAGATCCGGCCGATTTAAATAATTTTGAGTATACCATGTGTTAGGACATATTGTGACTATGAATTATTATATGATTTTAGATAAAGAATTTATTTGGAGTGAAAGATCAAGGCAGCTAATATTTCATATCTATCTGAACTGCCATAAGTAAGTCCTTGCATAAATGATTTTCTTGTATGAAGCTCTTGTTTGCAAGTTAGTTATTTTTTTACAGTGTGTTGCATATGATTACTTGGGTTGCAAGCCTAGACTGTTTGCTAAACAATTTTGACAAATGAAATTTATACAAATGTTCTTTTTTATGAACCAAACCATTTTATAAACACTCACTTGCACTTGTTAAATGCTTTCAAAACTCACTTGTAGAAATATGCTTGCAAAGCCAAGGTATTTAGCAATATCAATTTGAACACATTCTTGATTGATTATACAATATTGAGTACTTAATAAGGGTAGGCTACTAGTACTGACCTTTATTAGTTAGGGCAAGTCTTCCGATAGATGGCTACCTTTGGAAGATAAACTCTAGCTGGGACAGCATTAGTACTAGTAAGTTGAGCTAGTTCGAGTTAGCACTAGTTTGTTTACAAACTATTATTCCAAAGTGGACAACCGGTGAGTTTGGGATGGGAGATAGAGGAGTATCTCTTCTGGTGGGCCATACACCCATCTTGTATCAGAATGCACGATGTGTGGCATCCTGACCATTCTCTTATCCTAGTGCATAGTGTGTGGTGCCATGACCGTTTTAGAGCGGTTATTAATTTTTGTTTTGTATAATGTGTGACAATGTAAAAACTACTCCTTACTTTGAGAATTTGAATTGTGACTTGCAAACATTTTTCTATAATTGTTTATCGACTGTGCATATACGAAATCACTTCAAATTGTGCAAGAGCACACACAGGACTTACTGAGATGTAGATCTCACATCTTTTGTATCGTGTTTTTAGGAGTTAATCACTTTGAGCAGGTTAGACGCCAAAGACTGAAGAATCTCCTTGTTATTTATTTGTATTTCCTTTGAGAAATGTTGATGTAGAACTTTAATAAGCTTTGAGACATTTGTAATAAGTTATTTGATTTCTTTCTTTTATTTAGAATTTCCTTTTTTACCTCGTTATAAAGAACCTTGGTCCTTTGGACGAGGTAACATTTCCACCTTTTTGGGTACGTCTATATTAGGATGTTACATTTTTCATATTTATGGGTATTCAATTAAGTAAAGTAATATTTGAGGAATTTAATCAAAACAAATATTTATTTCTAAAGATAAATTTGAAAATTACTCTTAGAGTAAATATGTATTTCCTATTTTGTCCAACTTTATTTCACTTTTTAAAATTTGATCATTAACTTTTGGATAGAATGACTATTTTGATACACTTTTCATATTTATAAGGATTAAATTGATTAAAGTAATGTTTGGGGGACTTGATTGAGACAATTGCATACTTTGGAAGATGAATTTAAAAATTATCCATGAAAATAAGACAATAACTTGACTTAGCAAAAAGAAAGAAATAAATTGAACATTCCAATTTTTAGGAGGTCTAAAATTAATTTTTTTTAAAATAAATCTAATTTTCATGTAAGCTTTGGTAACACCATACTACTATGTAACTTAACGGGTTGGGAATGTTGTCCCGTTTCAGTGATAAGGGGTCTTTATAATACGCTAAATTAAATAATAAAATTCTGAAACTTAAATAAATTATGAAATAAAATCTATTGCAAAGCCTTCAAATACATAAACTTCTGAATGAGAAAATTCAAATAAACATCCATACTAAATCCAAGTACAAAATATAGAGGTCTCAAAATAACATTAAAGTTATTTATCGTCAGTCTTGAGTCTATTTATGTCTTCTATAAAACATGAGTAAACTAGTGTGAGATAAAATATCAGTAAGTACTCTAGTATGCTCAAATTCTATTTCAAAAGTACTTTCATGATGCATGATTACAGAATCAAATTCAAAATCAATAGATTATGCCTTCGAATATAAAAAAAATAGGGGAATTTATAAAAAACTAAAATAGCAGAGTAATTTATGATTTTTTTAGGGGAAATCACATTTCAAGATAATTTCATCAAAATACATTTGGGAACAATCAAAATATTTCATACGAGCCTTGAACCATTATCGGATAGGTATATCACCTACTGAGAAAGGTACTCCATCTTCTCTCACATCAACAGATTTATCGAGTAGGTGTATCGCCTACCAAGAGAGGTTTCCAACTTCTATAACTTAAAATATTTTGGGTTATACAAAACCTGGATGTCTCATGTCCAACCTCCGACTCTTCTTAGAACCGTGTCACTAGCAAGGAGGACTCAACTAACGAGTACTGTTGCCTTGCTTGGAAAGCGTCAACCTTTTGGAAGTGGTCTCCTACCAAAAAGCAACCTCAATCCTACGTAGATTAGTACAAGAGTATCATCCTTTTGAGTACTCAAGGATCCATATTCACAATTTAAGTGGCTTAACAAAAGCTTTTCGTTCAAAGATTAGTTCGAATTTCTTTACAAAATGAAGTTCCCAATTTCCAAAGCATGAATACATTTCAAAGCTTGAAAATACTTTTCATTTCAAATAAACTCCCAAACCAAACTACTCAAATATTCAAACCCTTTCCAAAGTCAAAAGAAGTCATATCATTTCATATATTCAAATCTCACATATAAGAGACATTGATAATTGGAGCTAAAGATTTTCAATACATGCTATGAGTTTCACCAGCTTATGTAAGGAGAAAAATTATGATATACTGCATGTTGCTAAAGTCAAGTCATGGCTTCATTTTCTAGCATCACTAACTTGAGAGTTTATCAAGCAAATCATGCTCAATATTTAGAAGCATTTCCTCAATATTATATGCTTATAACTTTTCAAGAAAATTCAAGGGTTTCATTTTCCTCAAAATAACTTGAGTACAATATATTTTCAAGGTAGTTAGAATTTATCAACTAATAAACATATTCATAAAAGTATATGCAAAGATATTTAACATTTATAAAATATGCAACATTTCGCATAAAAGAGATTTTAGATATAAGTAAGGACTTACATATCCTACTTAAAGAAGATTCCAACATATTTTATATGCAAAACAATTCTTAAGTATAAAGACTTCCATAATGTAAAAAATAATTCATGATTACAAGATACAAAGCATTTTCATGAATTTAAATGTAAAAACTTACATTTTGCATCAAAAGGTTTCCATGAATGCAAAGAATTACCTAGGTCTTAGGAAACGAGTAATAGATCTAACTTAATTTCTTGACTCACGACTTTTAACTTCAACTCTATCTATCACATAAATTGAACATGTATTAACTTCCTATCATTAATCTCAAGCATATAATTTATCCTCTATTACATTCTTGAATACACTCATCAATGCCTCAGTTACTCTAATATCACAATCCTACCTCTCACCATCCCATCCAACATTCAACATAGTAATTATCAATTAATAATCATATATTAAATTAAAATATTACATAACTAAGCTTGGCAAATTATATTACCAAGTGATTATACAATGAAGTAAGGTGATCATCAAGTATCCTAACCATATATATAGACTATCTTATGCATAAGAACTAACACTTAAGAATCATCAATAAAACATCACTAAAAAGACCTAAATCATGATATAATCAATCCAAACTAAGATCATGAAAGATTTATAGCAAAATCATAAGTTTTTCAAATCTTTCCTAATTAGAAATTTGGTGTTAATAGGGCGAAATAGAGTATAAAATGATCTTATTAGTTAATTAGGCAAATAAACTCTTACTCCACTCAAACTTTATAAATCATAAATTCAATATGTATAGTTGATACCATGTAAATTTCACTTAGAGATCATATTTCTATGTAGGCCATTTGAATGTTCAAATTTAATATACCACTACAGTAACTCTAAAAAACAGATTTAGCAATGATTTTCAAATAATTACTGAGAACAATATACCAGTCATAATCCAATGATTCTTGATGCAAATTTCTCTTAAGACTTTGAGTTTCATGTTAAATTTCAAATTAAAATTCAAGTGGGAAAAGGGTTTAAATAATTCCACAAAGTCATGTCACCAACAAAGTTTCTCAAATAGAAAATAGAGTAACTTGTAAAATTCAAAAGAGAAACTTCCAAATATGATAATCATGCAAAACCAACGTCCAATTACTCCCAAAATATGTATTTTCATATAGAAACAAGTCTAAGCAAAGCCTTAGTAGAAATTAGACAAAATTGAAACCCAAACTTTCAGTTAACAACTATTCTAGAAACAGTACTATAATACCTCACCTAAAGCCACCCTTAGCCATATAGGGGGAGCATATATTGCATGGCATTTCATTTGAGCATATGAACACTTAATGCATTTATATGTGTGATGCTTATTGTGTTTATGGTTTTGCTGATAGTTGAATTAGTTGGAGTTTATACCTTGTGCAAAGAATTTTATTACGGGGTAGGTAAGGTGCAATAGTTGAGGGTGAAGTGAGTTTGTTAGGGTAATTTGAATACAAGGATTAATGTGGTCTAGTAGATAGATCTTTGAACTTGGTACTTAGCAAGCTGGGTTCGAATCCCAACTTGTGCTTAATTTTTTCACTAATTCTTAATACCTCTTGGCAAAAAATCTGGAGAAATTCTAGCAGGCATTTTGAGGTGAGAAACCCCTAAAAATTTATCCTTTGACCTTTAAAGGATTAGGGATAAACTCTTTATCTTTATCTTTGGTTTAAACATGTTCTATCCCACCATTATGTTCTTAAAAGATTTAATTATCAGAATTTCTTTTAGAAATCTGATTTTAGTTTAAAGTTTAAACAAAAGATATATACACATATATTGTAATTATCATTTATAGATCAGTTTTGGTTATTATTTTTTGGTTTTATCTACCCCTAATTTATGAATATCTTTTGTAAACTTATCTACCTAAATATTTGGAAATTAAATTTTATCTTCAAACAATATCCATTCTTTTATTTATCACTGAAAGGATTGATTATCTATATAAGGAACTATCTGCCATTTTGAAGAGCAAGACTCCTACAAATTAGCATTTTTAGGATTACACACACACACACACACACACACACACACACACACACACACACACACACACACACACACACACACACACACACACACATGTATGTATGTATGTATGTATGTATGTATGTATGTATGTATGTATGTATGTATGTATATTTAAAGATATTAGAACAAAATTTGATTTCTGTCTTTTATAAATTACTAATTATCTCTTCAAAAATTCACTATATTCCTTATGTATTTTCGGCTATTAATTTCTGGATAAAACTATGCTTTGGCTAGTACCTAGACTTATTTAACTCTAATTTATTTCGTACAAATTTTATATGATAATTATCTCAACTAAAAGATAGGATAAGTAGCATTTAAAAAATCTAGTGATATTAGTTATTTTATCTTTATCAAAGCCAGAATTTTATTTAACTAGACTTTCTTTTTCATTCTCATTTTCGGCCCTCTCTATTTCTTTCCATTATCTATCTTTCCTTCGGCCTACAAGGCTTCTAGGTAGCCATTCAGTTGAGTCTAAGATAGAAGGAAAGATATACCTCTATCTCCTTTAAATTTCAAAGACTTCTATTCATTTTCTCTTGACAAGATCTTATTATCTAGACAGCCTATCTTGACTACACCTCACTAAACACAAACTATCTAGCACTCTCACATCTTTCGGTACACACACACACACACACACACACACACACACACACACACACACACACACACACACGGCCGAGACACAAACAAGCACCAAAAGCATTCGGTCATTTCATCTTTGCTCCAATCGAAACAATCAAGAATGCTCATCTTTCTCAATTTTCTCTTGGCATTGTTGTTGTCCCTTTAGCATTGGGATAGTCATTTTCTTTTCTACTATATTCACTAAAACGAAACACACTCAAAACCCTCCCAAACTCTCTTTTCTTTGTCTCATCAAAACCAAAACATCTTGGCATTTTGCAAAAACATTTGGCACTCAATTTCTCTTCTATTCAAAAATCTCGGCCTACAACACTCCACGAAGGCTGAAACTCTTCTCAACTCACACTCACATGGCTAAATCTCATACTTTCTAGGG
Source organism: Voacanga thouarsii (assembly GCA_026120185.1). NCBI lineage: Eukaryota > Viridiplantae > Streptophyta > Magnoliopsida > Gentianales > Apocynaceae > Voacanga > Voacanga thouarsii. Next base: position 1,423,721 of record JANUWF010002285.1, read on the forward strand.
GAAGCTAGAGCATTTTCTTTCTCTCTTTCTTAGCATCACTATACCTCTTTAAGGTAATCTGACCTTTTCATTTCTTTTCATTTCCTCTTCTCGGCCAAAACATAAGGCTGATTTGCTTCTCTTTTGCAAATGCACTAAATCCTTTGTTTTCAAGGCCAAGTTCACTCTTCTTTTTGATCGGGATTTACTTTGGATGCTAGAGGATAGCATTTATCTTCATAGCATAGCAATCTGCACATTTTCTAGAGGTAATCTGAGTTGTTTATCTCTAGTAGTTGAATGTAAAATTTTATGATATAAGGTTGATATGCTTTTGTTGTGTAGGTATATATATAAGTATTTTGCTCAAGTCTTACATATATTCCTTCTATATATAAAACTATATATAACTTATTTTATTTCTTTTAGTACTTACATCTCTTTCTTTTAGTAGTTATAGCTTTTAGTTTTGTTCATTTTATTGTGATTCACCATAATAAGGGTTGCTCACTGAAATAGTTATAATTTTTATCAGAGTGTTTCTTGGTGTTTTGTATTCTATGGCATTCTTACATTCCTGTTAGCATTGTCCTTAACAAGTTTTTGAGTCTTACGCTTTTATACCGAAGGAAACCTATGCTATCCTATGACTATAGATATACACAGAAGCATGCTTAGAGTAAACAGCTCAAAAGAAAAAGTAAAATGAATTTTGTAGGGTTTTGTCTTTGCAGTGTCCTTGCAGTTGTCCTTAGTGCTTAGTCATTTGGAGGCTTGCAAATATTGCAACGAATCTTGTGATGTCTTTTGTCCTTGAAGAAATCTTTGATGCTTAGTCTTCTATCATATCTTTATTAGATTCAAGATCATGGATTTCAGTTCTAGATCCTTCTTTTTCTTCCTCTAGCTTCTTTTCATAAAGATAAAGATAAAGATAAAGATAGTACTACCAAATATCTGGAAATTGTCTTGGTTTCAAATTCTACTTCGACCAAAAAATATTGATGTTCAACATATATTTTCTAAATTTAATTTTCTGCAAATAGATGAAATATCTATCTTCTCTTCATTATTTTGTCGTGCTTGAAGGCAAGAGTTTTCAGTCTCTAATGTCTAAGTTGTCTTGCGATACTTTTGGAGCAAATCTTATTTATAATAAATTTAGATTTGACATTAATTGGTAAATCTCTTGTTGAAGTGATCCAAATAAGATGGGTTGCAGGAATAATTTCAAGGCCATCACATTTTGGTGGAGGTGAGCTAATTTCTACTTTTACAATAGGTCTTGCTATTTCAAATTCTTTCAAAATTCCAAGGGCTAACTGTTTTCCAACAATATCAATTTGTTCTGGAACTTTAAAGATAACTTAGTTGAGGTATCTATAGTCTAGAAGAGTTTGTAGTATGACCGAAAACACTTCTGCATTTTGGAGTGTTAAATCAAAATTTCTAAAATATGCTAAATTGATATTAGCTATTAATATTAAATATTCTAATTGCCATCCACAAGCGATAAAATCAAAAGTATACGCTGCACAATTAGGTTGACAAATTTTACAGGCATCAAGCTTATGCTTTTTGTAGGATGTTTACAATATACAGGAAGAGGGTTATAGGGGGTTCTATCACAGTTCTAAGCCATTCTTATAAAAGAGTAAATTTTTCTAAAAATTTTTCTTAGATTTTTTAGAAATTATTTCTACAATAGAATCTGAAAATCTTGCTAAAATTTTTTGTGCTTTAAAAAACATTCGAGGTATCAAGAATTCAAAAGGTCTAGACTTCTCTAATTTTTCTAGAATAAAAACAATTTCTAGCTCTTGGTTTTGAAATTCTTCTAACTGAGCTGGTAGTCACACAATATCTTCATTTTGAGAAGAAATTATGCTAATGTATAGCTTATGCTGTTGTTGCAATGAGTGAATTAATTCTTTTTGAGAATTAATATCATCATTGTAAGACTTACACTTGTCATTTAACAGTTTAAAATTTCTACTCAAAGCATCACAATGTTTACAAAATTATAAGTTTTGTGAAGTACTGGTGCTAGGTATGTTTGTGATCTGTAGAGAGGGTTTATGCATATGATTTCTATAGTCCAGATTAATGAAGAAATTAATACCAATTCTATTTTTAGAAAATTCTAAGGCCTCATAAATATTTCTAAAACTTTTATACAAAGGATTTTTAAAATTATTAACATATTCCATCACGGAGGTCCATTTCGAGTAAACACCTGGTTGGGGATCTTATATTACTATGTAATAGGAAAAACTTTGTTTTGGTAAATTACTAAAGTAAAATGCTAAAGCATGTAAATATTTTATCTTTTGGCTTGCATTTTGACCCACATTTTTTCTTTCATTATAGTCTTTGTTTCTTCTTTCCCGTATCTTTCTATTGCTATCTTTCAATATATATATATATATATTTATATATATATATATATATATATATATATATATACATACATATATTCTCCCTTTTGTCATTTCTCTGGCACATTTTGTCCCTTTGTTTTTGCCATCTTCCTTTTTACATTTGCTTCCCTTTTGCTTCCCATAAATGATAATACATTAGAAGACAGTTATAATATTTGTAACACCCCGCTACCTATGTACCCCAAAAGGGGTAGGAATGTCACCCCAGCCAAACAACAAGGGGTTTTTATAACGAGGTAAATAAATAACTCATCAAAAGCAATTCCTCAAGTAAAAATTAAACGTATTACAGATCAAGTAAAACTTACACAAAGTCTCAAAACAAAGAATGACAAAACATTGTCTCTATTAAAAACAACTAAAATGTAAAATACAAGATCTTGAACTCTAGCCCTAACCTTATCAGTAGTGCTTACGACCTAAAAACATGCATAAATAATGTGAGAAATAATTTTTTTGGTAAGTCTCATGTGTGTGAGAATGTTCATTTGAAACAATTTCGTGATGTGTATTTTGAAATACAAAAAGCACAATTGCAATCATAATCAACAGTTTTAAACATAAGAGTGACATTTTTAATTTGCATTCTTAATAAACAACTTTATTTCAAGGAAATCAAATTATGTGTAACACCAACTCCTTGTGTACCCTAAAAGGGCTGGGATGTCGCCCCATACTTAGGACAAGGGGTCTTTAAAACTAGATTAAATGTGAATAAATAGAAAGATTCTAAGAACAAACTTATTATAACCCAAAAACAATACTTATACAAGTCTTAAAATGATTAAATAATAAACAAAATCTCTCAAGATATAAACAAAATTAAATCAAACTGGAATATTCCATTCTCTAAGCAACTCAACCTTCAATGTAGGATCGTCCTAAAAACATGGCATAAAATGTGGTGAGAAAATTTTCTTAGTAAGTCACGTAAGTGCTCATGTTAATTTAAGAAGCATTTCATGTATGCAAATTTTAAACAAGTCCTATTGAAAAGTCTGCAAGTCCAGAAAATCATTCTTAAACATTGAGTAGTATTTTATCAGTTTTACAAAATAAAAGTATCCAACTTGAAAGAAATAAACCACTCAAACAAAATTGACCATGAAACCTTGCATCATAGTCATGGCCATGAAACCCTGTATCATAACCATGTACTGCGAAACCCTGCATTACAATACCAGTAGGTGATCGGTCCACAAGGTGAGATACCTTTCCATCTCTATACCTTAACTTATTGGTTGTCCATTCTAGAGATAAATAGTCCACATGAACTGAGTTACTAGCATGGATCGGCCTAACCAAGTAGAATTGACACCTCGTTCAGGTAGAGCTCGTCTCTCAGAGATAACCACCAACTGAGAACCTTATCTTGTCCATTCAAAGACTAGTCCTAGTAGTCTACCCTTATTGAATACTTAACTTATATTAGTCCCACTTGGGAAAAACAAATTCAACAAAGTGGTGTTAGGATTCGTGGACTCCTAAACACGGAAAATATCCACGAATCCCTTCCGAGGATCCAAGTAAATGATTAAGAAGATTGTAGGTTTGCAAAATTACCTCTGTTAGGTGTAATCGATATCCTTCGATTCCAATTGTGCTACTGTACGTGCAACCTGAATGATCACTAGACGCTGTAATATGCGAATGTCCTCTATCGGATACACACCGTGAACTCACTCGTCACTCGAGGAGTGCTAGCGCCTAGGGTTTGAGAGGCTTATTTTTCTGGTAGATGAAAGCTCGAATATTCTTAACAGAATAGCTCTCTAGAGAAGACGGCTAAGGTTTTCTTAAAAACCCCCGAATCTCTTAGAGTCCAAATCTGATAATATTTTATCATATTTTAATTTAAATTCAAATTAAATTAAAACCTGATACGATAAGATTATGCCATTATCTCAATAATTTAACTAATTAATTTACCGAGTCAGATTCTTATAATCTGGACATCACCCAGTATATCGAATGTGGACATATTTCCAGATTCATTGTATTTGGTAAATTTTCTAAGTTCGATTAATTTAGACATATTTCTAGATTTATCAAATCTAGTTACCAGAAAAATAACTTAACTAGTTCGCTTATTGTGTGACCCTATAGGTTCATTTAACACTGGTAGTATGCCTAAATCATATTTAAATGGCCCACAAGTTATAAGCGGTTTCTAGCAAAACATTATAACTATCCAGGTTAAATGAAGATCAGTGATCTCTTTGAACCAAACCACAATTTTATATTTAGTCCTTTTGTCACACGATATCCAGATTAAGCATAAGGCATGGAGAATGTAATCCTTATTAAACTTAATCAATTATTTCTTGATTTCATAGTAGACTATTCAAACAAATGATATTAATATCATAGATTAATATATTTGAACATGGCCATGCATTTTAACAGTCTAACTTATCAAGGGGCCCATGGATATCTCTCCCATAATTAAGAGGGACAAATTCCTTCACTATTAATCATATTCCTCTCCTTGATTTATTCTACATCCAACAGTAGTCTAATTTATTATCTGGTTAATGACAACTTTAGACAACGTCAAAATATAGAACTTATCAAGTAGGAAACCATGATGAATTTAGGTCGAAGGACTTTTAATATCATTATGGCTAGAAAGTACTTATGACATGTTCCATGAAGTACTCTCACAATGGGTCATGTCCAATATAATGTTCTCTAACATTTATTTATGTTTTGACTTGATATCACAAATATCCATGACCAGTAAAACATAGCCATCTAGTCACAAACATACCAATCTTAATTTATTATTGTTCCAATAATAATAATCAATCAATGACTGTTTTAGAATAGTCATTGTATTTATTGTTGGGTTTTACTATCAAGTCACGTACTTGATGACTACAAAACAAAATGCACTATTCATGGAAAGAAAAACCTCATATTATTATATAAAGCACAACGACAATAGTATAAGAACAAATTGACTCTATGGCATATCCCTAACAAGTGGTTACCCTGAAGTTGCAATTATGGTCTCAAATATTCTAGATTAACACTTGGATTAAGAAAAATTTAACATTTTGCTTTGGAAAACCTTTACTTGCTTAAAACTATTTTGCTTTAATAGATGGTACAAAATATTCATAAATGCAACCCTAAGAAGTAACTTTACTTTAATTATCATGGTTGACTTGCAGAAGCACTTTAGTTCAACAAACAATTTTATGTAAGGACTTACTTGATTCCTTCATTTCATAGATAAAAAATCTTCCATAGCCTTGCTCAAGGTAACTTAGCCTCGTTTGGGGTAAACATAAAGTACATGTCACTACTGACCAATAATTGCATATCAAAACTGCATAGATTTAATTAACTATGAACTCCATATATTCACAACCATGAATTCAACTCCATACTAACTAATAATGTCAACAACTCCTATTCATAGAACATCTAAAAGGAGCCATAAGCAATGCCCATTAAAGTTACTAAATATGCTTCTTAAAAGCTGATAAATGAAAATAATGGTTTGTAATATATCATAATAATCATATAAACATTACTTTATGTCTCATATGAAAATTTGTGAAACTATATGTATAAATTTCTTTAGAAAATAATGACTAATTATTAACTACAAAATAGAAGTTTATTAATGTTAAGTAATAGTTATAATATTAAAGAATATTCTAGAGTTTAGTGCCAAAGTTTATATAAGAATAGTTTGACAATAATAATTTTATAACCTAAGTAATGATAATATTATTAGTAATAAGTTTGACAATAATAATAATATCAATAATAATATTATTAATATCAATAATAATAGCAATGATAATAATAAGAGCAGCAAAAACAGTATTAATAGTAATAGCAATAATAATAATATTTATAATAACAAAGGTAATTTTAATAATAATAATAATAATAATAATAATAATAATAATAATAATAATAATAATAATAATAATATCCCCAAAAGTAATTACAACTAATGATAATAATATTAACAATATTTAAAACAACAATGATAGTAATAATCTCAAATAGCAACTACATCATTCCTGGCATTAATAACATACATATATTATTTCATCTCATATTTCTTATCCAATATAACAAAGATACCACAACAAATCCACAGTTTTATCATGTCACACCCATACTAATTATTTTATATGAATATATGAGCAATACATATAGTAACATCATATCTCCCATCCTCTATCCATAGAAACCACATATTCTAAAGACATCACCTCCAATATTATCAATCACCATAAATCACATAAATACTTCTATTTTGATATCATCCTACATACTTGAGTTGAAAAAGAATTAAGGGTTAGATAAAGTATACTTGTTTGATGACCGGTTTAAGTCTAAGAGGATGGTTTGTTGATCTAGGGGTCTTGATTGCCTCAATGGAACACCGTTGAAATGCCATTAGTTTGAGGAAGATTCAACTAGGACCACCTTGAATTTTGGTCAAGAAAAGAATGAGGAGAAAGATAAGAAAAAGAAAAGGAGAAGAAAGAGAAAATAAAATGAAGAGTTAAATTTAGATTACCTTCTTAGTCTTCCTAAACCGTGAGAAGAGAAGATTGCTTGATCTTTGAAGAGAAAGATCATTGGTTGGTTTGATGTTATAGAGTGTGTTATAGGAGAGGGTAGAGTATATCCGAGATAATTTGAAGATTTTAGGGTGAAGTGGTGTGTTTAGAAATGATTGAAAAGTTGAAGAAAGGTAGTGTGTATTCTTGGTGTTCTTGAGAGAATAAGAGAGTAAATTAAAGAAGTGAGTGAGTATTCTTGGGTTGAAGTGACCAAATGCTCTAGCATGGAGTAGTGTTGAAGAGAGTTTCTAGGAGTTGTTTTGAGTTTTGAATTTTGAAGAGTGGTTGAGTGAATAGTGGAGATATTTTAGGTAAAATGCTAGCTAATGGTGACCGAATTGTGAACGTTTTTCAGCACTTCAATGATGGTTCTTTCAGCTACCTAGGATGTAGAACAAAAATGATGAATACTCTATGCTAGAGCTGGCCGAAATATCTAGAGTAGTAAGCTAAAAATTCAGGTTGCTTTTAAAAGGGCTGTTAGCTGAATTGTTGAGTGTTTGAAGGAGTAAATCAAGGTTTTTAATTTTCAAATTCGAATCAATTTGAATGGAGGAAAGCTAGGAGTGTTTTGAGGTGCTCTAATGGTGTTTCGGTTGCTATGGCTGGTGGAAGAAGAAGAAATGTTCAGCTTAGCTAATAAAGGGGCCAAAAATATAAAGGTAAATGAGAAAAAAAAAAAACTGATTGCACATTGCTATCAAAGCTGGAAAACTTCTGGTTACCAAGCTCAAATGAGTAGGGAAATCTTGAGAAGTTGTTAAGCAAGAATTCAAACTTTTGAATGGGTTTTGTAGCTACAATGTAGGAGTATTTTAAGGTTCCCCTATGGTGTTTTTCAGCCAGCTACATTGGTGAAGAACAAGAGCTAATGATGAAGATGATTCTTGATGTTAAATGCTCAAGAGTTTCATGACTAAATAGAGAGGGGTATTGTACTACAATTGAGGATTGATGTTGAATACAAATAGACATTTGTTCTTGCTACTTTGATCATTTGATATGATAAGTTGAAATGGTGAAGATATTTTCCAGCATTTACACTCAGCAAAGGAAACTAACTTGCTTGAAGACTCCAAAAGCTAGTTGGAATTTTTTGGTCACTTAATAAGATGTATGACCGAAACTTTAAAGGAATGAACTAGGAAAACTTCTAGCTTTTCCTCTAGACCAATACTACTAGAAAAAAGGCTGATTACCAACAAACCATTCCCAACAAACCAAGTTCGGTTGGTAATTACCAACTAATTCCCAATAAATGTGGAATGTGTTGCATTTTAGTTACTTACCAACAAATTACCAACTGTGTGTATTCTGTTGGTGATTTTGCTGTTGGTAGTCGGTTGGTAATGTGTTGGTAAATGGGAGGGAAAATATTTACCAACCGATTACCAACAAAATATAAGTAGTGGGTAATTATGTCGGATGGTAATTTGTTGGTAATAGGGAGGGAATGTTGTTCCCGCCAATGTACCAACGGAATACCAACCGAAATGGGTAGTTGGTAGCTAATGCAGTTGGTAATATAGTTGGTAATATGATAGCTTATTTTTTAGCAACAGCATTAGCAACCAACATATCCGTTGAAAATATAGCAAATCAATCTCCAACAAATTGCAAATTGAATTACCAACGATGTGTATTTAGTTGTTAATATTTCTGTTGGTAATCTGTTGGTAATATGTTGGTAAGCATATAGGAAAATATTTACCAACCGATTACTAATTAAATATGCGTGGTTAGTAACTATGTTTGATAGGAATCTGTTGGTAAAGGGAAGAGGAATGTTTTTTCCTTGTCGATGTTCCAACGAAATACCAATAGACATGGGTAGTTGGTAGACGTTTAAGTAGAAGAAAAATAGATTTGTTGAAGATAAGAACGTCAAATTGACGATCGAATCGTTAGATTTGTTAAAAGTACTAAAAAAAGTATTGTGACCAAATTCGAAGGTAATTGGATATATTTAGGTAACAATCTAGTATAATCTCTATATAATGGCCAATAACCCAACTCGTTCATAAATATAAACATGTCAAATTTACGATCCAACTATTAGATTTGTTAAAAGTACTAAAAAAAGTATTATGACCAAAGTTGAAGATAATCAGATATATTTAGCGACATGATCTAGCATATTCTCTATATAACGGCCAATAACCTAACTCGTTCATAAATATAAGCTCGTCAAATTTACGCTTCAACCGTTAGATTTGTTAAAAGTACTAAATAAAGTATTGTGACTAAATTTGAAGGTACACGATCTAGAATAATCTCTATATAATGGCCAATAACCTAACTCGTTTGTAAATATAAGCACGTTAAATTTACGATCCAATCATTAGATTTGTTAAAAGTACTAAAAAAAGTATTGTGACCAAATTTTAAGGTAATCGGATATAATTAGGTACACAATCTAGCATAATCTCTATATAACGGCCAAAAACCTAACTCGTTCATAAATATAAGCACGCCAAATTTACAATCCAACCGTTATATTTGTTAAAAGTATTAAGAAAAGTATTGTGACCAAATTTAAAGGTAATCGAATATATTTAGCTACAGATCTAGCATAATCTCTATATAACGACCAATAACCTAACTCGTTCATAAATATAAACACGTCAAATTGACGATCCAACCGTTAGATTTGTTAAAAGTACTAAACAAAGTATTGTGACCAAATTTGAAGGTAATCGGATATATGTAGGTACACAATCTAGCATAATCTCTATATAACGGTCAATAACCTAACTCGTTCATAAATATAAACACATCAAACTTATAATCTAACCGTTAGATTTGTTAAAAGTACTAAAAAAAGTATTGTGACCAAATTTGAAGGTAATCAGATATATTTAGCTACACAATCTAGCATAATTTCTATATAACGACTAATAACCTAACTCGTTTGTAAATATAAGCACGTCAAATTTACGATCCAATCGTCAAATTTGTTACTATTATTAAAAAAAGTATCGTGACCAAATTTGAATATAATTAGATATATTTTGTCACATAATGTAGCATAATCTCTATATAACGGCCCACCCACAACATAACGCATTTATAAGGATAAACATATCAAATCAAAAATTCAACTGTAAGATTTGTTAAAATTATTAAAAAAAAGTATTATGACCAAATTTAATCCCTATATTTTTCACATAATTTAGCATAATCTCTATATAACGGCTCAAATTCTAATGCATTTATAAAGAAAAGCATACCAAATTAAAGATCCAATCGTTATATTTTTTGAAATTGCTAACAAAATTAACATGAACAAACTTGAAAGTAATTGGATATATTTTTCTATATAATCTAATATAACCTCTATATAATAGGTCAAAATTATTTGGTAGATTATGCCTATTGACAAACATTTGTTTAAAGTGAAATTCAATTATTCTATTTAAACAATACTTTTATATTTTATATTTATATACAAATATTGGGGCTATATTTGGGAATAGCTTCAAAATTAATAAACTAAAATGAAATTCATTGGAATTGAAAGGATCTCTAAATTGAGCCTAATAATTATAGTAGAAATATGACGTATCAAATCAAATAATGATATTATATATTGTTTTAAAAGAAACTTGTCTAATTGGTTATATCTATCTCATCTTTAAAATGTATATTTATGAGGTTATGTTCATATCATAAATTATAAGAGAAATACACTTAGAAACAAAGAATTACAAGGTAAAAATAATAATAATAATTGCATTTATTTGATTCTCAAAATTAAATTTGTTTAAAAAAGGATTGAAAAAGTTATACTAATTTTTTTTTGAATTAAAAAACAATGTCTAGGCAATAAGAAGAGATAAAATAGAATAACTTAAAATTAAAAACTAAGTAGTTTTGATAGTAATTATATAAATAAATACATATATGTATAAGTATAGTTATTATGTTTATATATATATATATATATATATATATATTATGCATAAAATATTATTATTCCTATTATTTATATATACACAAAAATATAAATATATATAATTAATTTTTATATATTATATGAATTAGAAATATAGTAACTTAATTATAATTCAACTTTATAAATATAAGAAGGAAAAATTGTAATAATATAAAAAAATAAAAAATGCAAATTAAATTGCAATCCTACCCTCACCCTCACCTCACCCTCCTTGGAGCTTGCCGCTGCTTGTCGTTGCTAATACCGTCGCCATTCTTCACTGCAAGCCTCTCCCTCTCATCGGTTGCGACACACATTAATGCACACAGAAATAAAGAAAAGCCCTCAAAATCTCTCAGATCTCAGGCCACATTCGCCTAAGTTTGCACCTTTGAAGTACGCTGCAAGTAACAACGGCATCTTTGTTGTACTATTTCTTCGATTTGATTGTTTTTTGAGACATAATTTTAACTTGATTATGCCACCTTTGTGTTGGAGATGTGTGAAATTTGTATTAATTTTGAAACGAAGTTTTGAAATTTGAGTTTACTGGTTTGTTGTTGCTATGTTTGCTGTGGCCTTAGTTCAAACGTGGGTTTTTTGCTTCAGTTTGAATGGGTTTCTGCTTTAGTTTGAATGTGGGTAATTGCAAATATTTGTGATTGCTTTAGAAAACAAGGAAAGCCTCGAATATTGCTTGATTAAAAAACAGTGGTTCAAAATTGCAGCAGCAACAATGAAGTTTTTGTGATGCTGAATTAAAACTACATGATGTTATGTGAGTTGATCCACTTGTGGTGGAAGAAGAAAGTTGAATTCCTAAGTGAGAAGCTTGCAGTTGTTAATTATTCGACATCTTAACAGCTTGACAATTGCAAAAGGTTTGCAAAATAGGAGAAGAAGCATAATAGATTTGGTTTCTTTCCAATAGATTGTCTCCTACTGTTGAAGTTCGCATTTGTTATTTGATATTCAATAGGGAAAAAAAATGGGAAAAAGAATAGGAGAGAGAGAGGTACAATACATAGGAGTAAAATTTTTGAGTGCTGCTATGTTTCATTTTTTACTCTTTATCTCTATGGAATGCTTTGTACATTGCTTAAAATTTTAGTTTATTTATGTGAAGTTCACTTCACCGGACGGTGAATTTTTGGAGGAAAGAAAGAAGATTTATTATCTATTTTCATCATTATTTTTCTAGTTAAAAAGTAAAATTTTATTAGATTTTTCATTGTGGCAATCAATGTTAACTAGACATATGATTAACCTTTTGTGGGCATAGGAACTAGCCCTTGTTTGACCATATATCTGGTTAGACCCTGGGAGTTGCTGCTATGGTGATGAAGCAATCTTTCTTGCTTTACATGGTAATATGGGACTTTTGGGAAATCGATGCACAAAATTCTTTACTGCCATCCTTTAAATCATTTAGAGATAAGAAGGTTTTCCATTGTTCTTGTTGTTTCTTCTCTCTTTCACTACTTAACAGGATGCACCTTTCTTGGATGTCTTGCAATTAGTGTTACCAGGAATTTTGCATTACTACTTATAACAAAAATAATTTGCAAAATATCTAAAAAGATAGAACGTGATTTTGAAATTCTCGTTCTTCTTTGAGACTAATAGATAAATTTATACTCAAACTCACTGATTTTGTACTCCATGAATGAAACTCATACAACTATCATATTTTGTAAATTAACTTACCCCATTGAAGGCTCAACTGAACTAAAAGTTTGATAGCCTCATATTTACACCACATACATAGTCCATATATATTGGAAAATTTCATTCCTCTAGAATGCTCCATTATTGCATTAAACATTTACCCCTTACAAATTTTGAATCTTGCTATTGTTCTATATTGTTTTTCACAGGATTTTCCAGACGCTAGAAAGTCTATTGAACTATCCATCAGGTTTTGGCAGCTAGCCCTGACCCTAGTGGACCTACAAGTTAACCACGAGGACAAAAGGGGAAAAGGACTGGTAGAAATATTCGATGAATATATTACATTCTTTAGTGTTGTACTCAAGGGTGATGGCTGGTTATAAATATTATCTTTTCCCCTTTTCCAACTAGTTTGGAAAATGGTTTTCAATTGTGTATGCAACAAAAGAGAAACTAAAACAAGTTGTTTGACATGCTAGCCAAAATAAGGAAAGCCTTTTTGGTTCACATTATCATTTGCCTTTCTTTTCCTCATAAAGTCATGATGAACTTTTTAGGACAATGTGTTAGAAAATAGTTGTGATTGCTTTAGAAAACAAGGAAAGCCTCGAATGTCTCTTGTGGAGTGAGCTTATTGTAATTACTACGATATGGCTATGCGGTTGTAATTTACTCATAATATCTTATTTTTTTCTTCCTATGAACAATCCACCTTGATACTTACTTTCTTTGGTTGATGTCGGTTCTAACAAAAACAATGGATATTTCTATTGGGTATTGTATGATCTTAAAGATGGCATCCTTCTATTCTATCTTTTTTTTTTCTTTTTGCTTCTTGGTGGTGGTATTATCCATTATAAATTTGATCTTCATTTGTATATGTGTGTATATGCATGGGAAATGTGTAAAAGCTTGTGTGTATTTAGGGTGAATGGGTGAGATAGCTTGTCTCCAAACGTAGGTTGGTACGATGACAGAAGCTCGAGCATGGATGTATAATAGGCTGTTACCTGGTAAAAAAGGGTTAACAAGGGAGTTTCTTCGTGGAATTGATGAGTTTGTTCAATTTGCAACTACACAAGTTGATTTTACTAGTGGAGGAAAAATAAGGTGTCCATGCTCAAAGTGCAAAAACCGTAGGTTTTTTGAGGTAGATGATGTAAAGCTACATTTGTGTCAGAAGGGATTTATCCCAAATTACCATCAATGGCATGCTTATGGGGAACCTTATATTTTTAGTTCACAGCGAAGGAATAGCATAGAGGTTGATGATGAAAGGGAGGAAAGTCCTATTGTAAGCCATCAAATTAGGGAAATGGTATTTGATGCAACAGAACATGATATAAGATTTAATAAAACTATACAGCCTAATACAAATGCACGAAGTTTCTATGATCTGCTACATGTTGCAGATGAGCCTTTATGGCCAAGGTGTAGTCACTCCCAGTTATCTACAGTTGTGTGACTTCTGAACATTAAGTCTGATTATAACTTACCTGAAGCCTATTATGATGCAATATCACAGCTGATTAAAGATGTCACACCTGAAGAGGATAAGCTGCCTAAAAACTTTTATGAGACAAAAAAGCTTGTATCTGGGTTAGGACTTTCGTATGAACAAATATATTGTTGTGTAAATGGCCGTATGTTTTTTCAAAAAGACTATATTTGGTTCACACACTGTAGGTTTTGCAACCATCCTAGATGGAAGCCAAAAAAAGGAAGTTTAGGCGTGGAGAAAAATGTAGCATATGCGAGAATGCACTACCTCCCATTAACAGCAAGATTGCAACGATTGTATGCTTCGAAAGCTACAGCCGAGTATATGAGATGGCATGCGGAACATGAATCCGTTTAGAGCACCATTAGTCATCTTTCTGATGTAGAAGCTTGGAAGGTTTTCAATAGCATACACCTAACATTTTTTGCTAAGGCTCAAAATGTAAGACTTAGACTTTCCACTAATGGTTTTGCTCTATTTGGGATATCTGGTAAGCAGTATTCGTGTTGGCCTGTGATGGTAACACCATATAATTTACCACCTGCTATGTGTATGAAAACACTATACATTTTCCTTAGTACAATAATACCTGGTCCTAAAAACCCCAAGAAAAAGCTTGATGTCTATTTGCAGCCTTTGGTTGATGAATTGCTACATCTATGGGAAGTCGGAGTTCTTACATATGACATTTCAAAGAAGCAAAATTTTTAGATGAAAGCTGCTCTAATGTGGACGATCAATGATTTCCCAGCATATGGCATGTTGTCTGGGTAGAGTACAGCTGGTAGATTATTTTGTCCATATTGTATGGAAAAATTAAAGGCATTCAGGCTTCAAAACTCTAAAAAGTAATGCTTCTTTGATTTCCATCGATAGTTTTTACCATTACACTACCCTTTTCGGAAGAATAAGAGCTCATTTAGAAAGAACCGAATTGAGGATTCAGCACCCCCACATAGACTAAGTGGGGATGAAATATGGGCACATGTGAAGGATTTTCCAACTGTTATTGGAAATGGTGGGAATCACGTACCTAAAGGATACGGGAAATCCCACAACTAGAGTAAGCAAAGTATAGTTTAGAGCTTACCATATTGGAGGACAAATGTCATTAAGCATAGTCTTAATATAATGCATATTATTAAGAATTTTTTTGATAATATCTTCAATACAGTCTTTGACGTGAAGGGGAAGACAAAAGACCATGAGAATGTAAGGAGAGATTTACGTGAGATTTGCCGACGCAGGGATTTAGAGTTAGTAGAAGAAGGTACCAAGAAACCAAAGGCATGCTATTGTATGGAAAAAAATGCTCGAAAAATTTTGTGTGAGTGGATTAAATCTTTGAAATTCCTAGATGGTTATGTTTCCAATTTGTCAAGATGTGTGGATGAGAAGCAATGCAAATTATTTGGCCTTAATGATTGTTATGTATTCATGCTTCGGTTGATACCAATAGCGTTTTGCTATTTGCTTCCAGATGTTTTAAGCAATGCTCTAATAGAATTGAGCTTGTTCTTCAAGGACTTGACTTCTAGAATGCTACGTGTTGAACAAATTTTGAAACTAGAAGAGAATATTGTTATGATAATATGCAAATTGGAGAAAATTTTTCCATCAAGCTTTTTTTATTCAATGGAACATTTGCCAATCCACTTACCGTATGAAGCTTTAGTGGGAGGTCTTGTGCAATATAGGTGGATGTATCCTTTTGAGAGGTTAGTTAAATATGTAATTTATTATTTTTTAAACCTTAATTAGTTAATATCCATATTGATAAATCTACAACCATAGGTTCTTGAACAATTTAAAGAAGAAGGTGAAAAATAAAGCAAGAATTGAAGCTTCAATTTGCAATGCATACCTAGTTGAAGAAGTTTCGACGTTTTGTACTTTTTACTTTGATCGTAATGTCAAAACAAAGAGTAGAAGGATTGAACGAAATGACGATGGTGATGGTTTTGATGAGTTAACAAGGTCAAGTATTTCAACATTTAGCTGTCCTTGGTGGCCATTAGGTGCTGCAAAGACGAGGTGCCTGTCAGATAAAGAGTATGATGTAGCTGCATTGTATGTGTTGCTAAATACTGAAGAGGTCCAACCATATGTGGATGTGAGTATGAATTTGCACAAATTGTTTTGGAATGACATAAATTTTAACATCTCACCATTTGTTTTAATTTAATAAAATTTAGGTTGTTCAAGGTTGAGAAGTGCTCTAATACAACCAACATTTCTGATTTTGATTTAGAGTTAGCATTGGAAAGAGAGTTTTTTCAATGGTTGAAGGAATATGTAAGAATATATCTAATGTCATGTCATCCCAAATTTCCATCCTAATTAACTTTATCTTTTTTAGTTATAATATTTTTGTGTCAAATAGGTGCATGATCCAGATAACACTGTTTCAAACAGTGAAATAAAACATCTGAGTTGGGGGCCAAAGAGATTTGTGCACACGTACACACAGTTTTTTGTTAATGGCTACAACTTTCACACAGTTGCTTATAGCAAAGGAACAACCACTACAAATAGTGGCGTATGCGTAAAAGGTTGTAATAATGATGATGGAGGCATAGTGGATTACTATGGTACTTTGAAGGAAGTGGTGGAGTTGGAGTATCCTGGTTTACCTGTTAAACATGCCTATTTATTTTATTGTGATTGGTATGATCCAAGACATGACGTGGGAATAAGAATTCATCCTAGTTACAAACTGCTTGATATTAATCCTAAAAGATTATAGAACAAATTTGAGCCATTTGCACTTGCATTTCAAGCAACTTAAGTGTATTTCGTACCATATCCAAGTCCCAGAAAGGATACAGTAGATTGGTTGCATGTTTATCATGTCGCAGCAAGATGAACGTTAGAGATGGCTACAATTGATAATGCATTACAAGAAAATGAAGTGCAGAATCCAAGTATTGATATTATGGATGATCCATTAGACAATCTAAGGGACCCAAACAATATTTATGAAGATGTGGATCCTTCTGTTATTGGTAGTTTGCAAGAGAATGACGAAGACTTGAAAAGTAGTTCCGATGAATCTAATACAGTAATATCTACTTCAGAGTCAGAAGATGAAGTAGATAGCAAATTCTATAGTGAAAGTGAATAGTTATAATATGTTAGAATTTTGAGACATGTTTATATATAATAAACATTTCTTTTGGATGTATTCAATTGAACATATTAATTTTATTTTATTTATCTAATAAAATTGTGACCATTTGTTGATTATTTAGCAGCTTTTTGCTTAAAGTCCCACCATATTCTGTTTTTTATTTTTTTGGATTGTTCAAATATCCAAAACCAGTGACATTATTGATTTATTTGTTTTCTTGGATGGGCAGAGCTGCGGGAATCTGTGGGGTTTTCAGTCGAACAAGGTTGAAGCTGTCCCCAAGTAGCATTGGTATTATTCTGATTTAATGCATATAACAAAATTAAATCTTCATAAATCTATCACAAGAGTGGAAAACTCATTGCACCTTTTATTTTAAACTTTATTGGGGTGTTTGATTGTTGATGTGTTGGCGTTGTACTGATATTTATCTTGTGGTTTTGAGGAGTTGGAGTTGTGATTTTGTTGTAAAAATGTGAGTGAAGTGTCTAGAAAAAATGTTGGTGGGACTAAATTTTTCAGCACACCTTTTCTTTCTAATTTGTTTCTAAATTTCTAAGTCTAGCTCTTATTTAAGTTTTTTGGTTGTCAAGTTTGAGTTTTGTTCAGCACACCTTTGAAATGAAAGGGGCTTTACACAGTTTTCTTTCCACCATATAGAGCTGTCATCTCTTTTTTCATTTTCTTTTCGGCCTTTGTGGAAGGGCGGGGGTTTTTGCAATCAGGAAAATGATTATTGAGAAATTTAGTCCAATTGAACCAGTGGCTAAAAACAGTTTCTAGAGTTGCCAATTGAACCTTCAATTGCATGTGTAGTGTTTTGGTATGTTTTCATTTGCCTTAAAAGCCTAACAAATGTATATACAAAGGAAGATAAAGGCCTGGATATTAGAACAAACTAACTGCAAAAATATTTGTTTTGGGGGTACAGATTCTTTTGTGTATGTCCATTTCAATCAAGGACTATTTTGTGAAATACTGAGATGGTTTTTAGTTTGATTGAAATGCATAGATGTCCCTTTTGGTGTCGATTTTATTAAATTTTTTACATCTGATTTTTTTGTTATATTTTGTGGAAAGTTGTGGTATGTATTTAGGTGTATTTTGTTAATAAATACTATTTATAACTTTATTTTTTTTATACTCTTAGAAATATGAAAACTCTTAATTATGCCCTTTATATGTGAAGAAAATCTCAATTATACCCTTCTATTAAAATGTTAACTGCATCTACTTTTAACCATCAAAATACTACTGCAACTTTTTTCTAATATTAAAAAACTCTTAATAATCTCTCTATATGTTTCACTAGTGATTTGGATTGGATATATGTTTTGGGATTGGCATGTAGGTTTCTTTTGTAAAACATACACTAGGTTTATTTTGAAGCCTGACAGAATATGTATTTGACTAATGGGAGTTCTATATTTCTGCATTTCTACTTAGGAAAATCCATGACCTTCTATATTTTTGCATTTATGCATTTCTACTCAGGAAAATCCATGACCTTCTATATTTCTGCATTTCTACTTAGGAAAATCCATGGCATTTCTGCATTTCTACTGCATTTTTTGTACTGCATTCCTAAAGTAATATACTCAAGCATAAGATTTGACTGTTCTTATGAACTACTTTTTTCAGACTACACAAAAATTTCTGTCCTTTTTTCAAAAATTATGACTTGTATTTTTCTATTGCACAAGATTTAAGGAAGAAGATTAGGATCTTGTGTGCAGCAGAAAAATTTTTGTCTATTTTTTAGAAGATTATGAACTACTGCATTCCTAAAGTTGTCTTTGTTGAATGTGAACATGGTCAGCAAGGAATATTTGTTAGTGTTATGCCTTAGAGGCAATCACTTGTACGTTGTATATGACACATTTTATTTCATAAAAGGCATTATTTATCTTACAGTTGCTTTTGATTACTTTTGAGTAATATAACTGTTGGATAAAGTCCTTAGTACAACATTGTGTTAAGGAAATCATGATAGAGATTATGATATGAGATTCCTACTACATTGTATAGTGTTAATACTTAAATAATCCCTAGTCATAGTATTAATGAGACATGACATCATTAATGCGTTAAGACTAGCATGTGTTAAGGCTTCCTGATTTGATCAGGTGGTGGTTCTCATATCCGTGAGTATTGAGATACTCAAAGTTAACACGTGGATGCTTGTTAGTGGAATAAGTTCATTGGATGACTTGGCTATGAGATAATCACATGGATAACTATTTAGTGCCAGTGATATAATCTCAATATAGCAAACGTGCAAGTATCCTTAGACTTGAGATCTCCAAGATACTTTGTTTGCTGAGCCTTGTACTTTGATTCCAATCTCTGGAGCTCGATCGAGGGCCGCCTATGGGATGGATATTAGGTACATTGTGAGATAAACGAAAATAGTTGAGAGAGTCAATAAAGGATTGACCACTCCTAATAGTAGGGCCGAATATCTCATGGCCACTTGTAGGAATTACTACTCAAGAAGTCCTTAGCCACAACGTATGTGCATTGGAAATAGTTCCAATTGATACACATCTAGAGTAGTGGGTTCCTGGTACAAGTATAGTTTTATTCGGGCCAAAATTAATATATATTCTGGAGGGAATTGGCATTAATTCCGTACTCTAGACCGAATGAGATATTGTATGGTGAAAGGAGTTAATTGCACTATAGTTTGTTATTGAAGGGTTCATGTCAAGCCACTTGACTTCCTGGACTCTTAGGTGGTTATGATGTATTGCTAGATACTGCTCATGATCTGGGAATATAGGTTTATTGATGGATTAATAAACTAATCATGATTAGAATTAATAGGATTAATTTAGATTAATTCATGTTCGCTATCAATTGACTGCGAAACCTAATAGGTCACACATAAAATAGGAATATATACTCAAGATATTATTTGATAACATAGTGGGGTTTATTGCGAGAAAGAAAAGTTGATGTGGCCAAATTATAATTAGTTATAATTTATAGGCCAATTTGTAATTCTAAGAACATGACGGGTTCCAATTGCAATTGTTTATTTGGAATTCTTAGATGGTTTTATTGTTGAGGTTTTCGGGTGACCTAAGAGGGACACATGAAACAAAACATGAAAACCAAAGGTCACTTGAAACAACTCCAAAACAACATAAAACCAAAGGCCACACAAGAGGAAAAAGAAATGATCTTTTGTTCTCTTCACTCTCTCTCTTTCGTGAGATTCTTCAAGGAGAACATAACCCTTGTTCTTCTTTCTATGGTTTTGGTTGAACAAGAAGAACAAGGAAGAAAAACCCCAGCCACCATTGTTGTTTTCTGCTAGCACAGAAAATCTTGGTGTTTGAGTGTAATCTTCCGTGTGGATTTTTGTTAGAGATAATCACACACTGTGATTATAGTGGTTGGATATACAACTCTCATGGTGATTCATCAAGAGGATTGCTGGATTGCGCCACAATTATCACACTTGAAGAAGGAAAGTTTTGTTTTCCACACAAACAAAGAAAGGTAAAAGCTGTTATCTTTGTTTTCTATATATATGTCTTATTTTCCACACATATGCAGATCTTGGGATGGTATCTCGTTCTTATTTTTCCACTGTACCGTATATGATACGCGAGAGATTCCCAACAATATTCTCACTTGTAACTCTTTAAGGAAGAAGATTAGGATCTCTTAAAAGAGTCCCTTGGTGTAGGGATAAACTTGCAACATCAAATTGACGGTCATCACTAATTGTGGTGCTACTTCAAATTTTCACCATATTAAAATGCTGGATGCTATACTTGTCTCTTTTTAATCTTATTCAATTTGATGTCGATGCTAAACTTGACTCTTTTTAATCTTATTCAATAGTGGCAAAAGTTTTTTTGTCCTTATTATAACTCTGCCAGTAATTAATTTTTTGTTTTGGATGACCTATTTTGGGGGACGGCTGTGCGTTTAAGATGTGTGCTCCTATATTTAAGATATGATTCAATAGTTGGAAGGTGTGATAAATCCAAAATCCAACTAGGCAAATAGTCTGTCCAATTACCTTAACTCGTGCAGCTACTCCCTTCATACCATTGATCATATAGTCATATGTACCTGGAAAGAATTTGGCAGCCCATTTTGCTGAGGGTGAGTCCTTTGTTTGACAAAGTTGGTACAGAACCTGTTTGAATTTGGCAGCCCATTATGCTCTGATTTGTCATTATCTGTCTATTTTTCTTAGATATATATTTTATGGTGAGGTATGTGATCAATAAGTGTTGAGCAGTTATTGACTTGTATTTTCTAAGTTCTGGTTTTGCTAAGGTGATTCGGATTGGATATATGTTTTGGGATTGGCAGGTAGGGTTATTTTGTAAAGCATACACTAGGTTTATTTTGAAGTTTGACAAAAGATGTATTTGACTAATGAGAGTTCTATATTTTTGCATTTCTACTGTATTTCTACTTAGGAAAATCCAAGACCTTCTACATTTCTGTATTTTTGCATTTCTACTCTGAAAAATCCCTGACCTTCTATATTTCTGCATTTCTGCTGCATTTCTACTTAGGAAAATCCATGACCTTCTATATTTTTGCATTTATGCATTTCTATTGCATTTCTACTGCATTTCTACTTAGGAAAATCCATGACCTTCTATATTTTTGCATTTATGCATTTCTACTACATTTCTACTCAGGAAAATCCATGGCATTTTTGCATTTCTACTGCATTTTTTGTACTGCATTCCTAATGTAACACACTCAAGCACAAGATTTGATTGTTCTTATGAACTACTTTTTTCAGACTACACAAAAATTTCAATGTTATACAACTAGACCATATACATGTAAACAAATGCCATGATAGTTGATGATGGTTTTATTCTTCTTTGTTGTCTCTTTGTTGGATAAGTATCTTATGCCATGTGCCATGGTCTTCATCAGAATGTGGTGTTCACTGAATTGTCTATAGCCATAACAAAGATATTTAGTTGTTAACGACAGAGCGACAAAAATTCTCCAAAATTTACCTACTTTGATATCAAATCTCATTCTTGTTTCCTTGAGAGTTATATGCATTTGATGTGTGTACAATGCATTTACACAAGATTTTATCCATGCACTAAAGGGAAGCTGTGTATAACCTTTTGAAACTTCTAGCTCTAAGGGGAATATTTCATACATGCACACGGTTGTATCATTAACTGTTCTATTTTCTTCTTCATAGAATTAATTCATCTTTGAATTTAGCTAATTATGTGAATATTAGTAATTGTACTAATGCTGAGCCATGGAGTTTTTGAATGTGTTATTGAATTTGGGTGATTTATGAAGTGAATTTTGTGTTATTTCTCTGACTTTAAGGCCTAAATGTTTTTGCAATCCTTAGATATTGAGGCATTGACAGTGTATGCTCTGATTTGTCATTAGCTGTCTATTTTTCTTGGATATATATTTTATGGTGAGGTATGTCATCAATAAGTGTTGAGCAGTTATTGACTTGTATTTTCTAATTTATGGTTTTGCTAAGGTGATTCGGATTGGATATTGAATTTAGCTTATATTTCTATTGTTTTACATTGTGGAAATTGGTGGAAGGGATTAGAAACTGTGTTGGTTTTGTGTTGGTGTGGTTGTGTTTCTTTTTGAATTTTTATGGGTGATTTGTGGAGTTGTTGAAGTTGTGATAGTGGGAAAAGTTTCTCCTTCCAATTTCTTGTGCATTTTCCTTTTTGCTCATGTTTTAGCACCATTCTACAAATAAGCCAAACTAGTACAACATGCTGCCACTAAGTTTCCTATTAAAAGAAACAGGAGTGAAACCTCTTCTTCCCAAGCTCCACCTTCTTATTTTGAGCCTATTGTTCTTTTGAGGCATTTTTCTTGGATATATGTTCTTGGGTATATATTTATCTGCATTTTCTTTTACTTCATAAATCATCAAATAAGAATGAAAAATGCACCAAAACAACCTTCTTGACCACCGTTTAACACCATAACATTGAACAACTTACAACAAAAAGTTTCCCCATAACTACATTCATTCTTTAAACTTCAGCCATCAAAACATACATCAAAAGGTTCCTTAATGTGAGTAAAGTGGCTACAGTGAGGGAGATTCTTGTCCTCTTGTTAATGTGACTGAAGTTGCTGCTCCTGCAAGCTTTGAAACAACCCCTCTATCTTCTATTTTCTCTATTTACTTTTCTCCTCTCTTTCAATGACATAGTTACTTGTTTTCTAGGCATTATTTTCGCATGGCACTTGGTAGGAAAGGAATGCCAAAAAAAGGGCGAACGGTATGGTGATGTGTAGCCCAATCAAATAATGACTCTGAGGGTCAACCATTGAATTCACCCCTAACAGAAAATTAGGATTCTCTAAATACTAGCCACAGAGTAGTAGATGATTTCCGTACTCCACCACCTACGTTGCTTGCTCCTACTAATGCCCACAATGATAGCAATTCTAGAGAATGTGTCTAACTAGAGATTAGTTCTGAGAAAGCCGAGTCAATCTCTCACAATGAGCGAGTTGTGCCTATCACTCGTAATGATCAAGTTGAGTCTACTCCAGCTCAAGAGAATGTGCAAAACTCTAACTTATATACAGCTATTACTACGCCAGCACAAGGCAAGATTGAATGTTGGATTGAAGGGGATGAGTAAGTGATTTCAAAATTTGTTATTTTTTGAAATTTAGTATTCATTCTAAATGTATCAAGCAAAATCCTTAAATATTTATTTTTCTATTGTAGGATTCTTTTCAATGCCAAGCCGCTCAATAAACCAGTGCGATCTATTCGTCCAACAATAGAATCTATGTTTTCAGGACCGTATCCTACTTGGAAAAAGGTCCCACCTAACACAAGGGTTGTATGGTACGCTGAGTGGGCAGTAAGTATTAAATTTATTTTTTCAATTATTGGTATAGGTTATATTTTATGCTTATTATACTAATTTGGTAATTTTGTATGGAAAAATTACAGAAACAATACAAATGGGACCACAAATATGATTCGATCATGAGAGCAAAATGGGGGGGGAAAAAGCCAATAACAGTTATAGGTACTTGATGGAAGAAGTACGAAATGGACATATCTCTCATGATTTCATAAAAGAGGAGCATTACAATGAGCTTCGAGCATATTGGGATAGTGATGCATTCAAGAAAATGTCAAAGACTATGTTAGCAAACAAGAAGAGTGTTTTAGGAGCCTCAAATCATTTAGGAGGATCTATCCTAGCAACTGTACACAAGAGAAAGCTTGCATAATACATAGAATTTTCTTTTAATTCATTATTTGAAATATATTTGTAATTATTGTTCTTATGTATAATACATTACAACTTACATGTTATGATGATTTCGTAGGAGGAGAAATACCATAGAGAATATTCATAGATGGACATCTATGTCTTTACTCACACAACAAACACTGAAGATGAAGTTTAGCCAGTGCTAAAAAGAGAAAGGCTGATGTTAGAGGGGGAAGAGGAGCTGCCAGAGGTGCCAAAACCTGTCTTTATTGACAAGTGATCTGAAGACATATACGTAAGTGTCATATCCATTGAAGTACAAGATCAACATATTTCTACTTTTAGTTTTACGAGATCTAATCTGATTGCGGTGTTATTTTAATGGGGATCCAATGAAATTATTATTTCCACAATATTAACTAGTAATCCATAGCAGTTTAAATTTTAATTGTTAAGGATTGGTGTTATAAATAGACAGAGAATTTAATTGGTATTGTGTGATTGGGCTTAAACTACTACGGACTAGATTGTGCAATTGGTATTGAGATTGGCTCTGAAATTTGAATTGAATTAAGTTGACTGTGCTGCATTCTAATTTTGCCTGCTGAGTTTAAATTGAGATACGATTGAGCTACCTTTGATGTGAAATGTTAAGCTTGAGTTATAGTTGATTGGATAGTGGTTTTAAACTTCAGAAGAGAAGTTAAGTTTTATTGCTTGATTTGTGTTGGTTAATTACTGCATTTGTGTTGGTTGGTTAGTGATTTAAGCTTTGAAATGTGGATTGTTGAGTTTCTGCTGTAGCAATTATGAGGAGGATGAAGGCACGGAAAGCGGGAAAACACAGGGCACGCAGCGGAAGTGAACATAAAAAAACTGGAAAAACACAACAGGGGATTCTAGGACAGGGCCGGCGGCGCCGGATGCCCTAGTCGGCGCCGGTTGCGCCTTGTCCAAATCCTAAGATTTTAAAATTTTTACCTCTCCTTCTGGTTCTCAAAGGTGGCTGGACCGAAACATGCACAACCGGGGTAGGTGTGCTGGTAGAAGCCTCTGGTGCGATTCCTATAAGCCTCCTACTCCGCCTTTGCATATATGTGAACGCCGAACTCTTGGTCTTCCAGTATATGGCTTGCCTGACTACCGTTTGGTGAACAACTAACAGGCTAGGGAATTTTTCTGGAGAGAGAGAGAGAGATGCTTGGCCTTTCACAAAGAAAAAGCCGTCTCTTAGAGTATGTGTTCTGTAACAACGACGTTGTTTCCAATCCTCCTGTTTAACCTAAATAAAACCCTAGGTTAAACTGGATTGGGCCATTGGACTTTTAGTTTAAACTTTAGGGCCTAATTAATTATTCTAATTAGAACCAACCTAATGGCCCAATTAATAATTAATTTTCCAGCACAAATAAACTAGTTCAATTAATAAGCCTATATTAGTTTAGTCACATGTTAATCTTTAATAATTCATACTGAGCCAAAGCCCTGAATAATTAATTAACCAACTAAACTAATTTAATTAATTTTCTCTCTCCATGGACCTTTATTTTATTCTAGCCCAATAATTAAATCATGCTACTTAAATAAAATAAATTCTATTTAATTTAAGATCAATTCCTTATCCCGTATTTAATTAGGACTCACGGTCTATACAGGGGACCAAAAGACAAACCGTCTTGGCTACTAAAATGACCAAAATACCCTTACCATATAAATAGTTGTATTTTACATTTTAAATGATATTACTATAAGGAAATATTGACCCTAAGGACAATGCTGCGTTAGCAAAGTCTCCGACCTACAGGTATAATGACTAAAATACCGCTCTATACATCGCAATACATTCAGAGAGGAAGAAGTGTACTAACACCTCTCTAAATGACATCTACTATCCTTAAGCCTCTAGTCTAATGATCAACGACTTCCTGGATTGTTTCCGCTTTCCAAGGGAGCTACCCTAAAGTAAACATCCAAGTCACGTTTCTTAGGGCCCTGGATATTTAGATCATTCAGACAACCACAAGGGGCGATATAGTATAGAAACTATCTTGTACAAGTTTGTCATAACTAACTATTCACACATACCCAACATGCAAGTATATTGGCCATACAATAGAACCTCAACTATAGCATATCGAAGCATAAGCTTCCAGCTTCATCAGACCATGAACTCATACTCAAGTAGTAGAGTACTAGTACACGTTGTAGCGGTAGTAGTCTAGGTTTCTATCATATAGTACTTTTAGAAACCACTACTACAGGTCATGTTCTACGTATTCAAAATACTCTTATGTCATTGATGCGTATTTATTTGGGTATAAAAATCATATAAAAATAAGCACATTCCAAATCAAGTTTAAATTAAAACGTTAATCCCAAATTACATATATGAGCAAGTGTATTCATTATTAACATAGCATAGGGTTCAAATGAGTGTCGATCCTCAAGGAACAAGTATACACTAATCACTTTTCTCTCATTATTTAACCGACTCAATAAAGTAAAAAAGAAATAAAATAAAATAAAATAAAATAAAATAAAAGAATATATATACATGTCAAGGATAGAGAACTATGTAACTTAAGCCATTGTTTAGACAAACAAGAACTTAAAGAACCCAACCATTATCATAACCAATTATTCTTTTGGCATCATGAAGGATTAAAGTAGACTCACTTTTTTCCCAATCCATGAAATCACTATCTTCTAGACAAATTAGCATCACATACTCCGTCTCAACTAATTCAACCAAAAGATTAGCATCACATACTCCGTCTAAACTAATTCACCCAAAAGATTCATTAAACACAATCCTTTGATTAAATTTCCATACTTTGGCAAATTTAAAACATAAAATTAACCAATAAATCCATACTCTGGCAGACATTGATTAATCTTTAATTACCAGTTCTTAGCAATTAACCCCTTTCCCAAGCAAGTTAAGAGATAACAAATATGAAACTACCGAATTGAAACCACCACCAACCCTTTTCCCAAGAAAGTTAATGGAAAGAAACAACAAAATAGTCTCGTGATTAGCCCAAGTAATTAAATACCAAGAAAACAATCAATTAATCAAAAGATCAAACAACTCTAAAAACCATGAATATCTAAAACAATGTCGAATTACAATAAAATAATTAACACATCATTGTTCAAGAAAAAGAAAAAAAAGTAAAAGAAAGCACTCATAGACATGCCTCCTTCTTCTTCCTTTGAAGACCTTCTTGTACAACCCTCATTGAATTGAAGAATTCCTCATTTGATTTGAGTGATTTTCTATGGTGGTCATTGAATTCTCTCATTTTCCTTTCTGTATTCCATCTATTTATAGGCTTGGGAGGTGCCTAAACTCGTTTGTGTAATGTTCTTTGCCGAGTAGAAGTTGGAAGATACTAAAACTCCACAGATTATCAAAAACCGTGTAGAAAAATCAAAGCACCGCCTTAACTTTAGGGCACAGCCGGCACCGCCTTGGCTCTTGGAGCCAGCGCCGGTTGTATTTTGTTTTTGTAATTGTTCGCCGATTTTTTTCTTGAATTCTGCACAATGTATTCTAGAATGTAGACGGCGCCACCTTGGCTACTAGAGCCAGCGCTGGTTCCACTCTGTTCCGTTCTGTTTCACCAATATTTCTATCGTTTTGAAGTTCGTGCTAAAGGATTGACATATACAGAGCATGCTTCACGGGACAGTAAAAATGGAAAAACAAGAACATTAAACAGAGTATTGGCACAACATGGTGGCTTGAAAATATACCTCTTGGAGCCTTAAACTTGAAGATTGAAGAAGAACTGATTTGAACATGAAGAACAGCTTTCTTCTTCATTCGTCCATGAACACTAGTGCACCGCATTTCTTCCGGTTCTGGTTCTTTCTTCTCCTCCGGTAGAAAAAGAATGCTTGGCTTTCCAGTTTTCAAAATATGACCACTGCCTTATTTCAGTTGGTGAGCACACATTCGGGTAGAAGGAAAAATGATCTTCAGTTTTTTTTTTTGACCAGCTGTTTCTTTAAGCTTACTGGCCTTTTCAAGACGTGACTTCTCAGTTTAAGAAAACAAAAGCCACAAGCCAGAAAACTAACAGTCACACGAGAGGGAGAGAGAGAGCCAAAAGACTTGGGAAAATTTATTTATTTTTTCCTTTTATTTTATTTTATTTTTCCACATAGAAAGCCAAGAGTTATGAAACCAAAAATAATTATTTTGATAAAAATAATATTCCCGAGATTTAATACCCGAATATTATTTACAAAATAAATTTTGGCTTCAACCTATACTCTTCTAAACTGTGTTCGAAAAATTCTATGGTCCAGGCTATTGAGCCAAAATAATATTTATTATTTTTCTTGGACTCGAAAAGCCCAAAATAATAAACATTAATTATTTTCCTTGGGATTAAATAAATAACCCAATAAATAATTAATGAACCCAAATGAACTAAAAATAGTTAAACTTTAATTATTTATTTCTGGGGATTTAATTAAATAAATAACCCAATAAATAATTAAGTAATAATCATTTTCCTCTAGTTTAAGTCCCGATTAATTTTTTAATTATTCAAATTGGACCCAGATCCTAAATAATTAATTAACCAATTAAACCAGATAATAAATTTCTCTCAATTTATTTTATTTCAGTCTAATAATAAATTAGACTTCCTGAATAAATAAAACTCTCTCAACTGAGATCATTTTCTCAACCCCAAAAATAATTAGGACTTATGGGCTATTCCGAGGACCAAAAAGACACATCGCCTTGGCTACTAAAATGATCAAAATACCCCTACTATATAAATAGATGTATTTTGCATTTTAAATAATTCCTAATATAACCATAAGGAAATATTGACCCCAACGACAATGCTGCATTAGCAAAGTCTTCGACCTACAAGTGAAATGACTAAAATACCCCTCTACACATCGCTGTACATTTAGAGAGGAAAAAGTGTACTAACACCTCTCTAAATGACATCTACCATCCTTAGGCTTCTAGTCCAATGATTCACGACTTCCTGGAGTGTTTCCACTTTCCAAGGGAGCTACCCTAAAACAAACATCCAAGTCACGTTTCCCAGGGCCCTGGATATTTAGACCATCCGGACAACCACAAGGGGCAATATAGTGTAGAAACTATCTTGTATAAGTCTGTCTTAACTAACTAGTCACACATACCCAACATGCAAGTATATTGGCCTTCCGAAAGAACCTCAACTATAGTATATCAAAGCATATGCTTCCAGCTTCGCCAGACCACCAACTCATACTCAAGTTATAAAATACTAGTCCATGCTATAGCGGTAGTAGTCTAGGTTTCTACCATATAGTACTTTTTAGAAACCACTACTACAGGTCCTGTTTTACGTATTCGAAATACGCTTATGTCATGAAGTGATGGACTACTCACTGGCTAAAGGTAAGCCATCCCCCATTTAGAATTCATAACATAATAACCTAAACATGGTGAGATTTCCATTCTCATCAATCGGTTAAGAACAAATATTTATGTGTTTAAATAACCCATGATCCATATCTTACTGTGAAAGATCTCCATTCACATGGATCACTTATTTAAACACAATGGGTCTGTTCCAAACGAAAATGTACACAATTAAAGAAAATTATTTCACAAACGATTTTCGCAAATAAATTCTTTTATTAAAATATTCGATATTTTTATCAGAAAACTAGTCTAAGAGGGAATATTCCCAACAATCTCCCACTTGCACTCTAAGACTAGGTAAGTCCATAGGTGCCCACCCCAATAGCGTCTAAGTGTCATTTGAAGATCCTGTCAGCCAAAGGCTTAGTGAATGGATCTGCTAGATTATTCTCAGAGGCAATCTGTACCACCACCATATCTCGTCTCTAGATGAAATCTCGGTCCAGGTGGTACTACCTCACTATATACTTTCCCTTCTTGTGGTTCCAAAGTTCTTTTGAGGTACTTAGGAACATACTTTACAGCATGCCAATGAACCTCCCCCAGGTCTGACTGATATCTGCTAACTAAGCCTACAGCAAAGCAGATATCTGGCCTAGTACATAGTATGGCGTACATGAGACTTTCCACAACCGAAGCGTAGGGAATCTTACTCATCCTATCTTTTTTTTCTTGACACTTAGGATAGTCCCTTGAAGAAAGCGACAACCCATGTCTGCAAGACAATAGAGTTCCCTTGCATGAGTCCATACTGTATTTAGCCAGCATCTTATCAATGTATGCGATTTGGGATAATCCTAACATTTTCTGCTTCCTATTTCTAATAAGTCTAATCCCGAGAATGTAGCTGGCATCTCCTAAGTCCTTCATATTGAATTGACCAGATAGCCAAACTTTTGTAGATGATAATGACCCTACATCATTTCCAATGAGTAGAATGTCATCCACATACAAGAAAAATCACATTAAACCCCTCAATGATTCTTGTACACACATGGTTCATCCTCGTTTTGAATAAAATCATAAGACTTTACAGTTTCGTCAAAACGAATGTTCCACGCTCTCAATGCTTGCTTAAGTCCACAAATGGACTTCTTAAGCTTGCAAACCATATGTTCCTGGCCTTCAGCAATATAACCATCTGGTTGGGACATATAGATGTTTTCGCTAAGATGGCCATTTAAAAAATGCCATCTTGACATCCATTTGCTATATCTCGTAGTCATAGTGACATGTGATAGCAAGAAGGATACGGATGGATTTAAGCATGGCCACCGGGGAAAAGGTTTCCTATAATCGATCCCTTCTTTCTAAGTATACCCTTTTGCCACAAGCCTAGCTATGAAGGTTACCACCTTTCTATCCGCTCCCCTCTTCCTCTTGCACACCCACTTACACCTAATGCGTTTTATCCCTTCAGGTGAAGCTACAAGATCTCAAACCTGATTGAAGTACATAGACTCAATCTCGGCTTTCATTGCTTTATGCCATAGATTTGCAATGGCATCATCACTTGCCATGATTGCTAAGGCTTCTTCCTCAAGAACTGGGTCTAAGACCAGAAAATTCAAAAGGAAGAAGGGAAATGCAAAACCCAGCCCAAGACCCAGCCCCAAGACAAACCAAAGGGCAAGTGCTTCAATGTGGGAAGAAAGGATACTGGGAAAAGGAGTGTCTAGATCTTCAAGCCAAGAAAAACCCCACATGTAATGTACTCTATCTAGAGTCTATATCAATGGTTGGATCAACTTCCATTTGGATTGTTGATTCTGGAGCCACTGATCATATCTGTAACTCTTTTTGGGGGTTTAGAAAAATAAGTAGACTCAAGAAGAGCGAACATGGATTACGCGTGGGAAATAGAGCACAAGTCTGGGCCCTTGCAGTGGGAGATCTTATTTTTTATTGTAATAATGAAGTGGATTTAATAGATATTTTATATGTACCTAGTTTTCGTCAGAATTTTATTTCAGTTGCGAAATTTATAAATTAAGGATATTCTGTATATTTCCATTCTGGTGTTTCTATCAGTAAAGATGGAGAAATGTTATGTACTAGGCACATGTATGGTAATCTATTCTATTTAAACCCTATTAATCATCAATCAAATAACGCTCAATCTGAACCTTTAACTAAGAAGAGAAAAACCAATATCAATGAGTCATATATTTGGCATCGGAGGTTGGGTCACATCAACTCAACCAGGATTCAGAGGCTAATCCATGATGAGCCTTTAAGCTCATTGAGATTGGAAAATTGGCCTCAGTTTGAATCTTGCCTAATGGGAAAGATGACCAAAAGGTCTTTTATCCCAAAGGCAGATAAGGCCAAGGAGGTACTGAGTCTTGTTCATACTGATGTGTGTGGTCCATTGTCTACACCAGCTAGAGGAGGTTTTGAGTACTTCATCACTTTCACAGATGATTGGACAAAGTTTGGTTATATTTACCTGATGAGGCGCAAGTCTAAATCTTTTGGTAAATTCAAGGAGTTTAAGGCTAAAGTGAAGCGTCAGACAGGTAAATTAATCAAGACATTACGATTGGATCGTGGTGGAGAGTACCTCCTAGGTGAATTCTATGACTATATGGTACATCATGAGATAGTATCCCAGCTCTCTGTGCCGGGGACACCCCAGCAGAATGGAGTAGTTGAGAGAAGGAACAGGACATTGATGGAAATAGTCAGAAGCATGATGTCTCATGCTACTATTCTAGTATCGTTTTGGGGATATGCCCTGGAAATAGTAGCATATATTCTTAACTTGGTGCCTTCCAAGTCAGTACCTAAGACTCCCTATGAGATGTGGACTGGGTGTATGCCAAGTCTGAATCATATCAGGATATGGGGTTGTCCAGCTTATGTACTGATCAAGAGAGACAAGTTGGAACCAATATCAGAATTATGCTATTCTATTGAGTATCCAAAATGAATAATGGGTGGTTACTTCTGTCATCCTAAGGAGCAGAAAGTACTGGTTAGTACCAGTGCTAGATACTTATAGGATGATCAAAGTATTTTCACGAAAGGTTCAACTAGGTTAGAACTAGAGAAGAAATTATCTTCGAAAGTAACTTCTTCTAACCCGATTGTGGAACAAGAAGAGGCACAACCTTAAGAGCCTGTACAAATGGTGCCTCGTCGCAGTACGAGAGTGTCTAGGGTTCCGGATTGATAGTGTGGAGAAGCTTTTGAGCTGGTCTCTAACCATCAGGAATAAAACCCCATTAGACACGAGGAGGCCATTGAATGTGGCTTCATGACCTTCTCTGCCATCTGGAGTTCCTTCATCAACTCAGTCAAACTTATATTAAACTTGTTCAAATCGTAATTTAGTTTGAACTGAGTAAAAGAAACTGGTAGAGATTCGAGAACCATGTCTACTTGGCTCTTGGGGTCAATAATAGCCCCTAAGATTTCTACCTTCTTGAAAGCAGCAATCATCTTGAGCATATGCTCCTTGACTGATACTCCCTCAGCCATCATAGTGTTTATTATAGTTTGAAAAACCTCCTGCCTTGCGGGCCGGCTCTTATCCGTGAACATAATGGCCAATGAATGACTAATGTCACACGCAAAAGCCATGTGCTCGTGTCTAGGCTGGAGCATATTAGATATGGAGGCTAGCATATAGCAATGTGCCATTTCATTAGCCTTCTTCCATGCCTTTTCAGCCTTTCGCTCTTTATCGGTGGAACCTTCCCCGATCACAGGGCAAGGTCTCGTAAAGGACATACTTATACTCCTCGGCTGTGAGTATTATGTCCAGGTTCCTCTTTCAGTCCACATAGTTTGGTCCCGTTAACTTATTCTCATGGAGAATAATGACCAAAGGACTTAAAGAACCTCCCACCATTTCATGAAAAAGGAATAATAAAATGGGAATCTCATCATATTTAGGTTATTATATTATGAATTCCAAATGGGGGATGGCTTACCTTTAGCTAGTAAGTAGTCCACTCACTTTATGACATAAGCGTATTTCGAATACGTAGAACAAGACCTGTAGTAGTGGTTTCTAAAAAGTATTATATGGTAGAAACCTAGACTACTACCGCTACAACTTAGACTAGTACTCCATGATTTGAGTATAAGTTGGTGGTCTGGCAAATCTGGAAGCATATATTTTGATATGCTATAGTTGAGGTTCTATCGGAGGGCCAATATACTTGCAACTGAGATCATTTTCTCAACCTAAAAATTAATTAGGACTTACGGGTTATTCCGAGGACCAAAAAGACACATCGTCTTGGCTACTAAAATGACCAAAATGCCATTACTATATAAATAGATGTATTTTGCATTTTAAATATTTCCTAATATCACCATAAGGAAATATTGACCCCAAGGACAATGCTGCATTAGCAAAGTCTCCGATCTACAGGTAAAATGACTAAAATACCCCTCTACACATCGCCGTACATTTAGAGAGGAAGAAGTGTACTAACACCTCTCTAAATGACATCTACCATCCTTAGGCTTCTAGTCCAATGATCCACGACTTCCTGGAGTATTTTAGCTTTCCAAAGGAGCTATCCTAAAGCAAACATCCAAGTCACGTTTCCCAGGGCCTTGGATATTTAGATCATCCGGATAACCATAAAGGGCGATATAATGCAGAAACTATCTTGTACAAGTCTGTCTTAACTAACTAGTCAGACATACCCAACATGCAAGTATATTGGCCCTCCGATAGAACCTTAACTATAGCATATCAAAGTATATGCTTCCAGCTTCGCCAGATTACCAACTCATACTCAAGTCATAGAGTACTAGTCCACGCTGTAGCGGTAGTAGTCTAGGTTTCTACCATATAGTACTTTTAGAAACCACTACTACAGGTTCTATTCTACGTATTCAAAATACGCTTATGTCATGAAGTGAGTGGACTACTTACTGGATAAAAGTAAGTCATTCCCAATTTAGAATTCACAACATAATAACATTGACATTATGAGATTCCCATTCTCATCAATCGATTAAGAACAAAAGTTTATGTGTTAAGTAACCCGAAATCCATACCTTATTGTGAAAGACCTCTATTCACATGGACCACTTACTTAAACACAATTGGTCTATTCCAAATGAAAATGTGCACAAATAAAGAAAATAAATTCATAAACGATTTCCATAAATAAATTCTTTTATTAAAATATTCGATATTTTCATCAGAAAACTAGTCTAAGAGGGCATATTCTCAACACGTGAAACCAGTGCATGGCCGGCGCCGGTTCCTTTGTCCTGGCCGGTGTCACCTCTAATCTGTTTCGTGATGTTTTTGCTTCATTTTACCCCAAAAAATCTGAAATAATGAACAAAACACCTTTCTAAGGGTAAAATCTCAAATTTGAAAGAATATGGCTAGTTATTGAATAAAATGTATCACAAAAGAACTTCTAATAACTAGAAAAAATATGACTAATTTCGGCCCTATCATATTCCCCCACACTTGAATCTTTACTTGTCCTCAAGTAAATACCCAGCCAAAGCACTCAAAACAATTTATTTCTTTTTATATTCATCCATAACAAAGCTATAATTTCTTTCCAACATTGGACACAAAATTGTCATTCATTCAACCCTTTAAAAACTTTTGGAACTCATACATTAAATCAAATAATCCCAAGACCATCAAATTTAAGTTAAACAAGCTTATACCTAGTACATGAACATTATTCCACTTCTCAAGCAAAAACATAGATAACATAAATCATACAAGTCAAGTCATTTAACCAAATCAAGTATTATAAACTCAAATTTACCAAACTCGAGTTAGTGAAATAAGGAAAACACTCACTCTTCTTCTTCTTCTTCTTCTTCTTTTTTTCTATGACTTTGGGAATTAATAGCCTCAAGTGCATGGATTTCTCTTCACACACCGTATTGGCCCCATTTACAATCATCACTCATCATTTTTTTCTCTTACAAATTTTCAACAAATTTTCCTTTTTTTCTTTTTCTTGCGTTTTTGCCTTCGGGATAGCCTCAAGAGAGTGCACCGAATACACTTGCTACTTCTCCCCATATTGACCCCCTTTTGAGCAAAAGGTTTTCACAGATAAAAACAATAAGACATTTTTTTTTCAACTCAATTTTTTCACTCAAAATTTTTTTCTTTTTTCTCATATATTTTTTTTCTCTCACATTCCTTATTCAAAACTCAAAGTTAAACAACTTCTAAACCCATAACACAAGAATTAATCAACAACTCTACCCATATTGCATCATATCATCCATATTCAAACTCAAAGAATAAAACAAAACTCAAATACCAAATATAACCAATGTTAACTTAAATTCTCAAGACTTAGCAAAATCTAACTTAATACACAAGTTTACATTTTTAATAAAATCCTGCCATACTGAATGACAAATCCATATCCAAAGTTAAAAAGAAAATCATATATTCATTATAAACAAATAAAATCCATTTTTTAAATAAAAATTTCAACAATTTCAACAATTCAAAACAATTCAAACATATATCATTAAAAATCCTTCAAACATATATACTTGGAAATCCACTGAAAATCACAAAGATGCACTTGAGAAAATGTTAAATCTCTCCCCCACACTTAAATTGGACATTGTCCTCAATGGCCCAAAATAGCACACTAAAGCATAACCAAGGGACCAAGAATGTAAAGAGGGAAAAGAAAATAATACTCCTCAAGGTAGATTAGCTCCATGAAAAGTCCAACTTTCAAATTCCAAAGTAACTCAACAACAAGAAAATATTAAGATAATTGATAAAAACTTGGACCAAGAATATCACGAAACCACTTCCCCACACTTAAACTGGACCATGTCCTCATGGGCCAAAAATAAACACAATAAAGCATCTCCAATGGGACAAAAATTGAAAAGGGGTAGAAAGTTTAAGCAATACTCCCCAAGTGTAGATAAGCTCCAAGATATGAGAAATTCATTCTTCAAGAAGTTGGAAGAATTATTTCTAGTGAAATCAACCTACAATAGATAGATGAATACACAAGTAAAAGCATAAAGAGTAATTGAAAAAAAAAATAAAAATCAAGGGAGATGAAAGATAGAAAGTCAAAGCTTTGAAGTCCCCCTCGAAGTAGAGTCTTCTTTGTCTCCAAATTGTCTAATAGTAGCACCAAATAGACCACCATAACCTCCAAAGGGCTCACAATATCCTCTTTGTCTCATCCAAATCCACTTAGCAATTGGTTCTCTTTTCAATAAAGAACGTTTTCAAACTTTTGATACTTAAGAAAAATAAGAATAATATCCACCATAGATAGCACAAGTATAATGTCAATCAATCTTCAATCATCACAGCAAAATATCACAAGGATTTCCAGATTTGCAAAAATTTTAGAAAAAATGCATAGCTAATTTGTTAGAAGCAATCACAAGAAGCACAATTCATGCTATGCATTTTTGTCCCACCAAATAAACTCAACAAAGATTTTTCCGTGTCTAGTAAATTTTCCTCAAAAACACATATGCATAATGCTAAGAAATTTTAGAGGATGAAATCGAGAAAGTTTTACACCACTAATGTATTCCCCAACGTATAAGTTGTAAAAATTTTTAATCCATGAGGGATAATTAGAAGAAGAAAAGTAATGTGATGAAGAAGAAGGGAAGAAATAAAAGTATCATTCTAGGGGAATAGGGAAAAAAATAATAAAAGAGGAAAGAAAAATAGAAGAACAAGACAAATAAAAAAAAAAAACAAACAAGAAAATCAAAGAAAAATAAAACAAGAAGAAAAAAAAAAGCAAAATAAGAAAAATTTGGGAAGAAAAGAAATAGGGCAAGGGAACAAACGAAAAAAAAAAAACAAAAAGAATATTTTTTGTTTATTTATTTATTTTTAATAACCTTCCAGACCAGAGCCGGCGCTGGTTCTGGGCCTAAGCCGGCATCGGTTACGTTCTACCCAGGCTCCGTTTTTAAATTTTAAATTTTTTTTGAATGCAAGAAAAATGATGAACATGCAATAATAATGAATAATGCAATTTAATTCATGAAGACATGATAAAAAGAACAAAACAAAATGACCAAAATAAAAATTGTTTCAAACAGCAAAAATGACTTCACTGCTTTCCACGTCCTACACCTATAAAAGACAAGAAGAAAGTTAGATAACCAAAATTCATATTTAAAACAAAATTAAAAGAAGAAAAAGTTAGTAAAATTAAATAACTAAATATACAATATATACAAACATACAAAGACAAGTTAGTGATTATGAATATGTATATACCTATTTACATATTTACAATATATAGCGAAATTACAATACAATTATACAAACAACAACATAAGCACTTCTTCATACAAGGAACGTATATACATATTTACATATTTACTTATTTACATATTTACTTATTTACATATTTACATGGTTAAATCAACAAAATCCAAGCTTTCATGTTATTGTTCCCCGGCAACGGTGACAAAAACTTGATGCGTATTTATTTGGGTATAAAAATTATATAAAAATAAGCACATTCCCAATTAAGTTTAAATTAAAACTTTAACCCCAAATTACACATATGAGCAAGCGTACTCATCATTAACATAGCATAGGGTTCAAATGAGTGTCGATCCTCAAGGAACAAGTATACATTAATCACTTTTCTCTCATTGTTTAACCAACTCAATAAACTGAAAAAAATAAAAAGAAAAAAAAAATATATATATATATATACATGTCAAGAATGGAGAATTATGTAACTCAAGCCATTGTTTAGACAAACATGATCTTAAAGAACCCAACCATTATCATAACTAATTATTCCATTGGCATCATGAAGGATTAAAGTAGACTCACTTCTTTCCCAATCCATGAAATCACTATGTTCTAGACAAATTAGAATCATATACTCTATCTCAACTAATTTACCCAAAAGATGCATTAAACACAATCCTTTGATTAAATTTCTATACTCTGGCAAACTTAAAACATGAAATTAACCAATGAATTCATACTCTGGCAGACATCAATTAACCTTTAATTACTAGTTCTTAGCAATTAACACCTTTCCCAAGTAATTTAAGAGACAACAACTATGAAACTACCGAATTAAAACCACCATCAACCCCTTTCCCAAGTAAGTTAATGGAAAGAAACAACAAAATAGTCTTGTGATTAGCCCAAGTAATTAAATACCAAGAAAACAATCAATTTATCTGATATGACTTTTTGTGGTGGCTTTTTCTTGGTGTTTTGGTGGCTAAGTGTTTAGCTCAATCAAAGGGAACCAAAACAGGGACTTTTCTTGTGACAAAGGAGAAAGTAAACTAACTATCTACACACCCTTCAAACCCTTGAGGAACAAAGCCTCAAAGATCCTCAAGATGAATAGGAAGTTCTACTAGATTCTCACCCTAACATCCTTGAAGCAACAAAGGCAAGCAATAACATATAGAATAGAGAAAATAGGCACCCAAATATTGAATTTCAAACGAACCCTAGAAGAACAAAGCAACTAAGACACATTCAAAGAAAACAATATTGGATTATCCAAAAGATTTATAGACTCTTACAAAAGGAGGTCTAACCCTTTAGCTTGGTCTTGAACAAGATGAACAAGGAGGCTTGGCCTCATAAGATTCTCTCTCAAATTTGAATTAAAGTCAAGTGAATTATCTTGTCAGAGTAATAAAGGTGCTATTTATACTACCCTAACCCTAGCTAAGTAATCCCTGAGGTTTAGTTACAAATTAGGGTCAAAATAAGTCTTTACAAGCAATTAAAAGTGAAGAAAACCAGAGAAAAGCATTAAATAGTGAAACAGTCGACGACTGCCCAGGGCCAAGCCAGTGCCGGTTTAGAACATCACAACCGGTGCCGGTTAGGTTCTGTCTTCGGCCCGTTCTCGTTTGCTTGAGTGTTGGTTTTGGACAGAATGGAGCTGGCGCCGGTTTGGTTGCAAGGAGCCGGCGCCGGCTGTCCTTTGGAAGACTTCCTTGTCAAATTTCATACCCTTTTGCTGACGGCTTAAATTCTTGTTGGGGTCCTTCGCGGATGGCCATCAACACGAACTCTTGGCTCACTTCCTCAACCCTCCAATCCTCCTTTATCCTCAAGCATTATTTGATGATAAATTGAAAATCATCTTAAAGCTTCTTGGTCCTCGCTCTAGTCATCGGTCCTTGTCCTCCATGATGAAGTGGAGTCTCATCATCTCCCAGTCCTTGAAAAGGATTCATCTTCGAATCTTCGCCATCATCTACATCAAAAGGAGAGAAGTCACTAACATTAAAGGTAGCACTAATATGATACTCACCCAGTAGATCTATCTTGTAAGCATTATCTCCAACTTTGGCAAGAACTTGAAATGGTCTATCCCCCCTTGGATCAAGTTTGCTTCGGCGTTGCGTGGGGAATCCCTCTTTGCGAAGGTGCACCCATACCCAATCGCCCGGCTCAAAAGAAACCTTTTTCCTTCCTTGATTGCGCTTATGGGCGATCTCTTCGTTGCATTTTGCAATGGTTTCCTTCACCTTCTCATGGAGTGCCTTCACCATTTCTGCTTTCTTAGCTCTATCAGGGTTCAACCGTTCACCTATAGGCAAAGGAACCAAATCTAAAGGAGTTAAAGGATTAAAACCATATACAATTTCAAAAGGAGAATAAG
The DNA here is from genome assembly GCA_026120185.1 of Voacanga thouarsii. Classification (NCBI taxonomy): domain Eukaryota; kingdom Viridiplantae; phylum Streptophyta; class Magnoliopsida; order Gentianales; family Apocynaceae; genus Voacanga; species Voacanga thouarsii. Next base: position 1,464,269 of record JANUWF010002285.1, read on the forward strand.
AAGTGGTAGAATGAATAGCCCTATTGTATGCAAACTCAATGTGAGGTAAGCACTTCTCCCAATTTTTCAAGTTCTTCTTGATTATGGCCCGTAAGAGTTAGGTGAGTGTACAATTGACCACCTTGGTTTGTCCGTCCGTTTGGGGATGACAAGCTGTGGAAAACAAAAGGTTAGTCCCAAGTTCGTTCCATAAAACTCTCCAAAAATGGCTAAGAAATTTTGTATCCCTATCCGAGACAATTGTCCTTGGAATCCCATGCATTCTCACCACTTCCTTAAAGAATAAATCTGCAATATATGACGCATCATTAGTCTTAGAACAAGCCACAAAATGAGTTATTTTGGAAAATTTGTCGGCAATCACAAATATAGAATCCTTGCCCCCCTTGGACCTAGACAATCCTAAAATGAAGTCCATTGAAATATCAATCCAAGGCACATTAGGTGTGGGCAAAGGAGTATAGAGACCATGTGGACTAGCTCTAGACTTAGCTCGCCTACAGGTAATGCATTGAGAACAATGTCTCTCCACATCCTTTCACATTTTTGGCCAAAAGAAATGTTCCTTAAGGATGCCTAAGGTTTTTGCAACATCAAAATGCCCCATTAGTCCCCCACTATAGGCTTCCCGAACTAGAAACACCCTAATGGAACCCTTTGGCACATAAAGCCTTGCCTCCCTAAACAAGAAACCATCATGCCTATAATATTTAGCAAATGCACCTTTCTCACAAGCATAAAAAATATCCCCAAACTCCTCATCATCAACATACAAATCTTTCACAAATTCAAAACCAAGAAGTTTAGTATCTAAAAAGTTGAGAAGTGCATACCTTCGAGATAGTGCATCCGCTACCACATTTTCTTTACCCTTCTTGTATTGAATGACATATGGAATTGTCCCAATAAACTCCATCCACCTTGCATGCTTTTTGTTCAAATTTTGTTGGCTCTTGAGGTGTTTAAGGGTCTCATGATCGGTATGAATGAAAAACTCTCTTGGCAAAAGGTAGTGTTGCCAATACTCTAAGGTCTTTACCAAAGCAAAAAGCTCTTTGTCATAGGTAGAATAGTTAAGGGCTGCCCCGGACAATTTTTCACTAAAGTATGCAATGGGTTTTCTATCTTGGGTCAAGACCGCACCTATTCCCACCCCACTTGTATCACACTCTATCTCAAAAGCCTTCTCAAAATTAGGAAGAATAAGAATTGAAGCTTGGCTCAATTTGTCTTTGAGGGTTTGAAAGGCTTGCTGTTGTGTTTCCTCCTACCTAAATCCCACCTTTTTCTTTACCACTTCGGTTAGAGGGGCTACTATAGTGCTAAAATTTTGGATAAACCTCCTATAGAAACTAGCTAGCCTATGGAAACTATGTACTTGGGTAATGGTGGTAGGAGTTGGCTAATCTTGGATGGCTTTCACTTTTCCCTCATCAACCTCAATCCCTATTGCACTCACAATATACCCAAGGAATGTAATCCTCTCCAAGCAAAAAGAGCATTTCTCAAGATTAGCATACATTCTCTCCCTTCAGAGAGCCACAAGCACACTTTGAACATGATTTAAATGATCCACATATGATTTGCTATAAATTAAGATGTCATCAAAGTACACAACAATAAATTTTTCAATGAATTCCCTCAAAATATGGTGCATTAATCGCATGAAAGTACTAGGAGCATTAGACAATCCAAAGGGCATGACAAGCCACTCATACAACCCTTGTTTAGTTTTAAAAGCTATTTTCCATTCATCCCCTTCTCGTATCCTAATTTGGTGATAACCGAATTTCAAATCAATTTTTGAGAAAATGCATGCACCAAATAGCTCATCTAGCAAGTCATCTAGCCTAGGAATGGGATAGCAATATTTTACCATTATATTGTTGATAGCACGACAATCCACGCACATATGCCATGTCCCATCCTTGTTGGGCACCAAGAGAACCGGAACCGCACATGGGCTTAGGCTCTCTCTCACATGTCCCTTCTCAAGCAATGCCTCCACTTGTTTTTGCAATTCCTTGGACTCCTCCGGATTACTTCTATATGCCGGTCGGTTGGGGATGATGGCTCCAGGTACAAAGTCAAATTGATGCTCAATTCCTCTCAATGGTGGTAGTCCTCCGGGTACCTCATTTGGGAAAACATCTTCAAATTCTTGAAGAATAGTTGCAATTTCATGAGGCAAAGACAATGTGGAATAATTAGTAGAAACATAAGAACCTTTGCATAAAAGAAGAATAACCGGTTCCTTAGCTTCTATAGCCTCTATGACCTCACTCTCTTTTGCAAAGAAATTCACTCTCTTTTTACCTCCCCTCTCTAGGCCTTGCTCATTTCTATCCTTGATTGTCAAAGGCACTTGCTTACTCATTCTCTCTCTCAATTCTTTTTCTTGCCTCTCCTTTTCTTTCCTCTCACTTTCTTGCTTTTGCTTAACTTCTAGTGCTCCCTTCTTCTTCTCATTTTCTTTCATGATTCTTTGGTCTTTGCTCACCTCACTAGGGGCCATGGGGGTGAGGGTAAACTTAGTTCCCTCCTTGAGTAGGGAATAAGTATTCTTTCTCCCATCATGTTTCACATGCCTATCATATTGCCAAGGCCTCCCTAGTAGTAAGTGTCCCGCTTGCATGGGCACTACATCATAAAGTACATCATCCTTGTACTTCCCCATTTCAAATGACACCAACACTTGTTTGTTTACTCTCATTTCCCCACTATCATTCAACCATTGTAGTTTGTAAGGCTTGGGATGCTTAATCCAACTCATGTCCAATTCGTCAACCAAATCCGCACTAATCACGTTGGTGCAACTCCCACTATCCACAATGACACTACAAGGGGTCTTATTGATTAGACACCTAGTGTAGAAAATGTTCTCTCTTTGTTGGTGGTCTTGATCCTCAATGGCTTGTGAGCTCAATGACCTTCTTGTGACTCCCACCAAGGAGTATTCTTGTCCCACAACTTCCCCTTCATCACTCTTCTCATCTCCAATTCCCTCTTGGTTTCCTTGGTTCCTTTCTTCCTCTTTTTCTTCGCCGGTAGAAACCTCACCATAGGGATTGGTATACATCGCCCTCTTGCTTGGACACTCATGGGAAGTATGTCCATATCCTAAGCACTTAAAACACTTGATGTCTCTATTACTTTGTGGCCTCTCCATGGTTTTCCCTTTGTCCTTGTTCCATCCTTCCCTAGGTTTCCAATCCTCCCTAGGTTTCCAATCTTCTCTAGGTTTCCAAGCCTCCCTCGATTTGTTGAAGTCCCTTTGATATGGTTTAGGGGCTTTATCCTTCTTAGTTTTGCACCTTGCTAGTTGTGTTGGGATTTGGTAGTGTTGGTCTAGTAAATGCCCTCCTCCTTAATTGCCTTTCAATCTTCATGGCGGCATGTACCATATCCTCTAAGCGATCATAGGGGTGCAATTCCACCAAATTGGTAATCTCCCTATTTAATCCTCCCAAAAATCTTGCCTTTGTAGCTCTTGTATCCTTATAGATTTGAGCTCTCATCAACATAACCTCCATTTCCTTATGGTAATCCTCCACACTCTTGTTTCCTTGCTTAAGTGCTTGGAGCCTTTAGTAGAGATCATTATAGTAATGGTGTGGTATAAACCTTGCTCTCATCATATCTTTCAACAAATTCTAATTAGCCACGTTTTCCACTCCCATTTGTCTCCTTTGTGCACTAACTTGCTCCTACCATACCAAAGCATACTCTGAAAATCCCAAAATAGCCAACCTCACTTTTGACCTCTCACTATAGTTATGGATTTTTAGAAATATCTCCATTTTGCTTTCCTACTCAAAATAAGCTTCGGGGTCACTTTTGCCATAGAATGTAGGCAACTTCAGCTTAATATGGCTCAACTCCCTTTCCACATCATTTCCTTCTCTCCTTCCTTCTCTACAGCCCCATCCTCTATGTTGTTCCCCAAAAGCCTCGATATGATCCCCCTTATACCATTCATCAACTCCCTCAAATTCTCTTTCTAGCCCCCTTACATTGATCCCTCCATTCCTTCCTTGACCTCTTCCTCGTCCTCCTCTCAAGTCATGTCTTCCTCTTTTCATAGGAGCTTGTTGGATATCCCTAATAGAGTGTTCATCCTATTCTTCCCCTTGTTGGGCATGTAATGGAGGAGTGTGGGCATCACCATCCCTCATCCTTGGACTAGGCACTTCATACCTCTCTTGGCCTCTCCTTTGTGCAACGGTAGAAGACTGTCTTAGATGGTTTATCAACTCCCTTGTCAAGTTTTGGAACTCGCTTTGCATTGTCCTCATCATCACTTGCATATCTTCACGTAGTCCCCTAGCATCAAATTGTTCTTCTTGAGGTCTACTAGTTCCATTTGGGTTAGACCTAGAGATCTCTTGTTCATGGGCCATGGTGATGGAATATTGCCTTACACCTACAAAACAAAGAGGTTAGAAGAAAAAATAGATCCTCATTCACTTCCTTGCGTGATGGCTCTCCAAATTGATCACTCCACGCTCGTGTTTGCTCTCTTAGGCTCTTTTAATGATAAGCTCACCCTCTTGCCTTTTTTTTTTCAACACTCAAGCCTTCTTGTTCGGTCGCAATTCTCCCCAATAGCTAAAGATTTAGTCTAGCTGAGTGAGTCACACAAATCAAGAGAATTTTCCAATTTGGGGGTCTTAGGGGAATTTCAAACAAACACTTGTTGGGCACCTTAAACAATCAAGTTTTAGGTCAAGAATTCAAGAAAAGGTGGATTCAATCAACTTAAGAACAAGCACCAAGCACACAAGGAACAATTCTAAACAAGAAACAAACAAGAATTATCAAAATAAAGAGACAAGAACAACTAAAACTAGAATGATGAAGAATAAAATGGTCACAAGTGCACAATAGAGAAATTGAGTTCAAGGGTTATGGAATTCAACATTAGAGTGTTATAACAAGTCACAAAAACCCAAAGAATCAAAATCAAGAATCAAAGTTCCCAACTATAGCAAAAAAACACTCTCATAGAACTTTTATCAAACACCATGGCTGCAACTTATCACTCAAGAACAATCAGAAATTTCAACCATATTCAAGCCAAATTTCACCACAAACACAAGACAAATTTGTTCCCAAGGATTATAACAACATCAAGGAGCAATTTCCCAACAGAAAATTTAAGATATAACAAAGATTCAATGACCTTTTTGAAGCATATTTTTCAATTACGGGATTTGTCCTGTTTTTCGTTTTCTTCACTTTGTGGGGCTTCTTTTCTTGTTTTCAAGATTTGATGGGAATCAAGCTTTTCCTTGCTCTAATACCAAACTCTTTGATATGACTTTTTGTGGTGGCTTTTTCTTGGTGTTGTGGTGTTTTTGGTGGCTAAGTGTTTAGCTCAATCAAAGGGAACCAAAACAGGGACTTTTCTTGTGACAAAGGAGAAAGTAACCTAACTATCTACACACCCTTCAAACCCTTGAAGAACAAAGCCTCAAAGACCCTCAAGATGAATAGGAAGTTCTACTAAATTCTCACCCTAACATCCTTGAAGCAACAAAAGCAAGCAAGAACATATAGAATAGAGAAAATAGGCACCCAAATATTGAATTTTAAATGAACCCTAGAAGAACAAAGCAACTAAGACCCATTCAAAGAAAACAACATTGGATTATCCAAAAGATTTATAGACTCTTAAAAAAGGAGGACTAACCCTTTAGCTTGGTTGTAACACCCCGCTACCTAGGCCCACCCGGGGCCGGGGATGTCTCCCCGTTCAAAGGACAAGGGGTCTTTATAACTAGGTCACACGAATAAAATAGCGGAATAAAAATAATACTTTAACTTAAAATTTATTACAACCCCAGAATAAATCCAAGAATTTCCAAAAGAAAAAAAAACAAATCTATAAATAAAATCATCCACTCTCAACTCCCCAAAGCAATACATAAAAATAAAAGACAACATTCTCTTCCAAGGCAGATAACACTAGCTACTCATTCCCACAGTAGGATCGACCTAAAATCATGGTAAAAATGTGATGAAACAGAAATCTCAGTAAGTCCGTGTGTGCTTTGGGTGTTCAGTGAAAACAGTTCGTGGATGCAAAGTGTGAAATCTTTATAAGAGAAATATTGACAATCAATAAACATTAGTCAAAAGCAAGAGTGGTGTTTTTCTCTTTTTGAAACCATACAAGTGCATAATAAAATCAACCACTCATAAAGGTGGTCATGGGTTACCACACGTTTGGCCCCATAACCATACAACGGTCAGAATGCCACACTTCGTGCAGACTGACAAAAGAAATACTGGTAAGCAATGAATGATGTTCAAAAACAAGAATGGTGTTTTAGCTTTCAAACCATAAAGGTACAATAAAATCAACCACTCAAAAGGGTGGTAATGGGTTACCACACGTTGGGCCCCATGTCCACATGATCAGTATGCCACACTTTGTGCATACTGCCGGTCAGAATGCCACACTTTGTGCAGACTGACAAAAGGTAGGTAATCAGCCTACCGGGCAAGATACTCCTCCTTCTCTATACCCAAACAACAACCGAGTGTCCATTCCGGCAAAACACAGTCACTTGACTGAAAAGAACACTGCTAGCTCGGACCGGCATGACTAAGTAGTACTGACATTTCTCTAAGTTGAGCTTATTTTCTGGAGGTGGCCTCCTGCCAGAAGACTCGCTCTTGCTCTTCAAAACTAGTACTACTAGCCTACCCTTATTGAGTACTCGACGTAACGTATCCCACTTGGGGGAAAAAAAGAACAAAACATAGTTCCACTTGAAAATGGCAATTAAGGATTTTCAAAGTTTGGGACAAAACTGGTTTTAGAAAGAATTTTAGGTTTTGAGTAAAACTGCCCCTTGATTTACAAATAATTTATTTGTCTGAAATGAGAATGGAAATAATCCTCAATTGCCTTTACAGAAATGAGTGACCATGCACTCTACATTTGGCTTGCCATAAAAAAAATCATTTTTCATCAAACAGGTTTTATGCAGGAACTTACCTGATCCTTGCTCACAACAAAGGTCTCCAACAGCTGACCTAACCCCACATGCGTAAATACAAACCACAATCAAACTCAAGCCAGAATCCACTTTCTCAATTTAAAACAACTCAACTTATTACTACCATGATCCTAGTGTCCCAAGCTTTAAGGCCAAACAATAAATAAATAGGTTTATAAGCTAAGCCTAATTTGATATTTAAAATAATTAATGTTTTGGGAAATACGTACTAATAAGTTGAAGGTTTAAATCTTGCTAAGAAAGATTTAGAGTTTATTTGATGAAGAGTCCTAAGTGGAATTAGGTAAAATAACGATTTATTAATAATTTAGTTGTTAAAAAATAATTGATAACTAAAATTAGTTGAAAATAAATTTAATAAGTCTTGCTTGAAAGATAATAAATAAATTTTTAATGGGTTTTGATTAAAAGATAATAACTAAATTTTTAGTAATAAATATTTTACTAATTATGATTATTTCCATAAAAGGCTTTATTTGATATTATCATTTTATATATAATATCTATATATTTTATTTTTTTAGCAAAAGCTATTATTTATTTGGCTAAAATATCCTTATTATATATAATAATCTAAATTTATCCCTCCTAGGGGTTTTTTAGCAATTACTAGCAAAATCCCATTATGAAATATTTTATTCATGAAATAAAAATTAGCTTAGGGACAACTAGATCATAATCATACTTCTATGGCTAACCACAATCAAGGACATATACAATCCTTCAATTCATCAAATCATCCAAATCATGCATATAAGCATAGATCTAAATTTATCAAGACATGATCTAACCCCTACTAGTATAAATATGATCATGGCTTCAACAATCCAACTTGAATATAAATCCTATTCATTAAAGGTGACATAATCTCTAGCATACTTCATCACAAATACTACCTATAACATGGAGACATGCATTAAACCTCAAATCAGCATACAATCAACCAAGATAATCCATCCATGCATAAATCCCATCTCCTTCATATTCATACATACATTCATGCTTCAACCTCAACAATATATACTCAAACCTTATCCGCAATCCATCTTCTATCAACATCATCCTAGAGATATGAATCTAGAATTTAAAAGAAGGGTTAAAACGGCTTACTTGATTGATGAATTCCTTGAAGTAGTTTCGAATGAATCTCAAGCCCTAGATGCCTAAATCCGTCCAAAGGAGATGAAGGAAGAATAGCCATGGAGAAGAAACCATTCGGCCAAGTAAGTGAGTGGTTCGGCCAAGAGAGAGAGAGAGAGAGAGAGAGAGAGAGAGAGAGAAGAAGAAGAAGAAGAAGAAGAAGAAGAAGAAGGCTCATTAGCATTCTTAAACACATATATATTCATTAGAGATTGAAGATTAGCGAAGATGAAGTTGATTGAATAATCCTACCTTGAAGGTGTTCTTGAGACTTCACAAAATTTTCGGTTTTTTATCCAAAAGTGCAAGTTGGATTTTGGAGTTTGATGTTAAAAATGGTACGGATGGACTCACAGCAATGAATAGATGAAATCTGGAATTCTTAGAGGTAGTTTGAAGTGATTTGGAGAGGTATTAGATGAAAGGAAGGAGTAGGTGTTCTTGATGTACTATATGTTCTTGAAGGTTGAAGAGAGTAGAGAGCTTTTGGATGGAGGCTGCCGAAATTCTATGAGGATTAGGGTTGCCGATTTTCTGTAGGGTTTAGGTAGATGGTTTTTCTGGTTTGGAAGGGAAAAGGAAAGGCTAGTTGTTGGAATCCTTGAAGAATATTTTTATGAAGCAAATTTGGAAACTAAATATTCAAGAATATCTTTGATTATGGAAGAGCTCTTGGAAATCTGCCATGGCCGACTGCTTGTGCAGAATTTTGGCTGGATGAAAGCTGGTTGAAGGAGGCTAATGGTGGCCGAAATTAAAGAGTCTAATGCTGAAGGGAATGTCTTGTTGTTTGAGGTATATTTTATGGAAAGTTAAATCATGGTGGCTGGAATTTTGGTATCCAAATCAAGGCATAATTGCAGAATTTTTTTGGAAATATTTTTGGCAGCCATGGCTGGATTTTCGTGCAGAACTTAGGGAGGACAATGGAGTTCAGTTAATGGAGGTTTAAGGGTGGTTTGTGCAGAAAAAGGATGGAGTTTTGGCTAGGGTTGAATTAGGAAACAAAGCTGGACAAAATTCTGCACAGCATTTTCGCAAGGCTGGAATTTCCTGGGCAGTTTTCGGCTGCCCTTTTCCAGGCCATTTGCAGAGGCTTTGAAGGGGAATTTTTGGGGCTTTCAAGGCTGGTTTCTAGCCTACTTCATGGAGGAAAAACATGGCTAAGGTGCTGAACAAAAACTGGAAGAAAACAGCTTGGTTTCAGACCTCCAAAGCTGCGAATCTGCCTAGAAAATTTTCTGGTTTTGCACAGTATTTGTTCAGTCCGAAATTAGCTAGAAAAATCCAGATTCTAAGCTGATCAAAAGGGCCTTTTTCCGGTAGCATTTGGGAGGGAATGATGGTTAAGAATTTTTTCACCTTGAAGGCACACAAAGCTGGAAAAATTTCAGTTCTAATCATGAAGGGAAATGAACCTAGCTACAGTGATTTTTTTTTTTAGAAAGTTCACTAAGGAATTTAATTCACTTGAAATCTTTCCCCCTCTTCCATTGTTTCGGTCCATATGATGTCCTTTACTAAGATATTTCGAACCTTCAAAGCCACAGCACATTGCTAGAATTTTTCTAGAATAAAATTGGCTTGACCAAAATGAACAAACTAATGAATTGAGAAATAGGAAAAATTAAGGATCAAGAGGAAATGAATTCCCCTTAGGAATTTTGTGTAGAGTAAAAGAGTAGGATTTGAAGACTCCTATCATGTCTCTCATAGGACAACATCTCTACCCTACTCCAAACACCACTAAGGCCAAAAATGATACTTCCCAAGCAAAAATAAAATTTAACCAAGCTAAAGCTCCTATGATGGAATTTGAACCCAAGACCTGAAGAATTAATTTCAAAGCTCCAACCACTAAACTACAATAACTCTTATTTTTATTTTCTCCCTAAAAATATTTTCCTATTCAATCCTCAAGCTATCTCCCTTTTTCCACCTCAAGCAAAAATTACCATTTTTCCCTTCTCACTCAATAATCATAATCAAGCCCTCTAGACTATAAAACACAAATCCGAAGCACATAAAATCATACAAAAATATATTTAAACATGCAAATAAATATGTTATGCATCCCAACCCCCTTACTCTAAGGTTGGTTTTGACTAGGGTTTCACATTGGTCTTGAACAAAATGAACAAGGAGGCTTGGCCTCACAATATTCTCTCTCAAATTTGAATTAAAGTCAAATGAATTGTCTTGTCAAAGTAATAAAGGTGCTATTTATACTACCCTAGCCCTAGCTAAGTAATCCCTGAGGTTTAGTTACAAATTAGGGTTAAAATAAGTCTTTACAAGCAATTAAAAGTGAAGAAAATCAGAGAAAAGCATTAAAAAATGGAACAGTCGACGACTGCCCAGGGCCAAGCCAGTGCCGGTTTAGAACATCACATCCGGCGCCGGTTAGGTTCTATCTTCGTCTGGTTCTCGTTTGCTTGAGTGTTGGTTTTGGACAGAATGGAGCCAGCGCCAGTTTGGCTACAAGGAGCTGGCATCGGCTGTCCTCTGGAAGCCTTCCTTGTCAAATTTCATCCCCTTTTGTTGATGGCTTAAGTTCTTGTTGGGGTCCTTCACGGATGGCCATCAACACAAACTCTTGGCTCGCTTCCTCAACCCTCCAATCCTCCTTCATCCTCAAGCATTATTTGATGATCAATTGAAAATCATCTTGAAGTTTCTTGGTCCTTGCTCTAGTCATCGGTCCTTGTCCTCCATTATGAAGTGGAGTCTCATCATAATCAAAAGATCAAACAACTCTAAAAACCATGAATATCTAAAACAATGTCGAATTACAATAAAATAATTAACACATCATTGTTCAAGAAAAAGAAAACAACGTAAAAGAAAGCACTCATAGACAAGCCTCATTCTTCTTCATTTGAAGACCTTCTTGTACAACCCTCCTTGAATTGAAGGATTCCTCCTTTGATTTGAGTGATTTTCTATAGTGATCAATGAATTCTCTTATTTTCCCTTGCGTTTTCCATTTATTTATAGGCTTAGGAGGTGCTTAAACTCGTTGGTGTAATGTTCTTGGCTGAGTAGAAGTTGGAAGATACTAAAACTCCACAAATTACCAAAAACCGCGTAGAAAAATCAAAGCACCGCTTCAACTTTAGGGCACAGCCGGCGCTGCCTTGGCTCTCTGAGCCGACGCCGATTGTGTTCTATTTCCCCTATTGTTCACCGATTTTTTTTGAATTCCGCACAATGTATTCCAGAATGCAGACGGCACCACCTTGGCTATTGGAGTCGGCGCTGGTTCCACTCTGTTCTGCCCCGTTTCACCAATTTTTATGTTGCTTCGTAGTTTGTGCAACCAGTGCATGGCCGGCACCGTTTCTAATTTGTTTCACGACGTTTTTACTTCTTTTTACTTCAAAAATCTGAAATAATGAACAAAATACCTTTCCAAGGATAAAATCTCAAATATGAAGGAATATGACTAGTTATTGAATAAAATGTATCACAAAAGAACCTTAAATAACTAGGAAAACTATGACTAATTTAGGCCTTATCAGTCATGATATGAGTGGACTACTCATTGGCTAAAGGTAAGCCATTCCCCATTTAGAATGTGCAACATAATAACCTAGTCATGATGAGATTCCCATTCTTATCAATCGGTTATGAACAAAGGTTTATGTATTAAGTAACCCGTGATCCATACTTTACTATGAAAGACCTCCATTCACATAGACCACTTACTTAAACACAATAGGTCTTTTCCAAACGTAATTGCGCACAAATAAAATTGTAAATTTACAAACAATTTTTGAAAATAAATTCTTTTATTAAAACATTCAATTTTTTTACATAAAAAACCTAGTCTAAGAGGGCATACATCCCAACAATCTCCCATTTGCACTGTAAGACTAAGTAAGTTCGTAGGTGCCTACCCCTGTGGCGTCTAAGTGTCTCTTGAAGACTCTCTCAGTCAAAGGCTTGGTGAATGGATCTACTAGATTGTTCTCAGAGGCAATCTGTTCCACCACGACTTCCTGTCTCTGGTTGAAATCTCGGATCAAGTGGTACTTCCTCTCGATATGCTTCCCCTTCTTGTGGTTCCTGGGTTCTTTTGATTGTGATACTGCTCCAGTGTTGTCCTAATACATCACCATCAGCCTGTCTGTGTATAGCACGACTCTAAGTTCTGAAAGGAACTTCTGAAGCCAGACTGCTTCCTTGGATGCCTCCGAAGTTGTCATATACTCAGCTTCCATGGTTGAGTCAGCAATGCAAGATTGCTTGATACTTCTCCATTAAATAGCTCTTCCAGACAAGGTGAAGTTATATCCACTAGTGGATTTTCTCTCATCCTTATCCACGTGGAAGTCTGAGTCTGTGTATCTTGTACGAACCAAGTCATCAGTCTTATAAACCAGCATATAATCCCTTCTTCCCTTGAGGTACTTGAGTATATGCTTTACAGCTGGCCAATGAACCTTTCCAGGATTTGACTGATATCTACTAACCAAGCCTGCGGCAAATCAGATATCTGGCCTAGTACACAGTATGGCGTACATGAGACTTCTCACAACCGAAGCGTAGGGAATCCTATTCATTCTGTCATTTTCTTCTTGAGACTTAGGACAGTCCCTTGAAGAAAGTGACAACCCGTGTCTGCAAGGGATTAGAGCTCCCTTACATGAGTCCATGTTGTACCTGACCAGCATCTTGTCAATGTATGCTGCTTGGGATAATCCTAACATTCTCTACTTCCTATTTCTAAGAAGTCTAATCCCGAGAATATAGTTGGCTTCTCCTAAGTCCTTCATACTGAATTGACTAGATAGCCAAACCTTTGTAGATGATAGTAACTCTACATCATTTCCAAGGAGTAGAATGTTATCCACATACAACAGAAGAAAAACCACATTAATGCCTTCAAGTTTCCTATACATGCATAGTTCATCCTCATTTTGAACAAAATCATAAGACTTTATAGTCTTATCAAAACAAATGTTCCATGCCCTTGATGCCTGCTTAAGTCCATAAATGGACTTCTTAAGCTTGCAAACCATATGCTCTTGGCCTTTAGCAATAAATCCTTCCGGTTGGGACATATAGATGTCTTCACTAAGATGGCCATTTAAAAATGCTGTCTTGACATTATTTGCCATATCTCGTAGTCATAATGACATATGATGGCAATGAGGATACAGATGGACTTAAGCATGGCTACCGGGGAAAAGGTTTTCTCATAGTCGATTCCCTCTTTCTGAGTATACCCTTTCATCACAAACCTAGCTTTGAAGGTTTCCACCTTCCCATCTACTCCCCTCTTTCTCTTGTATACCCACTTACACCTTATGGGTTTTATCCCTTCACGTGAAGCTACAAGATCCCAAACCTAATTGAGATACATAGACTTAATCTCAACTTTCATTGCTTCATGCCACAGGTTTGCATCGGCATCAGCAATAGCCTCCTCGTATCTAGTAAGGTCTTGTTCTTGATGGTCGGAGACCAGCTCGAAAGCTTCTCCAATCCATCTCTCTACAACCTTAGATACTCTCCCACTACGATGAGGCTCCATTTGTACAGGCTCTTGAGGCTGTGCCTCTTCTTGTTCCACAATCGGGTTAGAAGAATTTGCTCCCAAAGATAACTTCTCCTCCAGTTCCAACCAAGTTGAACCTTTCGTGGAAGTACTTTGATCATCCTCTAAGTATCTAGCATTGGTACTAACCAGTACCTTCTGCTCCTTAGGATGATAAAAGTAACTACCATTTTTCCCTTTTGGATACCCAACAAATAGCATAATTTTGATTTTGGTTCCAACTTGTTTCTCTTGACCAGTACATAAGCTGGATAACCCCAAATCTTGAGATGATTTAGACTTGGCTTACGCCCAGTCCACATCTCATAGGGAGTCCTAGGTACTGACTTGGAAGGCACCAAGTTTAGAATATATGTCATTGTTTTCAGGGCATATCCCTACAAAGATACGGGAAAAGTAGCGTGAGACATCATGTTTCGGAGCATTTCCATCAATGTCCTATTCCTTCTCTCAGCTACTCCGTTCTGCTGGGGTGTCCCTGGCACAGATAGTTGGGATACGATCCCATGATGTACCATGTAGTCCTTGAATTCACCAAGGAGGTGCTCTTCGCCATGATCCGATCGTAAGGTCTTGATCAATTTACCTGTCCGACGCTTCACTTCAGCCTTAAACTCTTTGAACTTGTCAAAAGAGTTCGACTTGCATCTCATCAGGTAAACGTAACCAAACCTTATACAATCATCCGTGAAAGTGATGAAGTACTCAATACCTCCTCTAGCTGGTGTAGACAGGGGACCACAAACATCAGTGTGAACAAGACTCAATACCTCTTTGGCTTTATCCGCCTTAGGGGAAAATGACATTTTGGTCATCTTTCCCATCAGGCAGGACTCACACTGAGGCCAATTTTCCAATCTTAATGAGCTTAAGGGCCCATTATAGATCAACCTCTTAATCCCGGTTGAGTTGATATGCCCCAACTTTAGATGCCAAAGATAAGAGTCATTGATATTGGTCTTTCTCTTCCTTGTTAAAGGTTTAGATCGAGTGTTATTTAATTAATTGTTAATAGGGTTTAAGAAAAATAGATTCCCATACATGTGCCCAGTATATAAAATTTCTCCATCTCTATTGATAGAAATACCAGAATGGAAAGATACAGTATATCCTTGATTTATTAGTTTCGCAACTGAAATCAAATCCTGTCTAAATCCAGGTACATATAAAATATCTTTCAAAATCACTATTCTATTACAATCAAATACAAGATCCAGCTCTCCCACTGCAAGGGCCCAAACATATGCTCTATTTCTCACACGTAGTCCATGTTCGCCCTTTTGGAGTCTTCTAATCTTTCTAAATCCCTGCAAGGAGTTGCAGATGTGATCAGTGGCTCCTGAATCAACAATCCAAGTGGAAGTTGATCCAACTATTGATATAGACTCTAGATAGAAAACATTACCTGTGGGGTTTTTCTTGGCTTGAAGATCTAGAAACTCCTTTTTCTAGTGTCCCTTTAGTCCACACTTGAAGCGCTTGCCCTTGGGTTTGTCTTTGGGCTGGGTCTTGGGCTAGACCATTGTGTTCCCTTTCTTCTTCTTGAACTTTCTGGGCTTGGGCCGAGTTCTAGAAGATGAAGCCTTAGCAATCATAACCTTAGATTGTGGCTTCATGACCTTATCCGCCATTTGGAGCTCCTTCATCAACTCAGTCAAACCTATATTCAACTTGTTCATGTTATAGTTTAACTTGAACTGAGTAAAGGAACCCGGTAGAGATTCGTGAACCATTTTCACTTGACTCTTGGGATCAATGACAGCCCCTAAGATTTCTGCCTCCTCGAAAGTAGCAATTATCTTAAGCATATGCTCTCTGACTGATGCTCCCTCAGCCATCTTACTATTAATGATGGTTCGAAGAGCCTCCTGCCTTGCAGGCCGGCTCTTATCCATGAACATCGTGGCTAATGATTGAGTTATGTCATACGCAGTGATCATGTGTTTATGTTTAGATTGGAGCACATTAGACATAGAGGTCAACATGTAACAACGAGCCATCTCGTTGGCCTTCTTCCATGCCTTTTCAGCCTCAAGCTCATCAGCAGTAGAACCCTCCCCTATAACAGGGCAGGTTTCGTAAAGGACATACTTATACTCTTTCACTGTGAGTATTATGTCTAGGTTCCTTTTTCAGTCCACATAGTTTGGTCCCGTTAGCTTATTCTTTCAGAGAATAATGACCAATGAACTAAAAGAACCTCCCATCATTTCTAAAAAATCAAAAAATAAAAGAAAAAAAATTAATTTGTGAAAACAAAACAAATATGTGCATTTTATCCTTATTATCAAAACTGATAATAATCAATTTGGCTCTTAGAAAAAACTGACATAACTTGTTGGGAAGATTAACAGTTTCCTAAACTAAGTGTGTTAACTATCACAAATTAATTTCCCTTCTAGGTAAGGATCTAGAAGATAACTCCATCGAGGGGATGGCCGTTTCCTCTCATTTCCTATGGACATACCTTGTACTATGACCTCCAACGAGGGGCTGGCCGATCATAGTACGTGTCCCGAGTTATTAATTACATCCCTCCATTAGCTCTAAATCCTTGTGGTATCGCCATCCTATACGGGTTCACTCTCAAGGTGATGCGAGGGGACCCACGATCTCTAATGAGGATCGTGATGGAAGCTGTAGGGCCGTTGGAACCCCTCTCCCACTTAGTCTTTTAAAATAAGGGTTTTCTGAAAAATATCCTTTTGAAAATTTCCATTATGTTTTCTCTTAACTCAAAAATAAAATATCTAAGTCCATAAAAATCTCTATGTCAAGGTTTATATCCTTTGAGAATTTTTCCTATGGACTAATTTTATTTAAGTTAAAAACTTAATGATTTTAAAAAATTTTCAATACTTTCTAGAGACTTTGGTCTCAAGTTTATTTGACAAAATAATTTTTCTTGTGCCAAACTAAAACAAAATGGCTTTCTATTTTAACCTTACAAAAATATCTAAATCCAATCTATTTTCTATGTCAATGATTAAATCCTTTGAGAAAATATCTAAGGATTAATTTTTGTTCAAGCTAAAATAACCATTTAATTTGTAGAAAAATGTTTTCCTTGTCAAAAACATTCCCAAAGACTTTGGTCTTTGAGAAAACGTGCACATAGGTACTAAAAATAAATAGCATGCTAGAAAACAGTAGACGTTTTCATACTCTTCTATTTTTAAACCTAAGTGCCCAGATAATAGAATTAAACACATTAATTAATTAATTAATTAATTAATTAATGGTCTTGTTTAATCCTAAAATCCCGTACTAATATTTTTCATGCAAAAATATTCCTTGAATATTAACTATTGCAAAATATTAACTTCGCCTAGTATGGAACCTAAAACTAAAAGAAATTGCAAGAAAAATTACAAGGAAAAAATTTTAAAAAAAATTCCTTGGTCCACTACACCCACCGCACTGGATCAACCACCCCATCTGAACTGTGATCCACTGCACCCGCCGCATAGAACCAGGACCCACGAGAAAACAGTGCGGACCAGCCTTCCAGACCATAGCGGTGCCGGTTCGGTTCTATACGGCTCATTCCTACAGTTTTTTTTCTTGCGAATTTCGTCTGCGAATTTCCCCTATTTTTCTGCACGGTTTCTGGTGTCATTGGCTCTTCGATTTCAATCTTAATGCAATGAAATCAACCAAAACCAACAACCGCCTATACCTATAAACATTGGGCTTACACGATTTACTAAGAAAAACAATAAATTACAGATTCATAAACCTCCACCCGCGAGGTTTAACATAGAATTTATCAGTACCATAAACAGTGAAGGATCACAATTTTAATCATACATATGTGTCTAGTCTTATTCATCTAGATGCATGCTCCCTATATTTTCACAAAACCATCATGCTCTGATACCAATTGAAGGCACATAAAGCAGGAAAACATAGGGCACGCAGCGGAAGCGAACATAAAAAAACTAGAAAAACACAACAGGGGATTCTAGGACAGGACCAGGCCTGATTTGGCTGCCCTAGCTGGTGCCTATTGCGCCCTATCCAAATCTCGAGGTTTTAAAATTTTTACCTCTCCCTCTGGTTCTCAAAGGTGGCTGGACCGGAATATGCGCAACCAGGGTAGGTGTGCTGGTAGAAGCCTTTGGTGCGATTCCTACAAGCCTCCTACTCCACCTTTGCTTGTATGTGAACACTGAACTCTCGGTCTTTCAGTATATGGCCTGCCTAACTACCATTTGGTGAACAACTAACAAGCTAGGGAATTTTTCTGGAGAGAAAGAGAGAGAGAGAGAGAGACGCCTGGCCTTTCATAGAGAAAAAGTCGTCTCTTAGAGTGTGTGTTCTGTAACAACGACGTTGTTTCTAATCCTCCTATTTAACCTAAATAAAACCCTAGGTTAAACTGGATTGGGACATTGGACTCTTAGTTTAATCTTTTGGGCTTAATTAATTATTCTAATTAGAACCAACCTAATGGCCCAATTAATAATTAATTTTTCAGCCTAAATAAACTAGTCCAATTAATAAGCTTATATTAGTTTAGTCTCAGGTTAATCTTTAATTATTCAAACTGGGCCAAAGCCCTAAATAATTAATTAACCCACTAAACTAATTTAATTAATTCTCTCTCTCCATGGACCTTTATTTCATTTTAACCCAATAATTAAATTAGGCTACTTAAATAAAATAAATTTCATTTAATTTAAGATCAATTTCCTCGTATTTAATTAGGACTCACGGTCTATATGGGAACCAAAAGACACACCGCTTTGGCTACTAAAATGACCAAAATACCCTTGCGATATAAATTGCTGTATTTTGCATTTTAAATATTTTTTGATATCACCATAAGAAAATATTGATCAAAAGGACAGTGCTGCATTAGCAAAGTCTCCGACCTACAGGTATAATGACTAAAATACCCTTCTATACATCGCCGTACATTCAGAGAGAAAGAAGTGTACTAACACTTCTCTAAATGACATCTACCATTCTTAGGCCTCTAGTTCAATAATCCACGACTTCCTGGATTGTTTCCGCTGTCCAAGAGAGCTACCCTAAAGCAAACATCCAAGTCATGTTTCCCAGGACCCTAGATATTTAGATCATTCAGACAACCATGAGGGGAGATATAGTATAGAAACTATCTTGTACAAGTTTGTCTTAACTAACTAGTCACACATACCCAATATTCAAGTATATTGGCCTTACGATAGAACCTCAACTATAGCATATCAAAGCATATGCTTCCAACTTTGTCAGACCACCAACTCATACTCAAGTCGTAGAGTACTAGTCCACGCTGTAGTGGTAGTAGTCTAGGTTTCTACCATATAGTACTTTTAGAAACCACTACTACAGGTTCTATTCTACGTATTCAAAATACGCTTATGTCATGAAGTGAGTGGACTACTTACTGGATAAAAGTAAGTCATTCCCAATTTAGAATTCACAACATAATAACATTGACATTATGAGATTCCCATTCTCATCAATCGATTAAGAACAAAAGTTTATGTGTTAAGTAACCCGAAATCCATACCTTATTGTGAAAGACCTCTATTCACATGGACCACTTACTTAAACATAATGGGTCTTTTCCAAATGTAATTGTGTACAAATAAAATTGTAAATTCACAAATAATTTTTTGAAAATAAAATTTTTATTAAAACATTCGATTTTTTTTTACATCAGAAACCTAGTCTATGAGGGCATACATCCCAACAGAGGAGTATGTTGATTGTTTGATTGATTTGTGAAGTGTGGGTTGAAATAGTGTTGGGTATATTGAAACTTATGTTGGAACAAATGGTTTGATTGTGGTAGAGTTCTGACTTGATTGTTGTTTGTTCGGGGGAGTTGATTTTTGATTGGTGAATTGAGTGGTAATATACTACTACATGGAAAATTTTGAGTTAAGTGGCCAGAAAAAATGTGAGTGAAGTGGCTTCAGTGAGGGGGGTTGTTGTCCTCTTGTTTAGGGTTGGAAAAATGTGACTAAAGTGGCTGGAAAAATGTGAGTGAAGTGGCTACAGTGAGGCGGGTTCTTGTCCGTTTGTTTAGGGTGGAGGAAACTTGTTCTTAGTTGGGGCTATTTTTTTGGGAGGCTGTTTTGTTAGGACTATTTTAGTAGCATGTATAAATTTTGTTATTGGCTTAGTATTCATACTATACTGTTTTTATTGTTACAGGCAAGGTACCAAGAGGAATTACAAAAAGAGACAGAGCTAATAACAAATCAAACACTTGAAGGGGAACAACCAAAACCAGTTAACAAGGTTGATGTTTGGTTGCGAGTTGTAGGACCACCAAAAATGGGTAATATAGTCTATTGCATGGGATCCCTCAGTTTGAGCTGCCTCGAAAAATCTACTGCATACAAGTCATCCTCTTCATCTTGTTCATCAACACAGTCTACAGAATATGTCCAAAGGTCAGAATTGTAAAGTGTCGATGAATCATTATACAAGGCTATTCAAGAACTATGAGAAGTGAATGAACGCTTGCAATCTGAGGTGAAATCCTTAACATCAGAAGTCAAGGAAATCAAGGGAGAGGATGCTTCATGAGCTGGATCTTAAATTTATTTCATATTTTGGATTACTGAAATAAAATATTGTTTTAAGCTTATAATGAATTTACTTTATCTATTTTTTGTTCCGTATCAGAGTTTGATGTATTTTTGTTATGGATATTGATGTTCTTTCAATATGGATGTATGACTTTTGGTATGAATGTACTTTTAATATTATGTAGAATTGCTTTATTAAATATGTATGGATTAAATAGTGATAATGTAATTCTACTTACCAATAGAAAGCTATTGGTACTTACCCACAAAACAATTTGTTGGTACATACCAATTGAATTTTACAGGTACTTACCAATAAAAAAACTGTTGGCATTTACCAATACAAATTTGTAGGTGCTTACCTACAAATTTATTTATTGTTACATACCAACAGAAATTACCAACACAAAATTGCAGGTGCATACCAACAGATTTATCAGTTGGTGCATACCAACAACAATCTATAAGTGCTTTCCGCTGTTGGTATGTAACAACAACACCTTGCAATGACTTACCAACAGATTTATCTGTTGCTATATACCAACAAAATATGTTTGCAGTACCAACTAAATTGTAGTTGGTAAGCTATCAATACGCATTTTCTTTTTCGACATTTACCAACTAAGTACCAACTAAATCATTTGGTGGAAATGAATAATAATTACCAACAACATAAATATACCAACTACGGAATTGTTGGCAAATTACCAACAACATTACCAACTAAACAATCGATTGGAAAAAATACCAACAAAATACACAATTCTAAAATTTCCAACAACTTTACCAACGACGTTGTTAGTTTGTTTAGTTTGTTGGTAACGTAATAAAATTACCAACAGAAAATACTTAACTCTAAAAAAAAATCATTCCAACTGAAATATATTGTTACCAATAATAAAATCCGTTGGTAATTACTAACAGACTTAAAAATCTCTTATTGGTAATACTTTACAACAAGCATTTTACTTACGGACCAAATTCTACTAGTAATCTGTTGGTAAACTAGTATTGCCAACAGAAATTGGATACCTACCAATTGAATTTGACAGTTGGTAATCAGCTTTTTTCTAGTAGTGCAAGAATTAGTTGCTCTAAGTTTTCATGGGATTTGAAGTAGAAAGTTTAGTCTTGGAAAACAAAAAATTTTCTAAATTCATAATCTTGGAAATATTTTAAAACTTCTCTCCCTAAATCTTTCCTAGAATTCTTCCAAGTTGTTCTAGGTGTGATGAAGTTTCCAAAAAAAAGCAAAGCTCTAGGAGTTCAAGATAAAATATAAGAAAATAAATGAATTAAAAAATAAATGAATTTCGAATTTGAACTTGTTAAGGTATAAATTACAAGATAATGGGAAGCTAAAATTCCAGTAGTTTTGCTTTAAGATAAGATCACATGGCTAGAAGATTACCATAGTGATCTCTCAAGGTATCATTCCTAGATTCATAGAATGTAAGAGAATAATTCAAATATTAGTTAGGGGAATTAAAAATCAAAATAGTTGTTAGTTTTGATGGGTTTTGAACTCAAGTACCTAGGAATTAAACACCTAGCTCTAACCATATTAATTCCTAATTCCTATTTTCCTAAAATAATTCTCTTTCCTCCTAAATCATAGACTTCTCTCTTCTCTCCTTTTTTTTTAAACTTAATATTCCTAAAATCTCTCAACTCTAAATAAAATCCCTAATGGCCATATACACTCATCAAGCACATATAATTCATATAAAACACTTACAAATAATTTTAATTTTCATAAATTTCATCCAGAAAACATATGCTTATGCAATATGCCATGAAATGCAGTTCTTCCTTCTAACCCTAGGGTAGGCTTACGTGGGGTTTTATACTATGAAATCCTGCACTATAGCCTTGAGTTATGAAATCCTGTATTGTGAAACCTTGCATCACAGTATAGTAGATGATTGGCTCACCGGGTGGAGATACTCCTCCTTCTCCTAAACCCCACTAACTTACCATTTGTCCATTCTAGAGAAATATAGTCCCACTTGGAACTGGTTGCTAGCTCAGATTGGCCTGATTCCTTACCACTATTGCCTAATAAAAATGAGTTTACCTCCTAGAGGTGGCCGTCTATTAGAAAGCTAGCTTAAAGAAACACATTAGCAGTATATAGAAAATGAAATAATGTCAACATGGCTAGATGTACTTTGTTTAGAGCACTTTGTGTAAAAATCGCGTGGGTTGCTTTAAAAGACTTTTGTTTAAAGAAGTGGTATGTGAGTTGAAGTCAAACTAGAAATCTAGCCATGCTGAACAGTTTAATACAAAACCCATGTTTCCAATGGAAAAATGTAATACATGACAACATTGCAATTGCTATATTTCACAAACAGTTTTAATGCAAGAACTTGCCTTGGTATATATAATTAATTCCCTCTTCATATACAACAAGGAAGACTTCAAATAAATCCTTATCCAAACCTTTACATGTCCCTAAGTGTCAATACTTATAATTTTTACACATATAGAATTATATAAATTAATAATAGAGAGTTTCCTTAAAAATTCTTAGGCTGATCCCAAATTCTAGCATAGGTCTCCCTTTTCTTAAAAGTACAATTCACATGCAAACACCTCGGATTAACCCCAATTTTATAGAGATATACCTAAACTCATATAGAACATAATATAAGTTGGCCTTGAAAAAAAACCAAAGTTTATTTGCACTCAAAAAATTATTTTTCGCTATAGGAGTATTCTGCCTAAAACAGACTAGCAAGAAAGAGAAATTCGTAACATTGAATTACCACATTCAAAAATTATGAAATTTTATAGTTAGCATCTAAACATAATAAAATACATTTTCTCTGTTTTGACCTTTCACAAATTCAGAATTTATCACACCAAAATAATTGCATCAAACCGAATATACAACAGAAATAGGGTACTCTGTCCTTTTAGTTTTTTCCAAAAATTGGTAGGTTTTGTCCTAGGGTTTTCTTGCATGATTTCTAACAGAAAACTATTCTAAGCATGTCTAAATTACAACATCAAATGGCCCTACCATAATAAATCACTTTGCTATTTTATTTTGTCCTAAATCCTACAACTAACAGATTATCACAAAATTTCCAACTTTCTAGTATAAATGGTAAAAGTGTCCAACTTTCTAGGATAAATGGTAAAAGTGCATTCTTTTTATAAAAACTTTTGAAAGCTGGTTTCTTTTTTTAATGTCTAAGAATGTTTAGATAATAATCATAAATTTTCAATGAAGGAACATATGTTATAATTTTTAAAACCTAAAACCCTAATTTTTCCTCTATAATGGCAGCAACAAGAAAATATGGAAAAGAAACGACTTTGGTCATTACTTCGCGTTATGTCTAACTCCAACAACCTTAGTAGGAAGAGTGAGTGTCTCCTAGCTTTCGTTACCACTAAGAACGTCAAGGAATCGATCGAAGAATAGTGCTCCAAAGTTGTTATTTTTTGCAGAAATTCTCCGTAAGCAATGAAATAATTAAACGTCGGTAAAAAGGGGAGGGGATTTCATGCACTAGGGGAGAAAGAGTGTGTGGGATGGCTTCTAGGGATTTTTAGGGCAAAAAAATCTGATTTAGATAGGCTTTTATAGGTGAATTATATTAGAATTAGGAAATAGATGAAAAAGTAGAAGAGTTAAAGAAAATCCTATTTTTCTTTAGTTTTTAACTAATAAAAAGTTTTCTTTAATTAATTAGTCATAATTCTAGAGGGTTTGGAGAGTAAAATGGCAGTACAAAGGAGAGGAAATAGGAAAAGAGTATTCTCCAATTTTTTTCTAAGAATTAAAGGATTAGAAATAATAAATCCCCTTTAAGTAAATTTTCTAAAATACACAAAAATTGAGTTTTCCTCCTTTTCCTACCCCTAAGTGGCAGCTATTAGGCTTCTAGAAGCCTAATGATTCCCTCAAAATATTCTCCTAGCTAGAATAAATATTTAAATTAAGGAAATTTAGTTTCTCTCCAAATAAAATAAAATAAAACACGAGGAAAGTCTTAGTAGTCCATTTTTTAAATATTTCCTAAAATTAATTGATAGGAATCAAATTAGACATGAAAGACATTTTCAAGAAGGGGGAAGAAAAACAAAATCACATTTCAAGATGCCATGGGTAAGAGCAAGAAGAGGAATCGAGGGAGTTTTCAAGACAACAAATTCAACAAACCTAGGTCCAATAAGAGTGTGAAGAGATGGATGGAAAAGAAAGGGCCAAAAGATGCACAACAAAAGCAACAATCCATGTGGAGGATCAAGCCAACCTTTAAATAAGGATTGAAGGCCTAAGGAATATCAAGAAGGGCTCAAGATGATCAATGTTTCATTTGGAAGATCAAGGAAACACATAGAAATGGAATGGAGGTCCAAAAAGAAGTTTTGAAGTGAAACAAAATGGGGGACGGCGACCAAAACACACGTGGCACTAGGTTTACTAGCCCACCTGGTGCTAGGTCCTTACTGGAGTAGAGTTTTTTGTCTAGAACATAGTTGGCACCAGGTCCACCCAAGCACCTAGTGCCGGGTCCAGTCGGAATCATCCCAAATTTTTGCTATTTTTTGTATTTTTAGTTTTTTCTCTTGTAGTTTTATTTTAATGACTTTTATTATGTTTTAACCTATTTTAAGGCATGTAATAAGGCCTAAAAACTTTTATTAAGGCCATCTAATTTCTATGCTCTGTTTGCTAATTAGTTAGGGCAACTTGGGGCCTATAAATACCCCATTATAGCCTCTTTTGTAATAGAATTAAGATTTCAAAATTTCAAAGAGAGAATAGAGTGTTGAACTCTTGGAGAGGAGAATTCCTCCTTAATTATTCCTTTCAGGACTAAGTAAAAGAATTAAACTTACCTTTGTTTAGAGTCTTTAAAATCCTTGGGTTAATCTAACTTGTTTCTTCATCTTTGGTATTGATTAGATTTATTCTTACCTAATGTTCTTGTTGGGAAACCTAGAAGGGTGCCTACTTTCTCCGTCCCACTTGATTTTGAATTCTTTGTAGATTCAAGGGTGTTTGGATATTAAAGTAGTTAGCCAAATCCTATTAAAATTTGGGTTCTAGTTGTTGATTCACCCAGGGTTCTTATGTTATAGGCATTTTGCTATAAAATTGGGTGGCCAATTCTTGGGTCTTCGTTCTTAAGTCTATCTTTCAAATTTTGGTGCTTCCAAGCTCGTATCAAATTGGTATCGGAGTAAGATAGTGTTGATTCTTATTAACACAACTTTCTTTGGACAAACGGTACAACCTTCTTCAAGAACTTGTTGAATTTTCTCAAATTTTCGTCACTTATTTTTGTGCTATTTTTGAATGCTTGAAACTCAATATTATGCCAAAAACTTGATGCTAAATTGATCATATATGTTGGTATAATGTTTAAGGAATCATTGGGCATTAATGTTTGTTGATTTTGTGCTCAAACAAGGTGGATATCTCATCTAAACCATGGCTGCAAATTTGAATCCCGTAACTCACTTTCTTGAGCTTTTTGAGAGTTAAAAACTTCAAATTATGCCATGGGTTTGTTGTGAAATTGAACCTATATGTTTGGTTGATGTTTAGGTAGCTATTTGAAGTTTGAAATTGCAGAAATTTTGAGGTTTCTTGGGTGTTTTTGTTGCAAAGGTTTGAACACAGAAAAATTCCGTAAATCAACTTTGAGTTGATTTTGTGAGTTATTAAAATCTAGTTTTGGGCTTCTATTTGCTGTGAAATTGCTTCTTGATGTTATGTCTATCATTGGGAATGAAATTTGCTTGTGAATTTTGAGCATTAGAATGGTTATGTGGTTGAAAATTTTGAAATACCTTTAGTTACAAAGTTGCACACTAAGTGCTTGATGTGTGGTCTTATGATTTAGGAATGTGTTTATATGCCAACCAAATCTTCATTTATTGAATCCCTATAGATTTTCTTGCTTGTTAACTTGATTTTTGTGGAATTAAACTTTTTAATTGCAAGTAGCAAATTTTCTTGTGAATTGCCTAACGCTTGGAAAACAAATTGGTGCACTTTGGTTTTTATCAATTCAATTCTTTGAGCAATTGAACTCCTTGTGTGATCATTGTTTTGAGTGAGTTGATTGATCATCAAATTGAACTCTTGAGATTTGTGATAGCATCCTAACATTTAAAAATATTCATTTAAACTAGTTGCCTACTAAGTGTTTGATGAAATGTTGAAGTGTCTTTACAAAGTCTTGTAAGGGTTCTTAGCTTACATTTATCACTTCCATTGAACTTAATTGATATACTTCTTGTTTTTGGTGGGTTAAATATTTAGATTGACAACTTCTTGAGATACTTAGGATTGAATTGAACATTGCCAATCTGGAGTCCTATTCCTTAGTATTCTCATTTATTTGAATTCTTGTGGTGCTTGACTAGTGTTGTCGTTATACATCTTCTTGAGAAATCCTAGAGCTTGTGTGATAACTCATTGCTTGAAATTCTTGATTGACTGAGTCTCATTCTTGTTATCCATCTAGTGATAGCTCTTTTCTTCTTAGGAACTTCATTTTTCTTGAACGCTTGGAATTTAGTTGGTTTTAGCTAGTGGAACTAAATCTTTTGAATTGGGGAGACTTTGGAAAGAACTTAGTATGGAATTGAGAGTATCGAAAAGGCAAGAGGGTGAGCTCATTGGTGATAAAAGCTAAAAGAGAGTATACACGAGAGAAGAGTGTTATTGAAAGAGTGTAAACATATGAGGGTGTAAAGTGAGAAATTCCTTTTGTGTTTTCTACTTAAATTTTGTGGGTACTTCTCCTAAAAGTAAAGTTCACTATGGATAGTTGGAATAAAATTGGAGAATATGATTGTTATGAAGAGCGTTGTTCAACTAGAAGTAGTTATGGTAGGAATGATGAGTATGATTGGAGATATATGGAGGATGACTATGAGAGCATGGGGTATTTGGAAGAACATGATGAAAGACCACAAAAATATTCAAAGAGTGGGTTGCAAGGGACAAAGAGTGGTATGCAAAAAGAGAGGGAGTATGGATGCTATACTTGTTTGAGCTATACACACACTTCCTATGAATGTCGAAAAAGAGCCAAGCCAAGGGAAATGAGTGCATTACAAAATTCTTCCAAGAGTGTTTGAGTAGAGAGCAAGATTATGTTTGTTCTATTTGTTAGGATTATGGCTATGACACATGATATTCCAAGGAAAAGTCCAGGAAGTAGGGATGAGTTGCAAATATGTAAAGTGAGTTCTTGTGAGTATTGTTCTAGCTATGAACACACTTTACCTAGTTGTTCTTGGAAGCTCTTAAGGGAGCGATGTAGCCAATTGGACACAAGATTTGAGATGTAGGAGAAACAATATGAGGAAAAGAATAGAGAGGAGCAAGGGGTTGAAAAGAGTGAACAAAATGAGCTACAAGAAATTGAGAAAGAAGAGAAGATAGAAGAAGAAGCCAAAGAAAGAGAATTGCAAAATCAAAGGGGTGAGGAAACACATAAAGGAATTAGGGACGGTACATTAATACAAGGGAGTGAAGACCAACATGGGGATAACAAACAATGAGTTGAGCATGATAATAATGTGGTTGATGAGGAGAAAATAATTACTATAGATGAAGGTCCCAAAAATGCTTCAAGTAACTATGAATTGGGAGAGAAGTCACATCAACAAAAGAAAGAGGGAGAATGTAAGGTTGTGAAAAGTGAAACACCAACACCATTTTCTAGGGTGGCCACAAATCCAAAAGAGGGAGTAGATGGTGAAAGAAAAAATGTGTTTGAGAAAATAAATTCACTAATTGGTGTTGCTAGTTGAGTCTTGGGTACTTATGTTGTTGAGGATATGAATGATTTACAAAGAGAAAACATTTTCTACTCAAGATGTAAAATTAACCAAAGGCTATATAGTATAATGATAGATTGTGGAAGTTGTGCAAATGTGATAAGTACTACATTAGTGAAGGAGATATGTATAGAGACCATGAAGCATCCTAAGCCATACATTCAATGGGTCAATGATTGTGGTGAGATGAAGGTAAACAAATAAGCCAAGGTTACATTTAGCATGGGAAAGTATGAAGATGAGGTACTTTGTGATGTAATTCCCATGCATGTTGGAGAGTTATTGTTGGGAATGCCTTAGATGTATGATAGAGAGGTGATGCACAATAAAAGAAGAAACACTTATACTTTGATCAAGGAGGGAAATAAGTTTACTTTTCTTCCATTATCCCCTAGTGAGGTTACAAAAGATCAAAATCTTTTAAGGGAAAAAGAAAGGAAAAGGAGAGAGAAAACGGAGGGAAAGAAGAGTGAGAGAAAAGAAGACGAAGAGAAAGAGAGAGAGCTAAAAAAGAAGAGGGTTAAGATGAAAGTACTTGAGGTAAAATGAGAAGAGAGGAGAGTGAGAAAGTAATGGAAGAAGCAAACACAAAGTAGTGTGGTTCAAGAGAGAGCCAAACAAGAGGTTGAGAAAAAAGAAAATGAGTAGGGGTAAAATAAGGTTGAGAGCTTGGGTTGAGAAGAGAGAAAATAAGAGAATAGGTGAGGATCCAAAGCCAAAAGTTTTACCGTCATCTTGCTTGAATTATAATGCAAGTAACGATTCGAAGATGAATCATCTTCAAAAAGGGAGAAATGATAGGAATCAAATTAGGCATGAAGGTCATTTTCAAGAAGAGGGAAGAAGGACAAAATCACACTTCATGGTGCCATGGGGTAAGAGCAATATTCTAGAGGAATCAAAGGAGTTTTCAAGACAACAAATTCAACAAACCCAGGTCTAAGAAGATTGTGAAGAGATAGATGGAAAAGAAAGGGCCAAAAGTCACACAACAGAAGCAACAATCCATGTGAAGGATCAAGCCAACCTTTAAACAAGGATTGAAGGCCAAAAGAATATTAAGAAGGGCTTAAGATGATAAACGTTTCATTCGGAGGATCATGGAAACACATAAAAATGGAATGGAGATTCAAAGAGCAAGTTTTGAAATGTAACGAAATGGGGGACGGTAACCAGAACACACCTAGCACCAAGTTCACTAGCCCACTTAGTGCTAGGTCCTTATTAGAGTAGAGTTTTGTGTCCAAAACACACCTAGAGCTAGATCCACCTAAGCACTTGGCGCTGGGTCCAGTTGGGATCATCCCGGATTTTTGTTATTTTTGTATTTTCAGCCTTTTCACTTGTAATTTAATTTTTACAACTTTTATTATGTTTTAACCTATTTTAAGGCATGTAATAGGGTCTAAAAACTTGTGTTAAGGCCATCTAATTTCTATGCTTTATTTGCTAATTAGTTAGGGTAACTTTGGGCCTATAAATACTCCATTATAGCCTCTTTTGTAATAGAATTCAGATTTCAAAATTTCAAAGAGAGAATAGAGTGTTAAACTCTTGAAGAGGAGAATTCCTTCTCAATTCTTCCTTTCAAGACCAAGAAAAGGAATTAGACCCACCTTTGTTTAAATTCTCTAAAATTCTTGGGTTAATCCAACTTATTTTTTCATCTTGGGTATTTGATAAATTTATTCTTACCTAGTGTTTTTGTTGGAAAACCTAGAAGGGTACCTAATTTTCTCCATCCCACTTGTTCTTGAATTCTTTGTTTATTCAAGGGTGTTTGGGTATTAAAGTAGTTGGCCAAATCCTATTAGAATTTGGGTTCTGATTGTTCATTTAGCTAGGGTTCTTACTTTATAGGAATTTTGGTATGGAATTGGGTGACCAATTCTTGGGTCTTTGTTCTTGAGTCTAGCTTCCAAATTTTGGTGCTTCTAAGCTCGTATCATTAATACATAAGTAAATAAATAAAATAAACATATAATGAGTGTTTAATAAATTTATAGCAAATGCCCAAATAAATTATAGAAATATTTACATATGTAATAATTTAACAACTAGTAAATAGTTACATAATTATTTTAATTAACCGCTACCTAATAATTAAACACACAATTTAAAGTTAGATACATTTTCTCTCTACACACACACACACACACACACATAGTTTATAGTTTATGCTAGAATATCCTATCCTTCATTATTTCATATAGCGATTTCTCAAACATTCCAAAGCACAACAATTCTTCCACAATCATACTCAAACATGTTCATTCATGCCATGCCAAATATGCTCATACTATGTGATCCATACATTTCCCCATTTCTAGGGGCATTTAGGGTGGGGTGTCCCAATAATCCTGATAGAAATCAATTAATAAATAGAATTCACGGATGTTATATATTTAGTAAATTTGACTATAAATCAGGATATTGGCAAATTAGAATACACCTAGTATGACACCCCTCATTTTTGTACTTTTTGATAGTGACTACTTTGTACATGATGAGAATTTTTATATAAAGCAAGAACAAGAAATATTCCTTGCAATGAGACAAGTATTTGCGGTCGCGATTTCGACAAATTGAGAAAGTATTTGAGAATTTCAAGAGATGTGAAAATGAATTGTTTGTTGTCGGGATTTTATTGTTAAAATAAAAAATTTTCACTATCAGAATGAATAATATCAGGGTTTATGAATTATTCAGAAAAGTTGATAAAATTTTATTCAAGAAATTAAGTGAATTGTGATTTGTTGAGAAAGCTAGGTGTCATTTTGTTATTTGGTGGAGCAAGCCAAGTGTCATGGTGTTATTCCTTGCATGAAATTTCATGCAAAGTTCTAAAAGGTTCTAAAGGTTTCTACATGTCACCTAGCATGCCACCTAAGCACACAAGGACCAACAGAATGATTGCAACTCGTTTGCACATTTAATGCTTATTTATCTTGAAGATTGAATTAAATTTTGTGGGAAAAAGAAATAGAATGGCTGTGGGCGGCTTTGAGCACGGTTTTAAGGTCTGAAAATAGAGAAAAATAGAAGAAGAGAGAGAAGGAAAGAAATTAGCAAGAAGAGGAGAGAGAAATTGTTGAGTCTTGAGAAAACAAGGAAGAAATCAAGAGTTCTTGGAGGTTCTTGAGCAAAAATCAAAGGAGAATCAAGGTAAATCACTTAATACCATGAACTAACTTTGTTCTTTTCATTGTAATGAGTAGATTGATGTATGTTTTGCAAGGAGATAATCATGTAATATGATTTTTACTTCAAGAACATAAGAACACTATATTGCTATTTTTGCTCTCTTGTGTAGCCAGTTGAATGGAATAGCATTTAGCTTGAATGTGTGATGTTTTAGTTAAGTTTTGATGATGTTTGGAAGAGATTTAGACGGCTGAAAATTGAAGAAGTTGACGAAGAAAGGATTAAACAAGGTAAAGGAAGGAATTTATAGTTAGTTGAAATCATGGAAGCATGGAAAATGCATTAAAGGCTACAGGATTTTTGCTGCTGTATGTGTGTCATTTTCTGCTGCAAAATACTGAGAAAATAGTGAGTTTTGATGAAGAAAAGTTGAGGGAAAATGGAAGAATTAATTGGAGTTAGATGTTAGATGAAAGGATTAACAAGATGGAATAAGATTTTTGTGAAAAAGGATTGAAAAAACTGAATTTCAGCCTTGAAAATGCTACAGAAAAGCGGCCAGCTTTTTTTTTGTTTTTGTGGATTCAGGCCATGAAATGATAGCTAAGTGAGATAGGAGCATTTTGGAACAAATTTGGAATGAATTGGAGTTGTATATTGAAAGATATATATTAATTAGTAAGATGTGGTTTAAAGAAGAAAAGCTGGAAATTTTGACATAGTATATGTTCTTGGATGAAATTTCATTTGATTGATGGAATTAAAGAGCAGGAACTGAATGGATTGAATTGTTGGGAATTGTTCTTGGGAAATGAATAAGAAATGGATGATTTGGAATAATAGTATTCCAAGTAGTTTATTTCATTTCAAGAAGAATTGAAATATTAAAGGAATGATTATATTCCTTGTTATTGTATTACATGAATAATGTTGGTACATGGAATGCCTACTAAAGCGAATTGGGATTAATCTTTAATGTAGGCGTTTGATTTCAAAACTTATGACAATTGTTGGATGATTTAAAGATTGAGTGATAGCGTATTCGAGGTGAGTCCCTTAGATACTTGAAAACCTAGCGTATGCTAGTGGTCTATGCAATTTGAAGTTATGCATAACAAATGCCTTTGGTTTTTCTGACAAAACATTAGGTTTCCTGTATTTAACATGCTCCCGATCTTGTTAACATTCCCTAGGAAAATGTGAGTCCTTTGATGTCTGAAATGACAAAATCCTAGTGTGCAATTGTTACGACAAAAATAAACATTTAAACGATTTGGTTTCTCCGAAGAAAATATGGTTTTTTCTGATAAAATCTATGGTTTCATTTCATATTCGAATGACATGAAATTAATGATATTTATTCTTGAAAATATTCATTTTGATGAATAATATTCTAAAGCATGGAAAAACATGAATATGTGGTTTTAGATTTTCCGGAACTGTTTACTGTTTTCCTAAATGAGAAATGGTCATTATTTTGAGAAATAATGCATTTTTATGAGAAATGGAATTTATTCAATTGTGAATATTTTTCCATAAACAACTATATGTTTCAAAGCATTCCATTCATATTCTATGAATCGAATTGGCTTTTGGTTTTACTCAGATGAACCCTAACCATGTTTTTGGTTTGAATTCTTGAATTATGTCATATTTCTTGGAGAAATTATGAAAATGCCCTTTTACTTGGAAATGTGCTGAAATCCTAAATCCTTGAATTATTCACATATTTTGGATTTAAATTCTTGGGTTAAGCTGATTTTATTCCTTTTGGACCGGATTACTCATAAATTATGTAATTGCCCTTAAGGAATGTATCTAATCTCATAAAAGACATTTTATCCTTTTACGCTTATTTCTTGGAAAATGATTTCTCAGTAGAGAAATAAAGTTTGGAAATGACAATTTTGCCTTTTAAAACTATTTTCATTCTATTCCCTTAGGAATTTTGGGATTCCTTAGGAATTATTATATAGTAGACTAGGTTACGATGCAGTGAAGACGTTGACTACTCAGCAACGGCTATGCTATTTGTACTAGATTACATTCTAGATAGATGACCTCAAGTAACCTAACTAGTTTTGGGGATTGTCTTACTCTAAATGGTGCGATAAAATATTGAAATAGCCGTCCCTAGCTAGCCATTTATTTTCCCGACAATTACCTATTTTAGCAGATACTCTCAGGGGTGTATATTGGGTGTTTCACTAATATCGGCAAGCACACCGGTGTGTTCACCCCTTGTCACCTCGATATTGATTGACGTCAGGATTGGGAACTGGTTTACGGTGGTAAGTGAAATACCTAAATTGTGAGGTGTGGGGCTGTGGTTACATACTATTCCAACATGATATAGTTGATTGTTAGGCTTTACGGCTGGGGTACAGAGGACCATCAATAGCCAAAATGGTAGGATAGGGTCTAGTACGAACGGGGAAGTTTCAAACATAACAGTATCGAAGCCGAAGCCGAAGTTTTGTGGGCTTCGCAAGTGGGGAGTTCTTCTGATGAGTGAAGTACTTTCATTTCCTCTAAAATTGGGGCTTTGAGTTAAAAACTGATATTTTCCAAATATGTGATGGTTTTGAACCATGAAACTGAAATTTTCTAAATTCTACAATTGTAGAGTTGTTTTCAGTGGAAAAATGAAATTATTATTTGTGGATGAATTTTTTGAAAACAAATTCATGAGAAACCGCAATTTTCATTTCTAGTAATAATTTTGCATTTGTTTTGCCAAACACTAGAACACACGAGACTCACTGGGTGATTTTTTACTCACAACTATTTTACTATGTTTTTTCAAGGACCAGGAGCCAAGAGTCAACCTTAGAAAAGGCCAGTACTGCTTTCTCATGATGGAATCCTTACAAATTATTGTATATTAGTATGTAGTATACTTGTAAAGTACAATGACTCACTCTGAGTTGTAGTTAACCTTTTTGCGATGTATAATAGCATGTCAAGTTTTAACTGCTTTATATCATGTTATGCATTTATTTATGCGCATTATGGCTTTGTTTGTCGATAAAGGGCAAAATTCATCTATATTTTTCATGTTATTTGAGGTTTTTTGTAATACATTTGGTGCGGTAACTAGTCATATTCCTTTATATTTGATATTTCATCCTTGGAAAGGCGTTGTGAAATTTTATTGTAGAAAACGATGAAAAACGTCAAAATCGTTGCCGTTGCAGTGCACGGCTGGTGCTGGCCCTATTCTGGAAGGGAGTGAAAATCAAGAAAAAAATAGAGCGACATTGGGCAAACAGAGTACCACCAGCGCCGGCTCTGCACAGGACAGCGGGCACCGGTTCCATGCTGTACAATATCGGTGGGTTTTCTAATTTTTGCTCGGATTTTGTAATTTCCAAGAGTTTTGGTATTTTTCAATCTCTACTTAGTCTAGGACTCTTAGAGAACGAATTTTAGCCTATTGGGAGCCTATTTAAATAAGAAAAACATAAGACAAATGTGTGATTTGAAGGATCCAAGCTAGCTACTTATTATTCAAAGACAAAATCACCACTTAAAGGGGCATTGTTCAAAGGAGGTTTTCAAGAGAATAAAAAGATCTTGTCATTGAGTTTTATCTTTCATCCTTTGTTTTCTTTTCTAGAACATTAATGTGCTGAATATTTTGATTGTAATTGGATATTATTTTGGAGATTATGATTTTGAGTTAATTGGGATTTTTTTTTTTTTATCAATCTATTGTTACCCTTGGTATTTGATTACTTGTTATCATTAGCTATTGGTGCATTTTCTTCTAATTGACTTGAGAAATGATGTTAGAAGTTCATTGCATTAATTTTATATTTGTTAGATCTTAATGGACTTGGGAAACGAAGTTAAGATTAAAGGACTAAAGTGATTAAAGATTAGTTTATTTCACCTCGATCCAAGGGTCATTGGCTAATTTCATGTCTATGAGGTATGCATTTAATGCATCTTTTGGTTGCTTTGGTTCGATTAGAAAATCTACTAAATTAATCAAGGGATATTGATTCTGAGGATTCCTTGGATTGGAAAAGAAGTGGAATCTATATAAATAAGTTCATGACTTGAGAAATGATTGGATTTTACTTAAGTGCCTTCATGAAACCAAGATGACAATTGATTGTGATAAATGCTAAGTAATTCAATATTATTTTTTCAAGATAATTATCTAGTTGCATGAATTTGCATCCTTGAGTTATATATATTTTTATCTTTATTTATTTTTGTTTTTATTCTCTTCTTATTTTATTGGCTAAACAATAAAGATTTGTGTAAAGTAAGGTGGGAGCCTAAGTTCTCGTGGATTTGATACTTGCTATGATATACTTGCCCGTATGTGTGGTTTTAGTGGTTGGAATTTTAATTAAAACTTGATTAATTGTGTAATTTTTTAGTAATATTTTCTATGCTAGAAAACAAGCATCAAGATTTTGGCGCCATTGCTGGGGATGGGTACTATCAAAAACACTCGAATCGTGTTGATTTAGCCTTTGTTGCATTTGTAAATGCCACTAGCTTTTGTAATTTGTGAATCTTTCTGATTTGTGTTTTTTTCTTTTCTTTGTTTTTCTATTAATTTTATTATTTTTCTTTTTGAATTGATATTTATTTTTTTCTTTTCTTGAGAGCGAGGTTCAAATCATCATCATGGACAATCAACAATGGGGACATATGTGGCTATAGACACAAATTCAAAGAAGTTGCAATGATGATAGATTGACAAGATTACCAGCTCGGATTGAAACTTTTATTGAGATGTTATTAGAAGCATCAATAAATTCTTTTATTGCCAATTCAAATTCATCCATCAAATGGCATAAGGAAGCTTCCCAACGATTGAGACATCAATGAGCACAACTAGCCAAGTCTGTTGAGGATGCCATAAAGGCCCATACACTTGAACAAGAGGACCCCGAAATAAAGCAGCAAAGATATGAGGGACAATAGCACAATGTGGCAAGAGAGGTATTCGATTCTACTCTATGTGCTAATAATTCTAATCTCTCTTTGTCACATGATTTCTTAGGTTCCTCTCCATTCTTAGAGAACAATGGTCCAAATGATGATGTATTAAGCTTAACATGCCTCAATAACTTAGATCTTTCACTGATCATCATAAGAAGCCCTTGGAGTATGCTAACAAATTCTACCCTTTACCCCATCCAAAGGGAGGCAACTTAGTTTTTGTAGACTATAGAATGCAATGTAAGGATTTCTTGATCCTATTTTTAAGAACTCAATTGCGAAGTTTCAAGGGGAATTTTCATTATGACACATCTTTTGAAGGGAAAAAAAAATTGTGATTTCAAATTTGATGCATTCTTTAGATACCATGAGCACTCATATGTTGAAAACAACATTTGTGTACCTAAAGGAATATTCGAGAATGAGGTTCATGTGTTTTGTTTTACTGAGAAAAAATACTTTTATAAACATGACCTTTTTCAACAACTTCCCTTCTTTCTACATTCATCTTGCCTATTTTCTACTTTGAGCTTAAACTTCTTTGACAAGGGTTTAATGAGGAATCATAATGAAAGAAAAGAGTTTGAATCTTTGTTTTGTGTTTGGTTTTGTTAAGTGTTTGTTTTTTCTTTCCCTAAATAAGGAAAATATTTTCCAGTTTAAGTGTAGGGGAATGAGTCGTGTCATTATTTGCTTTCTTAGGATTTTTAGTATTTCTCTTTAAGTTGTTTTATTTTATTTTGGTGTGTTTTATTTTTGTTATTATTTTGCTTGTGCTTTTATTTGTGTTTTCTTTTGTAGGTTAGAATAAAGACTTCTTGGACAAGTACTTCTCTCTATTCCAAATTTTAATATTTATTGGAGCTTTATTACATTTGGGGAGTATTGCTTAACTTTATCTCTCTCTATCATTTTTGGTCCCTTTGGATATACTTTCTTGTGTTTATTTTTGGCCAATGAGGATATTGTCTAGTTTAAGTATGGATGAGTAGTTTGGTGATATTTTTTGTCCAATTTTTTTTTAAATCAATTATCTTGGGGTTTTCTTGGAATCGAGGCTATTGAAAATCTGGAAAAACTTTTCAAATTTTAAATTTTTGAAACTTTGAAAATTTAGAAATTATGGAGCTAAATTGAACTTATTTATCTATAATGGAGTTATGATTTTCTTTTTAACTTTGGATATAGATTTGTCATTCATTATTGATGAGACTCAGCTTTATCATGGAGGTCAAGATCAAGAAGGGGGAGGCGTGACCAAGCAAGGACAAGGACCGATGACAAGATCTAAGTCCAAGAAGCTTCAAGATGAGTTCTAATTGCTCATAAAACCATGCCTGAGGATGGAAGAAGGTTAGAAAGTTGAGGAAGCTAGCTAAGAGTTCATTTTGATAACTATCCACGAAGGACCCCAACAAGAACTTAAGCCGACAACAAAGGGGACGAAACTTGACCAAAGGAGGCCTCCCAGCAGACAGCCAGCTCCGGCTTCAACCTGCCCAACAGTGGCTTCATTCTGGCACACGATCGACTGAAGACAGTTTGCAACCGGCGCGGGATGTAGTGCCCAAACCGGTGCCGGCTGCAACCTGGGCCCGCGTTTTTTTATGTTTTCTCCGATTTTTTCCCCAATTTTAAGTGTTTGTAAAGACTATTAAGACCCTAAAATGTAATAGAACCTTAGGGATTACTTAGCTAGGGTTAGGGTAGTATAAATAGAATCTTTAGTGATTTGACAACATAATTCACATACTTTAATTTAAATTTGAGAGAGAATCTTGAGAGGCTCTAGCCTCCTTGTTCATTTTGTTCAAGACCATGCTTAAGGGTTAGTACTCCTTATAAACGAGTCTATAAATCTTTTGGATAATCTAATGTGATTTCTTTAATGGGCCGTAGTTGCTTTATTCTTCTAAGGTTTGTTTGAATTCCATTACTTGGGTGCCTATTTTCTCTATTCTATTTGTTCTTGTTTGCCTTTGTTGCTTCAAGGATATTGAAGTGAGATTATAGTAGAACTTTCTACTATTCTTAAAAGTCTTTGAAGCTTAGTTCTTCAAGGGTTTGATAGAGGGTAGGTTGTTATTTCAGTTTCTCCTTTTCGTCCCAAGAAGAATCTCTGTTTTAGGTCTCATTGATTAAGCTGAACACATAACCAACTAAACCACTCACAAAACTAAGAAAAAGCCCACAAAAGATCATATCAAAGAGTTTGGTATCAGAGCAAGGAAAAGCTTGATTCCAATCAAAGCTTGAAAGCAAGAAAATGAGCCCTACAAAGTTGAAGAAAAAGAAAATAGAGAAAATCCCGTAACTCAAAAACATACTCCAAAAAGGTCATGAAATCTTTGTTATGTTTTGATTTTTCTTTTGGAAAATTGCTCCTTGATGTTAATATAATCCTTAGGAACAAAATTTTCTTGTGTTTGTGGTGAAATTTGGCTTGAATATGGGTGAGAATGTTGGTTGTTCCTAAGTGACGGGATTGCATCCAAGGTGATTGATAAATGTTCCATGAGAATGTTTTTGGCTATAATTGGGAACTTTGATTCTTAATTTTCATTCCTTGGGATATTGAGACTTAGTATATCACTCTATAATTGAATTACATGTTTATTGAACTCAATTTTTCTAGTGCACACTTGTGATCATCTTGTTCTTCATAATCCTAGTTCTAGTTGTTCTTATTTCTTTATTCTTGCTAATTCTTGTTTGTTTCTTGGTTCGAAGTTTTTCCTTGTGCATCTAAGTGTTTGTTCTTGTGTTGATTGAGTCCATATTTCTTGGAATTCTTGATTAAAACTTGTTTACTTGAGGTGTCCAACAAGTGTTTGTTGAAATTCTTCTAAGATCGTCTAATAGGAAAAATCTATTAATTTGTGTGATTCACTAAGTTGGACTAAATCTTTAACTATTGGGGAGAATTGAGATTGAACAAAAAGGCTTGAGAATTAAGAAAAAGGCAAGAAGGTGAGCCTATTACTAAAAGAGCCTAAGAGAGCAAACACGAGCGTGGAGGGACCAATCCTTGAGAGCCAACACGCAAGGAAGTGAAGTGATGAATTATTTTCTTCCTAATCTCTTTTGTTTTGCAAGTATAAGCAAGTAAATATTCTATCACCATGGCCCATGATCAAGAGATCTCTAGGCCTAACCTAAGTGGCCCTAGTAGACCTCGAGAAGAATAAATTGATGCTAGGGGTTTGCATGAAAACTTGCAAGCTATGTTGAGGACTATGCAAAGTGAGTTCCAAAACATGACAAGGGAGATGATAAATCATCTTGGACAATCTTCTACCGTCACACAAAGGAGAGGCCAAGAGCGATTTGAAGTACCAAGCCTTAGGATGAGGGATGATGATGCCTATACCCCTGCGTTACATGCCTAACAAGGGAAAGAGTGGGATGAGCACTAAATCGGGGGATTCCAACAAGCTCCTATGAGAGGGGGAAGACGTGGTATGAGAGGAGGACGAGGTAGAGGTCAAGGAAGGAATGGTGGGAACAACTTAAGCGGGTTAGAAAAAGAGTTTGAGGGAGTTGATGAATAGTATGAAGGGGAGCAAGTTGAATCCTTTGGGGAACACAATAGAGGATGGGGTAATAGAGGAGGTAGGAGAGAAGGAAATGATGAGGAGAAGGAGTTGAACCACATCAAATTGAAAGTGCCCGCATTCTATGGCAAGAGTGAACCGGAAGCATATTTCGAGTGGGAGAGCAAGATGGAGATATTCCTAGAAATTTATACCCATAGTGAGAGGTTAAAGGTGAGGTTGGCTATTTTGGGATTTTTGGAGTTTGCTTTGGTTTAGTAGGAGCAAATTAGTGCACAAAGGAGACAAATGGGAGTGGAAACCATGACTAGTTGGAATTTGTGGAAAGATATGATGAGGGCAAGTTTTATTTCACATTATTACTACAATGATCTTTATCAAAGGCTCCAATCACTCAAGCAATGGAACAAGAGTGTGGAAGATTACCATAAAGAGATGGAAGTGATGTTGATGAGAGCCCAAATCAATGAGGATCCTAGAGCAATGAGGGTAAGGTTCTTGGGAGGATTAAAAAAGGAGGTTGCCAAATTGGTAGAATTGCACCCCTATGATCGATTGGAGGATATGGTGCATGCCACTATGAAGATTGAGAGGTAATTAAAAAGGATGGTATTTACTAGACCACCAGTTCCAAACTCCAACACTACTAGCAAGGTACCATTTAAGAAGGATGAAGCCTCAAAGCCATTCCAAAGGGACTTCAACAAACCAATGGAGGCTTGGAAACTTAGAGAGGATTGGAAGCCTAGGGAAGGATGGAACAAGGACAAGGGAAAAGCCATGGAGAGGCTATAAAGGAATAGCGATATCAAGTGTTTTAAGTGCCTCGGATATAGACATACTTCCCATGAGTGTCCAACCAAGAGAACGACGTATACTAATCCCTATGGTAAGGTTTCTACCGATGATGAAGTGTTGGGTATCTAAGGTTCATATCCTATACCCGCCTATGTGTGAAAAACAAGACATAAAGATAATAAAGGTAATAGCTTTTTACCTTTGTTTGATCATCCGAAGAACAAAAATTTCTTCTTCAAGTCGAGGTGCGGTCCAGCAATCCTCTAGATCCAACTTCACGAGAGTAGAACGTCTAACCACTATAATCACAGTGTATGATTATCTCTAATAGTAATCCACACAGAGGAATACTCAAGCAGCAAAATTTCCTGTGTTAGCAGAAAAAGATGGCGGCTAGGGGTGTTTTCATTTTCAGCAAAATAGAGAGAGAGAGAGAGAGAGAGAGAGATAGATAGATAGATAGATAGAGAGAGAGAGAGAGAGAGAGAGAGAGAGAGAGAGAGAGAGAGAGAGAGAGAGAGAGAGAGAAAGAAAGAAGAAGATGTTTGTTTTGTGGCTCATATTTTCGTGTGAATCACCCTTGGATTAGGGTTTCGAGCATATCCAATATATATTCCAAAATCCACTGAAAATCTGAAATTCTAGAACAATTAGAATTTCCTAATTGTAATTGGGAACATCAAGTTTCCACAATTACAACTTGGACCACAAATTATAACTAATTATAATTTGTCCACAACAACTTCTTTTTCTCGCAATTAACCCTACTATGTTATTAAATAGCATCTTAAGTATATAATCCTCTATTATGTGTGACCTATTAGGTTTCCCAGTTAATTGGTAGCGAACATGAATTAATCCAAATGTCTTTGAGATTAATAATCCATAATTAATTAGAATTAATCCTATTAATTCTAATCAGGATTGGTTTATTAATTCATCAATTAATAAACCCATATTCCCAGATTATGAGCGGTATCTAGTAATAAATCATGACCACCCAAAAGTCCAAGAAGTCAAGTGGCTTGACATGAACCCTTCAATAACAAATTTCAGTGCAATTAACTCCTTTCACCATACAATATCTTATTTGGTTTGGAGTACGGAATTAGTGCCAACTCCCTCCAGAATTAATTCTGACCCGAATACAATAGTACTTGTACCAAGAACCCACTACTCTAGATATGTATCAATTGGAACTGTTTTCAATACACAATCGCCTTGGCCAAGGACTTTCCGAGTAGTAATTCCTACAAGTGGCCGTGAGATATTCGCCCCTACTATTAGGAGTGGTAAATCCTTTATTGACCCTCTCAACTGCTTTTGTTTACCTCACTATTTACCCAATATCCATCCTATAGGCAGCCCTCAATCGAGCTCTGGAGATTGGAATCAATGTACAAAGCTCAGAAAATAAAGTACCTTGGAGATCTCATGTCTAAGGATACTTGCACGTTTGATATATTGAGATTATATCACTAGCACTAAATAGTTATCTATGTGATTATCTCAAAGCTAGGTCATCCAATGAACTTGTTCCATTAACAAGCATCCATATGTTAACTTTGAGTATCACAATACTCACGGATATGAGAACCACCGCCTAATCAAATCAGGAAGTCTAACACATGCTAGTCTTAACGCATTAATGATGTCCTGTCTCATTAATACTATGACTAGGGACTGTTTAAGTACAACACCATCCAGTGTAGTAGGAATCTCATATCATGATCTTTATCATGATTTCCTTAATACAGTGTTGTACTAGGGACTTTATCGAACAATTATATTACTTAAAGTAAACAAAAGAAACTGTAAGATAAATTATGCCTTTTTATTAAAATAAAATGTGTCATATACAATGTACAAGTGATTACCTTTAGGGCACAACACTAACAAGAAGAAGACGGAGGAAAATACCAAGGAGACCAAGAGGAAAATGGAGATGAGGAAAGTGATGAAGGGGAAGTTGTTAGTCAAGAATACTCTTTGGTGGGAGTCACAAGAAGGTCATTAAATTCACAAGCCATTGAGGATCAAGACCACCAACAAAGAGAGAACATTTTCTACACTAGGTGTCTAATCAACAAGACCCCTTGTAGTGTCATTGTAGATAGTGGGAGTTGCACTAACGTAATTAGTGCAAGCTTGGTTGAAGAATTGGACATGAGTTGGATTAAACACCCCAAGCCCAACAAATTACAATGGTTGAACGATAGCAGGGAAATGAGAGTAAACAAATAAGTTTTGGTATCTTTTGAGATGGGGAAACATAAGGATGATATGCTATGTGATATGGTACCCATGCAAGTGGGTCACTTACTTTTAGGGAGGCCTTGGCAATATGATCGGCATGTAAAGCATGATGGGAGGAAGAATACTTATTCCTTACTCAAGGAGGAAACTAAGTTTAACCTCAACCCCATGGCCCCTAGTGAGGTGAACAAATATCAAAGAATCATGAAGGAGAAAGAAAAGAAGGAGGGAGTTCAAGATGTTAAGCAAAAACAAGAAATTGAGTGGAAAGAACACGAGAGGAGAGAAAAAGAGTTAAGAGAGAAGATGGACAAACAAGTACCTTTGACAATTAAGGATAGGATTGAGCAAGGACAAGGGAGGGGAGGTAAAAGAAGAGTGAATTTCTTTGCAAAAGAAAGTGAGGTCATAGAAGCTATAAAAGCTAAGGAACCGGTTATTCTTCTTTTATGTAAAGGTTTTTATGTTTCTACTAATGATTCTACATTATCTTTACCTAATGAAATTGCAGCTATTCTTCAATCTTCAAGAATTTGAAGAATTTTTTCTAAAGAAGGTGCCCGGAGGACTACCACCCATAA
Source organism: Voacanga thouarsii (assembly GCA_026120185.1). Taxonomy (NCBI): domain Eukaryota; kingdom Viridiplantae; phylum Streptophyta; class Magnoliopsida; order Gentianales; family Apocynaceae; genus Voacanga; species Voacanga thouarsii. The sequence goes on from JANUWF010002285.1 coordinate 1,507,670, forward strand.
AAGGGATTGAGCATCAAATCAACTTTGCGCCCAGAGCCATTATCCCCAACCGACCGGCATATACAAGTAACCCAGAGGAGTCTAAGGAGTTGCAAAAGCAAGTAGAGGCATTGCTTGAGAAGGGGCATGTAAGAGAGAGCCTAAGCCCTTCTGCGGTTCTGGTTCTCTTGGTACCCAAAAAGGATGGGACATAGCGCATGTGTGTGGATTGTCGCGCTATTAACAACATCACGGTAAAATACCGCTATCCCATTCCTAGGCTAGATGACTTACTTGATGAACTATTTGGTGCATGCATTTTCTCTAAAATTGATTTGAAATTCGGTTATCACCAAATTAGAATAAGAGAATGGAATGAATGGAAAATGACTTTTTAAACTAAACAAGGGTTGTATAAGTGGCTTGTCATGCCCTTTGGATTGTCTAATGATCCTAGTATTTTCATGCGATAAATGCACCATGTTTTGAGGGAATTTATTGGAAAATTTGTTGTTGTGTACTTTGATGATATATTAATCTATAGCAAATCATATGTGGATCATTTGAATCATGTTCAAAGTGTGCTTGTTGCCCTCTGAAGGGAGAGATTGTATGCTAACCTTAAGAAGTGCTCTTTTTGTTTGGAGAGATTACGTTCCTTGGGTATATTGTGAGTGCCAAAGGAATTGAGGTTGATGAGGGAAAAGTGAAAGCCATCCAAGATTGGCCAACCCCTACCACTATTGCCCAAGTCCGTAGTTGCTATGGGCTAGCTAGCTTCTATTGGATGTTCATCCAAAATTTTAGCACTATAGCAGCCCCTCTAACTGAAGTGGTAAAGAAAAAGGTAGGATTTAGGTGGGAGGAAGCTCAATGACAAGCCTTTCAAACCCTAAAAAATAAATTGAGCCAAGCCCCAATTCATATTCTTCGTAATTTTGAGAAGGCCTTTGAGATATTGTGTGATGCAAGTGAGGTGGGAATATGTGCGGTCTTGACCCAAGATAGAAAACCCATTACATACTTTAGTGAGAAATTGTCTGGGGCGGCCCCCAATTTCTCTACCTATGACAAAGAGCTTTTTGTCTTGGTGAGGACCCTAGAATATTGGCAATATTACCTTTTGCCAAGAGAGTTTGTCAATCATACCAATCATGAGACCCTTAAATACCTCAAGAGCTAACAAAATTTGAACAAGAGGTATGCAAAGTGAATGGAGTTTATTGGGACATTTCCATATGTCATTTAATATAAAAAGGGTAAAGAAAATGTGGTAGCGGATGCACTCTCTCGAAGGTATGCACTACTAAACTTTTTGGATGCTAAATTTCTTAGTTTTGAACTTGTGAAAGATTTGTATATTGATGATATGGAGTTTGGGGATATTTTCCATGCTTGTGAGAAAAGTGTATTTGCTAAATATCATAGGCATAATGGCTTCTTGTTTAGGGAGGCAAGGTTTTGTGTGCCAAAGGGTTATATTAGGGTGTTACTAGTTAGGGAGGCCCATAGTGGGGGATTAATGGGGCATTTTGGTGTTGTAAAGACCTTAGACATTCTGAAGGAGCATTTCTTTTGGCCAAAAATAAGAAAGGATGTGGAGAGACATTGTTCTCAATGCATTATTTGTAGGCGAGCTAAGTTTAGATCCCTTCCCCATGGTCTTTATACTCCTTTGCCTACACCTAATGTGCCTTTGGTTGATATTTCAATGGACTTCATCTTAGGATTGCCTAGGTCTAAAGGGGGTTAAGGACTCCATATTTGTGATTGTTGATCGATTCTCTAAAATGGCTCATTTTGTGGCTTGTTCCAACACTAATGATGCGTCCAACATTGCAGATTTATTCTTTAAGGAAGTGGTAAGAATGCACGGGATTCCAAGGACTATTGTCTCGGATAGGGATACTAAATTCCTTAGCCACTTTTGGAGAGTGTTATGGAACAAACTTGGTACTAATCTCTTGTTTTCCACAGCTTGTCATCCTCAAATGGATGGACAAACGGAGGTGGTCAACCGAACTCTCACCAAACACTTGCGAACCATAATCAAGAAGAACTTGAAAAATTAGAAAGAGTGCTTGCCACACATTGAGTTTGTTTACAATAGGGCTATTCACTCTACCACTTCTTATTCTCCTTTTGAAATTGTATATAGTTTTAACCTTCTAACTCCTTTAGATTTAGTTCCTTTACTTATAGGTGAACGATTGAACTGAAGGAATTTGAAAATTTACAGAGCATGTGCAGTGGACGAAAATGGAGAACAAAAACATAATATCAGAGTATGAGAGCATCATGGTGGGCTGAAAACATACTTGTTGGAGCTTTAAAACTTTGAAGAACGTTGAAGAATTGCTTGAAGCTTAAAAAACAGCTTTCTTCATCATCTATGCGATGAACTTCCAGTGCAGCTTCCTTGAATTCTTCTTCTGGTGAAAATGAATGTAAAGCTTTCTGGTTCACAGAATATAACCCAGCCTAATTTTTCGGTCGGTGAGCACACATTCAGGTGAGAAGAAATGAACTATCTCAGTTTTCTTTTCCTTCACCAACCATCCATTTCCCAGGCATGGTTTCTTCAGTTATAGCCAAAAATAGTGAAGAAAACCAAAAGCCAGGAAAACAAATAGGCACGAGAGAGGGAGAGAAAGCCAATAGACATTTTTCACGGTTAACTCTCCTGGCTTGGCTTCATATGTAAAAACAAAAGCCAGAGAAGGAAACCAAAAGCCAAAAGACTCGGGAAATATTTTTTAATTATTTTTCCCTTTTTCTTTTATTTTTGTTTCCACACAGAAAGCCAAGAGTCATGAAACCAAAAATAATTATTTTGATAAAAATAATATTCTCGGGATTTAATACCCGAATATTATTTACAAAATAAATTTCGGCTTCAACCTAAACTCTTCTAAACTATGTCCGGAAAAATTCCATGGTCCAGGCTATTAGGTCAAAATAATATTTATTATTTTTCTTGGACCCGAAAAATCCAAAATAATAAACATTAATTATTTTTCTTAGGATTAAATAAATAACTCAATAAATAATTACTGAACCCAAATGAACCCAAAAATAATTAAACTTTAATTATTTATTTCTTGGGATTTAATTAAATAAATAACTCAATAAATAATTAAGTAATAATTATTTTTTTCTAGTTTAAGTCCCAGTTAATTTTTCTAATTATTCAAACTGGACCCAGGTCCCGAATAATTAATTAACCAATTAAACCAGAAAATAAATTTCTCTCCATTTATTTTATTCCAATCCAATAATAAATTAGACTTCCCGAATAAAATAAAACTCTCTCAACTGAGATCATTTTCTCAACCCAAAAATTAATTAGGACTTACAGGCTATTCCGAGGACAAAAAAGAGACATCGCCTTGGCTACTAAAATGATCAAAATACCCCTACTATATAAATAGCTGTATTTTACATTTTAAATATTTTCTAATATCACATAAGGAAATATTGACCCCAAGGACAATGCTGCATTAGCAGAGTCTTCGACCTACAAGTGAAAATGATTAAAATACCCCTCTACACATTGCCATACATTTAGAAAGGAAGAAGTGTACTAACACCTCTCTAAAAGACATCTACCATCCTTAGACCTCTAGTCCAATGATCCACGACTTTCTGAAGTGTTTCCGCTTTCCAATGGAGCAACCCTAAAGCAAACATCTAAGTCACGTTTCCCAGGGCCTTGGATATTTAGGTCATCCGGACAACCACAAGAGGCGACATAGTGTAGAACTATCTTATATAAGTCTATATTAACTAACTAGTCACACATACCCAACATACAAGTATATTGGCCCTCCGATAGAACCTCAACTATAGTATATCAAAGCATATGTTTCCAGCTTCACCAGACCACCAACCTATACTCAAGTCATAGAGTACTAATCCACGCTGTAGCAGTAGTAGTCTAGATTTCTATCATATAGTAGTTTTTAGAAACCACTACTACAAGCCCTATTCTACGTATTCAAAATACGCTTATGTCATGAAGTGAGTGGTCTACTCACTGGCTAAAGGTAAGCCATTCCCCATTTGGAATTCATAACATAATAACCTAAACATGATGAGATTCTCATTCTCATCAATCGGTTAAGAACAACTATTTATGTGTTTAAATAACCCATGATCCATACCTTACTGTGAAAGACCTCCATTCACATGGATCACTTATTCAAACATAATGGGTCTATTCTAAATGAAATTGTACACAAATGAAGAAAATTATTTCACAAACGATTTTCAAAAATAAATTCTTTTATTAACATATTCGATATTTTCATCAGAAAACTAGTCTAAAAGGGCATATTCCCAACATGAACCTCGATGGAGCTAAGAAGGCGAAAATGGTGAAAGCACTCCATGACCAAGTGAAAGAAACCATTGCAAAACGCTTTGAAGAGATCGCCCATAAGCGCATTCAAGGAAGGAAAAATGTGTCATTTGAGCTGGGCAATTGGGTATGGGTGCATCTTCACAAGGAGAGATTCCCCGTACAACAACGGAGCAAACTAGATCCAAGGGGGGATGGTCCATTTCAAGTTCTCGCTAAAGTTGGAGATAACGCTTATAAGATAGATTTACCCAGTGAGTATCATGTTAGCGCCACTTTTAATGTTAGTGACCTCTCTCCCTTTGATGTAGGCGATGGCAACGATTCGGAGACGAATCCTTTTCAATGAGGGGGAGATGATAAGACTCAACTTCATCATGGAGGTCAAGACCAAGGAGGAGGAGGCGTGACCATGCAAGGACAAGGACCGATGATAAGATCTAAGTCCAAGAAGCTTCAAGATGAGTTCCAATTGTTCATAAAACCATGCTTGAGGATGAAAGATGATTGGAAGGTTAAGGAAGCTAGCCAAGAGTTCATTTTGATGACTATTGAAGAAGGACCCCAACAAGAACTCGAGCCGACAATGAAGGGGATGAAACTTGACCAAAGGAGGCCTCCCAGCAAACAGCCGGCACCGGCTCCAAGCAATCAAACCAGTGCCGGCTTCAACCTGCCCAACAGCAGCTTCATTCAGGCACACTACCGGCCGAAGTCGCCGGTTGTAACCTGGGCCCCGCATTTTTTATGTTTTCTTCAGTTTTCCCAAATTTTAAGTATTTGTAAAGACTATTAAGTCCCTAAATTGTAATAGAACCTCAGGGATTACTTAGCTAGGGTTAGGGTAGTATAAATAAAACCTTTAGTGACTTGACAACAGAATTCACATACATTAATTCAAATTTGAGAGAGAATCTTAAGAGGCTCTAGCTTTCTTATTCCATCTATTTATAGGCTTAGGAAGTGCCTAAACTCATTGGTGGAGGGTTTTTGGCCGAGTAGAAGTAGGAAGATACTAAAATTCTACAGATTACCAAAAACCGCGTGCAAAAATCAAGGCACTGTCTCCTTATTAGGGTATAGTCGGTGCCACCTTGGCTATTGGAGCCGGCGCCGATTGTGTTCTGTTTCTTCAGTTGTTTGCCAATTTTTTCTTGATTTCTTCGCACTGTTTTCCAGAGTATAGCCAATGCCGGTTCCAGCTTCACAACCGGTGCCAGTTCGGTTCTATTCTGGATGTTTCACTAATTTTTTCATCGTCTCGAAGTGAGTGCCAATAGCACGTGGCCGGCGCCAGTTCCTTTGCCATGTCCGGCGTTGCCTCTGCTCTGTTTTGCGATGTTTTTATCTTGTTTTACCCCTAAAATCTGAAGTAATGCACAAAATACCTTTCCAAGGGTAAAATCTTAAATATGAAGTAATATGACTTGTTATTGAACAAAATATATCACAAAATAGCCTTAAATAACTAAGAAAAATATGACTAATTTAGGCCCTATCATATTCCCCCACACTTAACTCTTTGGTTGTTCTCAAGAAAAGTATCAAAGAAATGTTAGAAAAACACAAGTTTTCAAAGTATCACTCAAATCAATTTCAAAATGATATCTCTAATGCTTTCTTCATTCCAAAACATAAGACATATGCTACTACATCCTTCATAACAAATGCAAAACTTGTGTAAGTGAATAGTGACTTAGTAGAAACATCTCAATACTTAACAATATTCTCAAACCATTAGAAAGAATTTAGTTCAAAAAGGATATGCATTCCATAAGCTTACTTTTAATACACTCTCTCCACTAATCCAAGACATATCATGATTTTACTTAGGTCAAGTAGGACTTTCAAGCTTGTAATGTAAGGCTAAAGGCTTGTAATGTAGCTTCCAAGCGAAAGATATAGGAAAATCAAATATCAAAGAAGATGAGAGTTCGCAAGAAAAGGATAAACAAAATGTATCAATGAATTCCAAACTTCTCTTGCTCTCCTATTCCAAAATCAATCTAAACCCATAACCTTTTATAGCAATTACAGTTCAGTTCAAGCAAATCTTGTATTTTCATCAATCATTCTCACTCATCAATAATTTTTCCCAGGACCATTCAAATTTTCATCAATGGTATCAAGAGCTTGATGTGAACTCATATTTTTTCAGAAATTCCTACAGCTCAACCATGATTCTTCTTGTGAATTTTCTTTTCTTCTCTTTCACTTTCACTTTCTTTCTTCCTCTTCTTTTTTTTTTTTTCAAATGCTGCTATTATTTCTTTCTCAGTTTTCGCTTTCACTTTTTCTAGCAGCTTTTTGTTTTCTTTTCTTGTTTTCAATCTTTCTCTTCTCTTTCTTCTATTTTTTTTTCCTTTCCCAACTCAACACAACTATTGATGCATGACTGAAAGTAATAAGTCATGATCTTTTCACAAGTAGTCTCCCTTAATATTTTCCTACATGTACTTTTATCCATCACAAGAAATCAAAGATTTGGAAGACAAATCAAACTCTCAGAAAGAAGTAATAGACAAAGTATGATAACGGGTTTTAAGAAAGAAATTAACAATTTAGTCTCAAAATAGGCACTAGGGATAATATCAAATAGGTAGGCTTGAAAAGCTCAAACTATCCAAAGAAGGCCTATTACCGTCATCCCTAAGTTAAATCATGAATTTCTTTCTTATTTCGCCTCGAGAGGTATTTAAGTAAGTTCTAAAATGCTCAATGAATTTTAGTGAAAAAACAGATTTAAGAACAATGTAAAGCATTTGATTAAGAACTACTTAGTCCAAGTGCATGCAAAAAGTCATGCATAAGCCATAAATGATATAGAACATATGCTCTATGACCTATCACAAAGACATGCATTAAAAATACAGCTTGAAATCTCAAAGAAAATAAAAAAAAAATTGAAACATTGCTCACAGGGATGAATGAGGAATAGAAGAGTTCTCAATATAACCACTCCCCCACACTTAAACTGGACATTGTCCTCAATGGCCAAATAAATAGAACAAGGGGAAAAAAAATAATGCCATTAGACCAAAAATATAAAGGAGAAGAGATAAGAAAGATAATACTACCATTCATTGTGCAATCTTCTGTACAAGAGTTGAATTCCTGAAGAATGAGGCATTGGCAAAGTACCTAAAAAGAAAAATACAAAAGAGCACACCAAAGTATAAAACTAGAAATGAAAGGAAAAAAATAAAAACTAAAGAAGGAAAATAGTACAAGAAAAAGAAAAGATAAAGTACACATCCAAAAGAAAATGACATGAAAATTTAAAGGAAAAAGAACAAAAAGATAGTGATAGGAAAGACATGTGTAGAATAAGCAGCTCAATCCGCCCTATCATCATCATCAGGTGCAAACGTGCCCTTACCACCATGTTGTCTCGGAAAATGCTACCTCCACTCAGCCCATTGCTGCTCCATAGTAGCTTGCCTCTGGGCAATGTCGTCAATGGAGCCCTGCATGTGTAGTAGCATCTGCGTTTGTATGGCTAACAATCCCAGCACTGTAGTCTTAAAATCAGTCCTGGATTGGGACTGGGAACTACTAGCGTGTGCTCGCATTGGTGGTGGTGGGTGCTCCTCCTCCACAGGGGGTCTAACCTAACCGGGATATTTGACTTCATGTGGTGTTAGCCACTTCTTTAGCTCTTAGTTATACTTGTACCTACAACTCGTTAGTGTTTGTTCCGTAACCATCACATGCTCAGTGGTAACCTCCATCAATTCGCCCTCAGTACTAGCACCAAAGTCTCTCAAAATTTTCATGAAGACTAGAAGGAAAATGAAGGCTTTGATAGAGAGACGGTGATGAACCACATCCCTAATGGATTGTATAATCAAGGGTGCAAGAGGGATAGGTAGGGTGTTCATCATCCGACGCAAAATGTATGTATCAATAAGGTGAGTCTCATTAAATCTATTGGTACGGGGTACAACATTGAATCCAAACATGTATACTAGAGCCCTAAAGTTTGCAGCAAGATCATTATTCGAATAAAAGCTATTGGCTTGGAAAGCATTGTGCTTGTGCAACCCAAGAGTGGCTCTAGTTCCACTGGCATCCCAATTGGGGTTAGAAAGAATTTTTTGATTGTCAACATCTATCATTTGCCAAGAGTCATCATCATATACCTGGAGGAGATTAGCTAAGTGGTCTCATGTGATGATGATGGGGGTTCCTTTCACTCTTGTCTCAATGTGGGGAAGGTGTTTATTGCCTTTGTCAACCATGTTGGCATAGAATTATTTGATTAGCACTGGACAATAATTCCTTTTTAGCTGTACTATCGATCCCCACCCTAGCCTCCTAAACATCATTCCAAGTTTGAGGGCATGGTCTAAGGTGGGTGCAAAGGTATGCTCCACAATAATCTTGTTGGAAGCTCTCATATTATACCATTCCTCACATGATGGATCTATAAATTCAGATGGTCTAAGGAACAAAGGATCTATAGAGGCAGGGGCTGAGGAAGAGGAAGCTCTCGCCATTTTTGAGGGTTGACCCCGTGCTCTAGACATGTTGGCAAGTAAGTAGTGGTAAAAATAAGAGGATAAAATGAAGAAGCTCACAGAGTTTAGAAGGGTTGTATCTCCCCTGGCAAACACAATGTACAACTCCTACTCAATGCTCAACCGACTCACAACAATTATTCCTAAACTCCTTTAAAGTATGTCACACACCCAACAACAACCAATACAATTCCTTCAATCAATTCAACACAACCTGTAGGATTACATAGAAAGCTCATTACAATGCATAAATGTGTTGAACAAACCCTATGTATTTTGAATGTGCATATATGATCATGTGAATGAAGCCATCATCATGGCATTAGAATGATTAAGTGGAAAACAATTCAAGGCCAATGTGCATTACTACTTAATCATAATAGCCATCATCCTACCCCTAAGCATATGCATAAATTCCCTAATGATCATATGAATGACTCACATACTCAACAACCATTAACTCATAATATATCCAAAGTTATGAAGCTCACGAGTTAATTCACAATGCAAGAGAACATTATCTATCCCAGTTTTTGGCAAAAAATATACTCAAAATTAGAAAATTTCATCTACAACATTTTAACTGTGGGAATTCAAGAAAAATCATACCTTTATGTTCTCTTATGCATGGGCAAGCAAAAGATGCAATCTTTTTGCAGAAATCCAAGCTCTTTGCATGTGGATTAAAGATTGGGTTTTTGTGAAAAATGGAAGGTTCAGGGAATTTTGAACCGAAAAATCAATGAAAGAAGGACAGATTGATGATTTAAAAGTGTGTGGGAGGTGAAAAATCAAATTTTGAGAGGTTTGGAAGGTGAGGCCGGCACCGATTAGAGAGGATTTGAGAGAAAGTTGAAGAGCTTGAAAGAAAAAAAGTGGCTAAAATAGCCTATTTCATGTGTCTTGCTTGACGGGAACCGGCGCCGGTCCTAGTCTTAGCCGGTGCCGGTTGCATTCTGTCCGGCCTTCAAATATTTTTTTTAAATAATAAAAAAAATGAACACACAGGAATAATGAATAATGCAATTTAATTCATGAAGAAAAGAAATAAAACAAAATGACAAAAATAAAAAATGTTCCCAATCACAAAACTAAAAGCAAAAATGACTTCAATGTTTTCCTCAATGTTTCCTGGCAGTGTCCCCGCTTAACGATCCCCAAGTAGCTTAGCAAGTTGGCCAATTTGGTTTTCAAAGTTGCACATGGAAGCCTCTAAGTTCCTTGTTGTTGCATCAACCCCTCGGAACTTGGTTTCCGTCGTACTTAGCAATTGGCCAATCAAGTCCTCCAATGGCGGTTTGGAAGGTGCTAAATTGTTATTCAAAGGAGGTGGGTTCCTTTGATTTCCCCCAAAGTTAAAAGAACCCTGCCTAGGTTGATTTCCGTTGCTCCAAGAAAAGTTAGGGTGATTTCTCCAACTATGATTGTAAGTATAAGAATTGTTACCTGGACGGATATTACCTGCAAAGGTCGCTTGTTCCGTAGTTTCTTGGAGTGCACCCATATTTTGGCACTTATGATTTGGGTGACCTTCTCCACAGAAATCACAATTTACATTTAACACCTGACCTTGAGGCATCCCCATTTGTTCCATTTTTTGAATCAACGCTTCCACCTTAGCCTCCAATACTGCTACAACATCCATTTTGTGCACTTCTTGCACATGAGCTTTAAACCTTTCATTTCCCCAAGAATAGTTATTAGAAGCAAAATTTTCAATAAGATTGAATACCTGTTTTGGGGTTTTATAGTTGATGGAATCCCCTGCAGAAGAGTCTACCACTTAGCGTGTTGCAAACGTAAGGCCGTTCAAAAAGATGAGCATCTGTATTCCTAGCTCAAATCCGTGGTGTGGGCATTTTCTCAGCATCTCCTTGAATCTCTCCCAACTTTCATACAAAGGTTCAGAATCTAATTATTGGAAGACAAATTTCTCGTTCCTAAGTTTGGTTGTTCTAGCTGGAGGGAAGTATTTAGCAAGAAATTTTTTAGCTAGGGCATTCCAAGAGTGATGGAACCTGTAGGCAAAGGCTTCAACCAAGATTTGACTCTATCTCTCAAAGAAAAAGGAAAAAGTCTCAGCTTTATGGCATATTCAGAAACACCATTCATTTTGAAAGTATCACAAATTTCAAGAAAACTGGCTAAGTAGGCATTAGGATCTTCTTTAGGTAGCCCATCGAATTGGACCATATTTTCGATCATCTGGATGATATTGGGCCTTATCATGAAATTGTTTTCATCTATCTTAGGTCTAGTGATACTCGAGCCTATGCTTGAGATTGCAGGTTTTACAAAGTCATCCATAACCCTCCTATTATTTCCAGCATTGTTGTTTTGTGCACCGTCCATGTCTGCGAGTAAGTTTCTTTGGATTGTTTGGCGTAGTTTTGAGAGAGTCTTTTAGATTTTAGAGTCAAAACCGACTATCTTGCCATCGGAAATTCGGGTCATGTACCAAGGTCAACACCTAGACAAGACCAAACAACAAGTTAGATAACGGAATTTATGATTAACATGAAATTAAAAGACGAAAAAGTTAGTCAATTAAACATTGTCAAAGTTGGTAAGTTAGATTACAGAGGTATACAAAGATACACAAGTTACAAAAGATGGCACCTTTTTGCGAAAAGAACAATTGTACATATTTACATATTTACCCGTTTACATATTTACATAGTTAAATCAACAAAATCTGAGCTTTCATGATATTGCTCCCTGGCAACGGCACCAAAAACTTGATGCGTATTTATTTGGGTGTAAAAATCATATAAAAATAAACACATTCCCAATCAAGTTTAAATTAAAATGTTAATCCCAAATTACATATATGAGCAAGCGTACTTATCATTAACATAGCATAGGGTTCAAACGGGTGTCGATCCTCAAGGAACAAGTATGCATTAATCACTTTTTTTTCATTGTTTAACCAACTCAATAAAGTGAAAAAGAAATAAAAAAGGAAAATAAAATAAAATAAAATAATATATACATGTCAATGATAGAGAATTTTGTAACTCAAACTATTATTCTGGCAAACATGATCTTAATAAGGAAATATTAGTAGCATTGATGTAGAACTATTAGCAATTTGTTATGCCTTAGATAATTTTAGATTATTCATTCTAAATAATCAAGAATTTACACTTAGAACTAATCATGATGCAATAGTAAAATTTATTAACAAGAAAAATGAAAAACATAGCTCTTAAAGAAGATGGTTAAATTTCTTAGATAGAATTACTAAGGATGGATATAAAATTAATTTTGAACATATTAAAGGACATAATATTAAAATTGCAGATCATTTGTCAAGACTACTAACACATCTAGTATGACTTCATAGACAGATCTCAACAAAAACACTATAAAGATTTGACAATGGTAGCTTACCAAGTATCCTAAAGGAACAAATCTCCATTGTAGAACTTCAACAAAAGGTAACCTAGATGATATCCACCAAACATTTTTAGACAATCTTTGGAATGCACAAAATGCAAGTCAAAAGATAAAATGTTTACATGCTTTAGCATTTTACTTTAGTAACTTACAAAAAAAGAGTTATTCCTATTATGTAGTAATACAGGATCACCAACCCTGTGATTACTCGAAATGGATCTCTGTGATGGAATGTGTTAATAATTTTTAAAATCCTTTGCATAAATGTTTGAGAATAATTTATGAAGTATTCGAATTTGCTAGAACTAGGATTAGTATTAATTTCTTCATCGACCTAGACTATAGAAATGATATGCATAAACCCTCTCTATAGATCACAGACATACCTAGCACCATTACTTCACAAAACTTAGAATTTTGTAAACATTGTGTGATGAGACTCTGCTTCATCATGGAGGTCAAGATCAAGGAGGGGGAGGCTTACCATACTAGAACTCAAGCCAGTAACAAAGACGGACGAAACTCGACCAAAAAGGAGGCCTCCAAAGGACGGTCGGCACCGCCCCAGCAACAGAATCGGCGCCGGCTCCATTCTGCCCAACAACGGCCTTATTCTGCTTTTTGACTACCTAAAGACAGATCACAACTGGCACTGGCCGTGTGGTCCAAAACTGGCATCGGCTCCCCCCTGGGCAGCCGACGATTGCCCCGCGTTTTTAATGTTTTCTCAGATTTTCTTCAATTTTAATTGCTTGTAAAGAATTATTATGACCCTAAACTATAATAGAACCTTAGGGATTACTTAGTTAGGGTTAGGATAGTATAAATAACACCTTTAGTGATTTGACAACAGAATTCACAGTCTTTAATTCAAATTTTAGAGAGAATCTTGAGAGGCCTTAGCCTCCTTGTTCATCTTGTTCAAGACTATGCTTAAGGGTTAATCCTCCTTATGAATGAGTCTATAAAAACTTTTTGATAATCCAATGTGGTTTCTTTGAATGGGTCTTATTTGTTTTGTTCTCCTAAGGTTTGTTTGAATTCCAATATTTGGGTGTCTATTTTCTCTATTCTATTTGTTCTTATTTGCCTTTATTGCTTTAAGGATATTGGGGTGTGATTATAGTAGAACATTCTATTTTACTTGAGGGTCCTTGAAGCTTAGTTCTTTAAGGGTTTGATAGAGGGTATGTTGTTATTTCACTTTCTCCTTTTTATCTCTAGAAGAATCTCTGTTTGGTCCCATTTGGTTGAGCTGAACACATAGCCAACCAAAACACCCACATTACCAAGAAAAGCCACATAAGATTCGTATCAAAGAGTTTAGTATCAGTTCAAGGAAAATCTTGATTCTAATCAAAGCTTGAAAGCAAGAAAAGGAACCCTACAAAGTTGAAGAAAAAGAAAACAGAGAAAATCTCGTAACTTAAAAACATGCTCCAAAAAGGTCATGAAACTTTTGCTATTTCTTGATTTTTCTCTTGGGAAATTACTCCTTGATGTTAATATAATCCTTGGGAACAAATTTTTCTTGTGTTTGTGGTGAAATTTAGCTTGAATATGAGTGAAAATGTTCATTATTCTTAAGTGACGGGATTGTAGCCAATGTGTTCGATAAAAGTTCTATGAGAATATTTTGGCTATAGTTGATGGGTTTAAAGAGCAGGGGAGCCTGCACGGGAGACAAAAATGGAGGAAAACAAAATTGAACTAGTAGCATGGAAGAGTTAAGATCATACCTTTGTGTGCTTTAAGCCTCTTAGGTTGTGTAGGAATGGACTGAACCACGAAAATAGCCTATCTTGGCCCGCTTGATAAAGCTTCCGGTTGAAAACCCGCTAACCTCCTACTTTGCCTTATTTGCATGAACACCAAGCTTTTCGGCTCACGGAATATTCCACTGCCTCAATCCTTGTTGGTGAAACAAAGAGTGAAGAGGAGTGGTCTCCAAACTCCTTGGTACTCTTGCTATTGATTAGCAAAGCTCCAAGGAAAAACAAGAGGAGAAGGAGACGTGAGAGAGAGAGAGAGAGAGAGAGAGAGAGAGAGAGAGCTCAGTGAGAGGGAGAGAAAACCTTGGGAAAAGATTAGGGTTTTTACTTCCAAGAGGTATGTCTTATGGTTAGCCAAAACTAGGTTTCAGAGATCTGATAATAATATCCCCCGGGATATAATATTTCAAACACCCGGATGTTATCAAGAGAATTAGCTTGGCTTAACCCTAAACTCATTTGAACCGTATTTGGAAGAAACCCTACGGTCCAAGCTATTGGGCCAAAATAATATTTATTATTTTTCTTGGACCCAAAAAGACTAAAATAATAAACATTAATTATTTATTTCCTGAGCTTATAGAAATAACCCAATAAATAATTAATGAACCAAAATAATTAAATTTTAATTATTTATTTCTTGGGCTTATATAAATAACCCAATAAATAATTAAGCATTAATTATTTCCCTCTAGTTTAAGCCCATGTTCATTTCTAATTATTCAAACTGGATTTAGGCCCTGAATAATTAACTAACCAATTAAACCGATAATTAATTTTTCTCAACTCAAAATTTTATTTTATTTTATTTATTTATTTTATTCTAGTCTAATAATAAATTAGAATTCCTTAATAAAATAAAATAAAATAAAATTCATATTTAACTGTGACCAATTCCTCAACCCAAAATTAATTAGGACTTACGAGCTATTCTGAGGTCCAAAAAGACACATCGCCTTGGCTGTAAAATATCCAAAATACCCCTGCTATATAAATAGCGGTATTTTACATTTTAAATATTTCCTAATATCATCATAAGGAAATATTGACCCCAAGGACAATGCTGCGTTAGCAAAGTCTCCGACCTACAGATGAATTACTAAAATACTCCTTTACATATCGCCGTATATTTAGAGAGGAAAAAGTGCACTAATACCTCTCTAAATGACCTCTCTAAATGACATCTACCATCCTTAGGCTTCTAGTCTAATGATCCACGACTTCCTGGAGTGTTTTCGCTTTTCAAGGGAGCTACCCTAAAGCAAACATCCAAGTCATGTTTCCTAGAGCCCTGGACATTTAGATCATTTAGACAACCACAAGGGGCGATATAGTGTAGAAACTATCTTGTACAAGTCTGTAGCGGTAGTAGTCTAGGTTTCTACCATACAGTATTTTAGAAACCACTACTACAGGTCCTGTTCTACGTATTCAAAATACGCTTATGTCATGAAGTGAGTGGACTACTCACTGGTTAAAGGTAAGCCATTCTCCATTTGGAATTCTTAACATAGTAACCTAAACATGATGAGATTCTCATTCTCATCAATAGGTTAAGAACAAATGTTTATGTGTTTAAATAACCCATGATCCATACCTTATTGTGAAAAATCACCATTCACATAGATAACTTATTTAAAGACAATGGGTCTATTCCAAATGAAATTGTGCATAAATAAATAAAAAATAAATTCACAAACGATTTTTGAAAATAAATTCTTTTATTAAAATATTCGATATTTCTATTAGAAACCTAGTTTAAGAGGGCATACTATCCAACAATCTCCCACTTACACTCTAAGATTAGGTAAGTCCATAGGTGCCCACTTCTATGGCGTCTAAGTGTCTCTTGAAGACTCTCTCAGCCAAAGGCTTGGTGAATAGATCTGCTAAATTATTTTCTGAGTCAATCTGTTCCACCACGTCTTCCCGTCCCTAGATGAAATCTCGGATCAGGTGGTACTTCTCTCGATGTGCTTCCTCTTCTTGTGGTTCCGAGGTTCTTTAGATTGCGATACTACTCCAGTGTTGTCGCAATACATCACAATCGCCCTGTCCATATATGGTACAACTTAAAGTTCTAAAAGAAACTTCCGGAGCCAGGCTGCTTCCTTGGTTGCCTCAAAAGCTGCTGCATACTCAGCTTCCATAGTTGAGTCAGCAATGCAATATTGCTTTTTATTCCTCCATGAAATTACTCCTTCAGACAAGGTGAAGACATATCCACTAGTGTATTTTCTCTCATCCTTATCTGCTTGTAAGTCCGAGTCTGTGTATCCTGTAGGAACCAAATCATCAGCCCTATAAACCAGCATATAATCTCTCGTTCCCTTAAGGTACTTGAGAATATGCTTTATAGCTTGTTAATGAACCTTCCCAGGGTTTAACTGATATCTACTAACTACGCCTACGGCAAAGCAGATATCTGGCCTAGTACACAACATGGTGTACATGAGACTTCCCACAGCTGAAGCGTAGGGAATTCTACTCATTCTGTCCTTTTCTTCTTGAGACTTAGGACAGTCCCTTGAAGAAAATGAGAACCTATGTCTACAAGGGATTAAAGCTCCCTTGCATGAGTCTATGCTGTACTTGGCCAGCATTTTATCAATGTAAGCCACTTGGGATAGTCCTAACATTCTCTGCTTCCTATTTCTAAGAAGCCTAATCCCGAGAATGTAATTGGCTTCTCCCAAGTCCTTCATACTGAAGTGACTAGACAACCAAACCTTTGTAGATGACAATGACTCTACCTTATTTCCAATGAGTAGAATGTCATCCACATACTAGACAAGAAAATTCACAATAATGACTTCAAGTTTCCTGTACACGCATGGTTCATCCTCGTTTTGAATAAAACCATAAGACTTTACAGTCTTATCAAAACGAATGTTCCATGCTCTCGATGCCTGCTTAAGTCCATAAATAGACTTCTTAAGCTTGCAAACCATATGTTCCTGGGCTTCAGTAATAAAGCCATCCGATTGGGACATATAGATGTCTTCGCTAAGATGGCCATTTAAGAATGCCGTTTTGACATCCATTTGCCATATCTCATAGTCATAGTGACATGCAATGGCAAGGAGTATGCGGATAGATTTAAGTATGGCTACCGGGGAAAAGGTTTCGTCATAATCGATTTTCTCTTTCTGAATATACCCTTTTACCACAAGCCTAGCTTTGAAGGTTTCCATCTTCCCATCCGCTCCCCTCTTTCTCTTGTACACCCACTTACACCCATTGGGTTTTATCCCTTCAGGTGAAGTTATAAGATCCCAAACCTGATTGAAGTACATAGACTCAATCTCGGCTTTCATTGCTTCATGCCATAGATTTGCATTAGCATTAGCAATAGCCTCCTCGTATCTCATGGGGTCTTGTTCCTGATGGTTGGAGACTAGCTTAAAAGCTTCTCCAGTCCATCTCTCCGAAACC
Organism: Voacanga thouarsii; assembly: GCA_026120185.1. Lineage (NCBI taxonomy): Eukaryota > Viridiplantae > Streptophyta > Magnoliopsida > Gentianales > Apocynaceae > Voacanga > Voacanga thouarsii. The sequence continues at coordinate 1,525,135 of JANUWF010002285.1, forward strand.
CTAGACACTCTCCCACTACAACGAGACTCCATTTGTACAAGCTCTTAAGGCTGTGCCTCTTCTTGTTCCACAATTAGGTCAGAAGAAGTTGATTCCATAAATAACCTCTCCTCAAGTTCCAACATTATTGAACCTTTCGTGGAAGTACTTTGATCATCTTCTAAGTATCTAGAATTGGTACTAATTAGTACTTTTTGCTCCTTAAGATGATAAAAGTAACCTCCTTTTGTCTCTTTTGGATACCTAACAAAATAGCATAATTCTGATCTTGGTTTCAACTTGTCTCTCTTGACCAATACATAAGCTGAACAACCCTATATCCTGAGATGATTCAGACTTTGCTTATGCCTAGTCCACATCTCATAGGGAGTCCTAGGTATTAACTTGGAAGGCACCAAGTTCAGAATGTATGCTACTCGTTTCTAGGGCATATCCCCAAAAGGACACTGGAAGAGTAATATGCGACATCATGCTTCGGATTATTTCCATCAATGTCCAGTTCTCAACTACTCCATTCTGCTAGAGTGTCCCCGGCGCAGAGTGCTGGGATACTATCCCATGATGTACTATGTAATCCTTGAATTCACACACGAGGTACTCTCCACTACGATTTGATTGCAAGGTTTTGATTAATTTACCTATCCAACACTCCACTTTAGCTTTAAACTCCTTAAACTTGTCAAAAGAGTCAGACTTACGTCTCATCAGGTAAATGTAACCATACCTTGTACAACTTGTCAAAAGAGTCAGACTTGCGTCTTATCAAGTAAATGTAACCATACTTTGTACAATCATCCGTGAAAGTGATGAAGTACTCAAAACATCCTCTAGCTGGTATAGACAATGGACCATACACATTAGTGTGAACAAGACTCAATACCTTCTTGGCTCTATCTGCCTTAGGTGTAAATGACATTTTGGTCTTCTTTCTCATCAGGTAGGATTCACATTGAGGACAATTTATCAATCTCAATGAGCCCAAAGGCACATCATGGATTAGTCTCTGAATCTTGGTTGAGTTAAGATGACCCAACCTTAGATGCCAAAGGTATGAGTCATTGACATTGGTCTTTCTCTTCTTAGTTAAAGGTTCAGATTGAGCATTATGCAATTGATTGTTAATAGGGTTTAAAAAGAATAGATTTCTATACATGTGCCCAGTACATAAAATTTCTCCATCTCTACTGATAGAAATACTAGAATGAAAAGATAAGAATATCCTTGATTTATTAGTTTTGCAACTGAAATCAAATTCTGACGAAATCCAAGTACATATAAAATATCTTTTAAAACCACTATTCTATTACAATAAAAAATAAGATCCAACTCTCCCACTGCAAGGGCCCAGACTTATTTCCCACGCGTAACCCATGTTCACCCTTCTTGAGTCTTCTAATCTTTCTAAACCCCTGCAATGAGTTACAGATATGATCAGTGGTTCCTGAATCAACAATCCAAGTGAAAGTTGATCCAACCATTGATATAAATTCTAGATAGAAAACATTACCTGTGGGGTTTTTCTTAACTTGAAGATCTGGATACTCCTTTTTTTAGTGTCCTTTCTTCCCACATTTGACGCACTTGCCCTTTAGTTTGTCCTTGGGCTGGGTCTTGGGCTGGGCTACTGTGTTTCCCTTCTTCCTTTTGAACTTTCTAGGCTTTGGCCCAGTTCTTGAGGAAGAAGCCTTATCAATCATGGCCTTCGACTTTGGCTTCATGACCTTCTCTGCCATTTGGAGTTCCTTCATTAACTCAGTTAAACTTATGTTTAACTTGTTCATGTTGTAATTCAACTTGAACTGAGTAAAGGAACCTGGTAGAGATTCGAGAACCATATCCACTTGGCTCTCGGGGTCAATGACAGCGCCTAAGATTTTTGCCTCATCGAAAGCAGCAATCATCTTGAGCATATGCACTTGGAATGATGCTCTCTCAGCCATCTTAGTGTTTATTATAGTTCGAAGAGCCTCTTGCCTTGCGGGCCGGCTCTTGTCTGCGAACATAGTGGCCAATACTGACTAATGTCATACTCAGAAGCCATGTGCTCATATTTTGACTACAGCATATTAGACATGGAGGCTAACATATAGTAACATGCCATTTCGTCAGCCTTCTTCCACGCCTTCTCAGCCTCTCGCTCTTCAGCGGTGGAACCTTCCCCGATAACAGGGTAGGTCTCGTAAAGGACATACTTATATTCCTCGGCTGTGAGTATAATGTCCAAGTTCCTCTTCTAGTCCACATAATTCGATCCCATTCACTTATTCTCTTGGAGAATAACGGCTAAATGACTAAAAGAACCTCCCACCATTTATGAAAAATCGAAAATAAAAGAAAAGATTTAGTTTGTGAAAACAAAATGAATTTGTGCACTGAAAATAATTTGGCTCTTAGAAAAACTAACATAGCTTCTTAGGAAGATTAACAGTTCCCTAAGTTAAGTGTATTAACCACCACAAATTAATTTTCCTCCTAGATAATGATCTAGATAATAACTCCATCGAGGGTATTGCTGTTTCCTCTCATTTCCTATGGACATACCTCGCACTATAACCTCCAACGTGGGTTGGCCGATTATAGTACGTTCCTCGGGGTATTAATTACATCCTCATATTAGATCTAGATCCTTGTGGTATCCCCATCCTATATGGGTTTACTCCCAGGGTGACGCGAGGGGATCCACGATCTCTAATGAGGATCGTGATGGAAGCCGTGGAGCCATTGGAACCCCTCTCCCATTTAGTCTTTTGAAATAAAGATTTTCTGGAAAATATCCTTTTGAAATTTTCATTAAGTTTTTCCTTAACTTAAAAATAAAATATCTAAATCCATTAAAATTTCTATGTCAAGGATTATATCCTTTGAGAGATTTTTCCATGGCCTAATTTTATTTAAGTTAAAACTTAATGATTTTAAAAATTTTCCAATTAAAACTTTCTCGAGACTTTGGTCTCATGTTTATTTGACAAAACATTTTGTCTAGTACCAAATAAAACAAAATGGCTTTCTATTTTAATTTACAAAAATATGTAAATCTAATATATTTTCTGTATCAAAGATTATATCATTTGAGAAAATATCCAAGGATTAATTTTTGTACAAATTAAAATAACCATTTAATTTTTAAAGAAAAATGTTTTCTTATCAAAAATGTTCCCAAAGACTTTGGTCTTTGAGAAAATGTGCACATAGGTACACAAAAAAAAAATAGCATACGAGAAAACAGTTAACGTTTTCATGCTTTTCTATTTTTAAACCTAAGTGTCCAAATAATAGAATTAAAAACATTAATTAATTAATTAATTAATGATCTTGTTTAATCCTAAAATCCCTTACTAATATTTTTCATACAAATATATTTCAAGAATATAAACTATTGCAAAAATATTAATTTTGCCTGGTATGGGACCCAAAACGGAAAAAAAAAACAATGAAAATTGCAAAAAACAAAGCTGTCGGTCCACGTACACCCGCTGCACATGATTAGAGCCCATTTTGCTCTACGGTCCACAGCGATCCGATGCACCAGCTACATTGGATCACCAACTTCTTCAGCCCATGGTGCGCCCGCGACCCTCTCCAGGTGTCGACCAGTGCCCTGACCCGCTGCTGCCGCCCGCGTGTGCGCCCGGTGCCCTACTGATCCACGCATCAACTTGTTTACCCGTGCGGGAATTGCAAATTGCAATCGGCTCTTGCGCCGGCACCTCAAGCCGCTTCCAGCGACACAACTCTAGATTCAATAATGGTGGCAGCTTGTCTCGTGGCTCGGCTCAGCTCGGCTGCTTAGGAACAGTGCCTTCTTCTTTGTTTTTTTCTCCGCACGAAAACTTATAGTTTCTTCTGTGCTTTTCTGCTGCTACTTTTTGTGGCTTCTTTGGACATTTTTACTTGAAAAAAAACTCATCCAAACAAAAACCACATTCGCCTATTCCCTTCAAATTGGGTTTACATGATGTTCTATCAAAGCAAAAAAAAGCTTTACAGTAGCCTATGCTTCCACTGTGAAGTTTACAAATCCATCTATCTCATACCAAAATAGTAAATGATCACACGTTTAAGCACAAAACAATGATCTTCTCCATTTTTATTAACTAACACACTCTCTAAGTTGATCAAAACACATGACTCTGATACCACTTTGACGGATTTAAAGAACAGGGGAGCATGCACGGGAGACAAAAATGGAGGAAAATAAAATTGAACCAGCAACATTGAAGCATTAAGATCATACTTTTGAATGCTTTAAGCCTCTTAGGTTGTGTAGGAATGGACTGAACCATGGAAATAGCCTCTCTTTGCCCACTTGATGAAGCTTCCGGTTGAAAACCCGCTAACCTTCTACTTCACCTTGCTTGCATGAACGCCAAGCTTTCCGACTCACGGAATATTCCACTGCCTCAATCCTTGTTGGTGAAACAAAGAGTGAAGAGCAGTGGTCTCAAAACTCCTTGATTCTCTTGCTATTGATTAGCAAAGCTCCAAGGAAAAACAAGAGGAGAAGGAGACATGAGAGAGATAGAGCACCACGAGAGGGAGAGAAAACCTTGGGAAAAGATACGAGTTTTTGCTTCCAAGAGGTTTGTCTTATGGTAAGCTAAAACTAGGTTTCGGATATCTAATAACAATATCCCCCTGGATATAATATTTCAAACACCCGGATATTGTTAAAAGAATAAGCTTGGCTTAACCCTAAACTCATCTGAACCGTATCTGGAAGAAACCCTACGGTCTAAGCTATTGGGCCAAAATAATATTTATTATTTTTCTTGGACCCAAAATGCCCAAAATAATAAACATTAGTTATTTCTTTCCTCGGCTTATAGAAATAACCCAATAAATAATTAATGAACCAAAATAATTAAATTTTAATTATTTCTTTCTTGGGCTTATATAAATAACCCAATAAATAATTAAGCATTAATTATTTCCCTCTACTTTAAACCCAAGTTAATTTTCTATTTATTCAAACTGGACCTAGGCCTTGAATAATTAACTAACCAATTAAACTAGATAATTAATTTCTCTCAACTCCAATTTTTATTTTATTTATTTATTCCAGTCTAATAATAAATTAGACTTGTTGAATAAAATAAAATAAAATAAAATAAAATCCTATTTAACTAAGACCAATTCCTCAACCCAAAATTAATTAGGACTTACAGGCTATTTCGAGGACCAAAAAGGCACATCGCATTGGCTACTAAAATGACCAAAATACCCCTGCTATATAAATAGCGGTATTTTGCATTTTAAATATTTCCTAATATCACAATAAGGAAATATTGACCCCAAAGATAATGCTGCATTAGCAAAGTCTCCGGCCTACAAGTGAAATGACTAAAATACCCCTCTACACATTCCCGTACATTTAGAGAGGAAAAAGTGTGCTAACACCTTTCTAAATGACATCTACCATCCTTAGGCTTGTAGTCTAATGATTCACGACTTCCTAGAGTGTTTCCGCTTTCCAAGAGAGCTATCCTAAAGCAAACATCCAAGTCATGTTTCCTAGGGCCCTAGACATTTAGATAATTCAGACAACCACAAGGGGCGATATAGTGTAGAAATTATCTTATACAAGTTTGTCTTAACTAACTAGTTACATAAACCCAATATGCAATATATTGGTTCTACTATAGAACCTCAACTATAGCATATCAAAGTATATGCTTCCAGCTTCATCAGACTACCAACTCATACTCAAGTTGTAGAGTACTAGTCCATGCTGTAGTGGTAGTAGTCTAGGTTTCTACCATATAGTACTTTTAGAAACCACTACTACAGGTCTTGTCCTATGTATTCGAAATACGCTTATGTCAAGAAGTGAGTGGACTACTCACTGGCTAAAGGTAAGTCATTCCCTATTGGAATTCATAACATAATAACTTAAACATGATGAGATTCCCATTCTCACCAATAGGTTAAGAACAAATGTTTATGTGTTTAAATAACCCATGATTCATACCTTACTGTGAAAGACCACCATTCACATAGATAACTTATTTAAACACAATGAGTCTGTTCCAAATGAAATTGTGCATAAATAAATAAAAAATAAATTCACAAATGATTTTTGAAAATAAATTCTTTTATTAAAATATTCGATAGTTACATCAGAAACCTAGTCTAAGAGGGCATACTATCCAACAATAGTTGGGAACTTTGATTCTTAATTTTCATTCCTTGGGATATTGGGACTTAGTATATCAATCTATTGTTGAATTCCATTTACATTGAACTCAATTTTTCTACTGGACACTTGTGATCATCTTGTTCTTCATAATCCTAGTTCAAGTTGTTCTTGTTTCTTTGTTCTTGATAATTCTTATTCGTTTCATGCTTAGAAGTGTTTCTTGTGTGTCTAGTGTTTGTTATTGTGTTGATTGAGTCCATATTTCTTGAAATTCTTGATTGAAAACTTCTTTGCTTGAGGTGCCCAACAAGTGTTTGTTGAAATTCCCCTAAGACTCTCTAATTGGAAAATTCTTTTGATTTGTGTGATTTACTAAGTTGGACTAAAACTTTTGCCATTAGGGAGAATTGGGATTGAACAAGAAGGCTTAAGTATTGAGAAAAAGGCAAGAGGGTGAGCCTATTATTAAAAGAGCCTAAGAGAGCAAACACGATCGTGGAGTGACCAATCCTTGAGAGCCAACACGCAAGGAAGAGAAGTGAGGAATTATTTTCTTTCTAATCTTTTTTGTTTTGTAGGTATAAGTAAATATTCCATCACTATGGCCCATGATCAAGAGATCTCTAGGCCTAACCCAAGTGGCCCTAGTAGACCTCAAGAAGAACAAATTGATGCTAGGGGTTTGCGTGAAGACTTGTAAGCTATGATGAGGACTTTGCAAAGTGAGTTCCAAAACATGACAAGGGAGTTGATAAATCATCTTGGACAATCTTCTACCGTCGCACAAAGGAGAGGCCAAGAATGATTTGAAGTATGTGAAACCCCACCTAAAGCCAACCCTAGAGTAAGGGGTCGGGATGCATATCATATTATTTTGCATGAATATATATATTTTTGAATGATTTTACGTGCTTTAGAATTGTGGTTTATAGATTAAAAGGCTTAGTTATACTTATTGAGTAGGAAGGGTAAAATGGTAATTTTGCTTGAGGTCAAAATAGGAAGATAGCTTGAGGATTAAATAAGAAGAATATGTGGCTGAGAAAATAAGAACAAGAGTTAGTGTGGTTTAGTAGTTAGAGCTTGGTGAATTAATTTCTAAGGTCAAGAGTTCAAATCCCATCATTTAAGCTTTTGTCATGATTATCTTAACTAAGTTTGAATTTTTGTTTTCTTGCATTCCATGAAAATAGGAATGTTGTCTTAGGGGAGACATGACGAGAATGTCATAATCTTGTCCTCATGTCCTAAAAAGAATTCTAGAGGAATTCTTGTCCTTTTTATTACCACTAGCTTGTCCTAACATCTTTATAATTTAAATCCATTAAATCTCTTCTTTTGAATTCCAAAAAAATTCTGTGATAATTCCTCCACCTTCAATTTCGAAAGTCAGCTTTGGAGGACGGGAAGTTGGCCGAAAATAGGCGGGGAAATAGGAAGGGTTTCCAAGAGAAATCAACCACCATGAAAGAACCTTCAAATTCACCTTTATATTGTTCATATTCTAGTGAAGGGAAATCTGGAAATTTTCCAGATTTTTTGCAGACATCTCTTCGAAAAATTTAGCCAGTAAACCCACTCATTTGCTGCCAGGAAAATGGTCATTTCATGTGGCTTGAAGGCTGGAAAATCTGTGCAATTTTCGGACTGCACAAACTGTGCAAAACCAGAAAAAACTTCTGGGCATTTCGCAGCTTTCAATATGGAAAATGAAGCTGTTTTAGTCCATCTTCAAGCCAACAAAACACCTATGTTTTCTCCAGAAATAAGGCTCGAAAATCACCTTTGAAAGACCTTCAAACCCCCTTAAGAAACAGCTGCAAATCGGGTCGGAGAAGTGCAGCAAATTCTGCACAGAAATCCTTCATCAACCTTCGAAACTCTTGAACCTTGAAATCAGAATTTTTCCAGCTTTGCTTCCTTCAAGCCTAGGCCGAAAATCACCCCTTCAACTTCTGTAAAATTGACCCTTGTTCAGCCATGGACTGAACATCATGACCTTCACACTTACCTTGAATACATGGACTCCAGAACCACACCTCAAAACCCTCCTAAGATCACTCCATTCAAACTCTTTTTGAACTTCAAATAATTTCAGATTTTTGCTCCATGAAAACACTCTTGTATCAAGCTAATAAACCAGAATTTTCTCTGTCGTCTTAGACTGCTTTTTGGCTAGCCTTCTAACCTGAACAAGCTTCACTTATTTCAGCAAAGGTAGCTAGTTCAACCGGCACCATTGAAGAGCATAGAAACCTTCCTTGATCAAACACCATAGCTAACCTCCTACCTTAAACAACTCCACAACTTCCTCCATTTAAATTTAAAAAAAAAAATCTGATCACTCTCTCTCCCATAAGCTGAAAACCGAAACTCCTATCCACCCCAAACCACTCGGCCAACAGCTCTCCAGAAAATTGTGAGCCTTTTCTCTTATTCTCTCCATTTTTCACCAAGAACACACACTAAACTTCTTCAAGCCTAAACCTACTCTAAACACTTCCAATCACTCTCAAATACTCCAAATCACTTCTATTTAATCCTTAAACTTCATTTCTAGGATTTATAATAGGAAACCTCGTAAACAAGAATATTCAAACGGATCGAATTTAGCCTTTTTCCTTGAAGGTCTCAAGAACATCAACACGGTAAATCAAGAACAACCTTCTTGTTCATCCTTTTTCCATTCAACTCTTAATATACTCTCCTAATGCTCTCTCTCTCTCTCTCTCTCTCTCTCTCTCTCTCTCTCTCTACCAACTGAAATGGTTGATCAACCATCAACCATGGTTGTTTTTTCGTTGGATCACTCAAGACTCTCCATCACGTGTGGACCATCTTTAGTCTTCATCAAAGTAATCGACAATCAAGTAATTATTCTTAAATCCTTCTTTTATTATTGAATTCATGCCTCTTAGATGATGATAGGAAGAATGGATATGAGTAGGAGATTGGGGATATGTATGTGAAGGAAAGGGATGGAGTTAAGACATAAGGATTGATGTATATGACTAAGTTATATGGATTTTCTTTGGAATCAATGTATGCTCATCAAGCTTAATAAAATTTATGGATGTTTGGAGCATGTTAGATATTATGACACCAAGGGTGATTAGGCTCTTATGTTTCTATTTTCTATTGAAGCCATTAATGATGATTATGCCTAGCAGGAAATTAGCCTTGTGATAGTATGAGATAATTCAAGCATATGTTCGTGAATGGATTGGTTTATTATTTGATGTTGGAGAATGTGTTTATGAATCTTTTCTAGCAATAGGAAAATCATGGCGAAAAATTATTTTCTTGTTAAGTCTAAGTTATTTTTATTAACAAATTTTATTACTTTAGTTAGAATTACTAATATATTTTTCTCTATAAAATTCGAAACTCTAGGAAGATTTGGATTGGATTATTAATTAAAATATTAATCTTTTAATTATCAAAGAAATAAAATCTTTTATTGAAAATAATATATATAATAATAAATAAATCTTTTATATAAATAATAATAATAAATAAAATATTAGAATTAAATAATGGCCTTGTAGGCCCTAGTTAAAACTTTTACCTATATTCCTAAATATTATTTATATTAAAATCTATTTGTTATTTATCAATTAAAAATTTAATATAATTCATTTATTATTAATTTTAATTATTACTAATTATTTATTATCTATTAAAAAATTAATTAAAAATTTATTTGTAATTTATTATTTATTTACAATAAAGCTATTTTTTTAAATTACCATTTATTAATATTATCTAGGGCTTGGTATTATTCAATATTCAAATCTTAGTTTATTTATTAATAATAACACTCAATAATTATTATTTGAGTCTATAATTTATTAGCAATTATTTTAGAAACCCTAGTTATTTTAACTTATCAAACTAGACTTATTTTATAAAATTCTTTATCATCTAGCCTTAAAGCTTAGAACATTACGGTTAGGATTATTTGTGTAAGTGAATATAGCTTGAGTGTAACCTTATGTCTTGTGTTTAACCAGGCGGGGTTAGGTCAGCCTTGGAAGACTTTTGAATTTGAGCAAGCAAAGGATCAGGTAAGCTCCTACATAAAACTTGTTTGTTGTAAAATGTTACTATGGCAAGCTAACCTTAAAGTATGTGAACACTGATTTGGTAAAGGCAATTAAGGACTGTTTTCTTACTTGTTTCAGTCAAACCAATTATTTGAAAATCAACAGGCAGTTTTACTCAAAACACTAAACTGTTTCTAAAACCAATTTTGACAAGGACTTTGGAAACCCTTAATTGCCATTTTCAAGTAAAGCTATGTTTTACCATTTTTCTCCCAAGTGGGACAATTATCGTCGAGTACTCAGTAAGGGTAGGCTAGTAGTACTAGTTTTGAAGAGCAAGAGTGAGTCTTCTGGCAGGAGGCCACTTCCAAAAGATAAAACTCAACTTAGAGAAACGTCAGTACTGCTTAGTCATGCCGGTCCGAGCTAGCAGTTTTTATTTCAGTCAAGTGACTGTGTTTTGCCGGAATGGACACCCGGTTGTTGTTTGGGTATAGAGAAGGAGGAGTGTCTTGCCCGGTAGGCCGATCTCCTACCTTTTGTCAGTCAGCACAAAGTGTCGGTATTCTGACCGGCAGTATGCACAAAGTGTGGCATACTGACCATCCGGTTATGGGGCCCAACGTGTGGTAACCCATAATCCTTTCTTTTGAGTGGTTGATCTTATAAATTATGTATGGCTAGAAATGCCGAAAATACCACTCTTGTTTTTTACTAATGTTTATTGCTTGCCAATTTTTCTCTTATAAAGTTTTCACATTTTACATCCACGAACTATTTTCACTGAACACCCAAAGCACACACGGACATACTGAGATTTTTATCTCATCACATTTTTTGCCATGTTTTCAGGTCGAACCTGCTGTGGAGATGAACAGCTAGATTTGTTGCCTATGCTTTGAAGACTTTGTGTTATTTTTCTCATGTGTTGTTTTGAGAGATGGTAGCGAACAATCTATTTTGGATTTATTCATGTATTTTGGGTTGTAATAAGTTCAATATTAAAGTATTACTTTTATTTTCTTTTGTGTGACCTAGTTATAAAGACCCGTTGTCCTTTGGACGAGGCGACATCCCCAGCCCTGTCGGGCCTAGGTTGTGGGGTGTTACAAGTGGTATCAGAGCCTAGGTTTTGGCAATCAATTGATTTTCTGGATTTTTATTCCTTAAGCATTTTGATCTAGTTCTAATCCTTGTGTTTTGTTTATAGGATGGTAAAGAGAGTTGCATCGGCTGTCAGAGACTGGCCCGCTGGTTGCGGGGATCCACTTGCCCCATTGCCTGTAGCGGATCCACCCTCGTCTGATTCAGAGGCAGAGCCTGAGGGAGGTTGGTTTTTGAGTGAAGACGAGATGGAGCATGAGCCACCTATGCTAGATGACCCGGTTGATGAGGTAGAGATGGAGGTTGATGAAGGCGTAGGTGAGTACGATGGGGATGATGAGGGTGAGATTGATGAGCTTGTTAGTGAGGGTGAGGAAAATGAGGAGATGGCTGAGCTGAGTGAAGGGGAGGCAGTTGAGTTTGGGGATGAGGGTGATGACGAAAGTGAGGAAGAGATAGATGGGATAGAGGAGGAGAATGAGGATGCGATTGAGGCTCCTCGGACCCCAAAGATAGGTGAGTTTGATAGGACTTTTACTTGATATGACCTTAAGGAGTCCAGTGATGTGGGTTATAGGTTGAGGGATGGAGATACCCCGGCAGTAAGGGAACTTAGGCAGCCCGCTATAGGAATGGAAGATAAGGGGAAAAGGAAGTTAGAAGAGAGACCTAAGAGGAGCGGACTTCGATATGGGCTGGGTGTAGATGCTAAGTTAAGGAGAGAGGGATTGTTTGACCTGTTCGACTCGGAGGACGAGAGGCCTGCACCTAAGGGTGTGATTAGATTATCTTTGGATGAGTTTTATGAGGCAACTATGAGAGCTAAGAAGGGCAATGAGGATGACTTAGGTCAGCCAAGTGAGAGTGTGGGTTTTGCGAGGGATTATGTAGGAAAACCCGATAGCTCCGTGGGGTGGCTCGTGGAACCAACCTCTGACGATCCAGATGCCTCTACTGACTCTAGCGGCGAGTAGAGTGTAGAAGATTAGCAGTATTTGCTCATTCTCTCTCTTTTGGGATTTGCATTCTTTTGTTCATTTATTCTTTTCAAAGAAGCATGCTGCTTGTAGGGTTCGATTGTTTTGCTGAATAAAAAGGTATCACGTGTGATAACCCTTCTTTATGAAAGTATTATTTTTATGAGAAATATGATTTTATTTATTGCTTGGTTCTCCCCTAAATAATATCATCAAATTTTCTTTCCAAAAAAAAAAAAAAAATTTGCATCAGATTTTCTTTTACATAAACCTGAATGTGAATGCATGTTCAAAATGTTTTAAACTTGAATGCATACACTTATTTATCTGGGCATGGTTGAGAATAGCACCCAAGCGCCGTGTAGCCATATCAAGCAGAAGAGTTCCGGAAGCAGAACCTGTGACACCGGGAGTTGAGACGACTCAAATGCCATCACCCAATCGGGGGGATGAGAATGAGCCAGATTTGGAATTGGGGTCGAAAGAACCTGTTAGAGTGACAATAGGGCAAGCATTCAGCAAGATGACCGAGATTCTTCAAACTTTAACTGAACGGAGGAATCCAAAGGGAGAGGACGAAGCTTTGGAGCGACTTCTAAAATTCCAACCGCCCATTTTCTTAGGAGAAGCCGAGTAGGATTAGAAAGCCGAGCAGGATTAGAAAGCTGAACAATGGCTAGGGCGGATGGAAGACATCTTTGCTACGCTTTAGTACACTGAGAAGCGAATGGTGAAGTTTGCTGCATTCCGAATAAGGGGCCCAACTCGGGCATGGTGGCAACGGGTTCAGGACGACTGGGAACTAATTGTCTAAGATTGGACATGGGCCAATTTCGTGGAAGCATTCAAAGCCGATAAAAGAGTTATGCAGACAATAGGCGGAGAAAGTTAGAATTTCAGGTGGGAGACGGTGTGTTCTTAAAACTGACACCAAATAAGGGAATTCTGAAACATACGAAAGGGGGAATGCTGAATCCACGGTATTTGGGACCGTTTCCAATAAAAGAGAGAATTGGGCCGGTGGTGTATCGATTGGATCTGCCAGATGGGTTGACGGGAATCCACGACGTATTTCATGTATCACAGTTGAAGAAGTACCATGTGTTGGATTGTATGCTCTCTTAGATTAGGTTTTTGATGTAAAATCGAATATTTTAATAAAAGAATTTATTTCCAAAATTTGTTTGTGAATTTACTTTTTGTTTATGCACGATTTTCATTTAGAACAGACCCATTGTGTTTAAATAAGTGATCCATGTGAATGGTGGTCTTTCACAGTAAGGTATGGATCACGGGTTATTTAACACATAAACATTTGTTCTTAACCTATTGATGAGACTGAGAACCTCTTCATGTTTAGGTTATTATGTTATGAATTCCAAATGGAGAATGGCTTACCTTTAGCCAGTGAGTAGTCCACTCACTTCGTGACATAAGCGTATTTCGAATACGTAGAACAGGACCTGTAGTAGTGGTTTCTCAAAGTACTATATGGTAGAAACCTAGACTACTACTGCTACAGCGTGGACTAGTACTCTACGACTTGAGTATGAGTTGGTGGTCTGGCAAAGCTGGAAACATATACTTTGATTTGCTGTAGTTGAGGTTCTATCATAGGGCCAATATACTTGCATGTTGGGTATGTGTGACTAGTTAGTTAAGATAGACTTATACAAGATAGTTTCTGCACTATATCACCCCTTTTGGTTGTCCGAATGGTCTAAATTATCTAGGGCCCTAGGAAACATGACTTGGATGTCTGCTTTAGGGTAGCTCCCTTGGAAAGCGGAAACACTCCAGGAAGTCGTGGATCATTGGACTAGAAGCCTAAGGATGGTAGATGTCATTTAGAGGGGTGTTAGTACACTTCTTCCTCTCTAAATGTACGGCGATGTGTAGAGGGGTATTTTAGTCATTTCACCTGTAGGTCGGAGACTTTGCTATCGCAGCATTGTCTTTGGGGTTAATATTTCCGTATGCTGATATTAGAAAATATTTAAAATGCAAAATACAGCTATTTACATAGCAGGGGTATTTTGGTCATTTTAGCAGCCAAGGCGATGTGTCTTTTTGGTCCTCGGAATAGCCCGTAAGTCCTAACTAATTTTTGAGTTGAGGAATTGGTCTCAGTTGAAGAGGATTTTATTTTATTTTGTTTTGCTTTATTTTATTCAGGAAGTCTAATTTATTATTGGACTGGAATAAAATAAATAAATAAATAAAATAGGAGTTGAGAGAAATTAATTATCTAGTTTATTTGGTTAATTAATTATTCAGGGCCTAGGTCCAGTATGAATAATTAAGAAATTAACCTGGGCTTAAAATATGGGAAATAATTAATGTTTAATTATTTATTGGGTTATTTATATAGGCCCAAGAAATAAATAATTAAAGATTAATTATTATAGTTCTTTTGGGCTCATTAATTATTTATTGGGTTACTTATGTAAGCCCAGGAAATAAATAATTAATATTTATTATTTTGGACCTTTTGGGTCCAAGAAAAATAATAAATATTTTTTTGGCCCAATAGCTTGGACCTTAGGGGTTTTTCCAGATACGGTTAAGAGGAGTTTAGGGTTAGGCCAAACTAATTCTCAAGATAACATCCGGGTGTTTTAAAATCCCGGGGATATGTTTATCAGATATTGAGAGACCTAGTTTTGGCTAACTGATAAACAACTCTTTGAAAAAAGAAAACCCTAATTCCCTTTACACAGAGGAGTGCCTCTCTCGTGTATCTCTCTCTGGCAGCTCTCTCACGTCTCCCTCTACCTTGTTTTCTTCTTTGTTTCTTCGCTAATCAATAGCAAGAGAACCAAGGAGATTTGAGACCATTCTTCTTCTCTATTGTGTTCACCGACTAGAGGTTAGGCTGAGGAATATCCCGAGAGCTGAAAAGCTAGGCGTTCATGCAAACAAGGCGGAGTAGAAAGCTAGCGAGTGTTCAACCGGAAGCTTCTTCAAGTGGACAAAGTGAGGCGGTTCCAATCGTTCAATCCGTTCTTACTCAACCTAGAAGGGTTAAGGATCGCAAATGTATGATCTTCACGCTACCGCATAGCCTTTAAGGCTCGCATTTATTTTTCTCCAAATTTTTCCCCGTAACAGCATGCTCCATCTGTTTTCGGTTCCCTCAATGTGGTATCAGAGACACTGGGTTTTTTATCAATATAGGGAGCATAGTAGTTAATAAAAATGGAGAAGATGATTATACCTATGATCCTTCGCTGTTTTGGTATGTGATAGGTTTGATGTGAGCTTCATCGTTGAAGCATAGGAGCTACTGTAAATTTTTTTTTTGGCTTTGCTAGATAATCGTGTAAATCCAATTTAAATGGGTATAGGCGGTTGTGGTTTTGTTTTGGATGTTTTTTGTAAGTAAAAATGTCCAAAGAAGCCAAAAATATGAGCAAAATATGAAGAATAGAGGCTCTGCAAATTTTCGCGCGGAAAGGAAGAAAAACGAAGAAGATGCACTGTTCCTATGCCGTGGAGCCGAGCCGAGCCGATTAAGCCGAGCTACACTGTTTCTATTTCACGAGCAGCGTCTTCTGAGCCGCGTGAGTCGAGCCGCTACTGTAGCAATTGAGCCAATGAAATTGCATAATTGAAATGCAATTTGCGCGGTTGAATTCGTGTCATGCACAAGTTGTCGGAGCCGCATGCGAGACACGCGTGCGGGCGGAGCAAGGCGGAGGGGTTCGGTGCGGGTCACGGAGCGGAGCGGTTTGGCGGGTTGAGGCAGCGTCTGATCTGGTGCGCGCGGTGCACAGCGGCCGCGGTGGACCACAGGCCAAATGGGCTCGGATCCGGTGCGGCCGGTGCAGTAGACCGCCAGTCAAATTTTTTTATTTTTCGTTTTGGGTCCCATACCAGGCGAAGTTAATATTTTTGCAACATTTATATTCTTGGAATATATTTGCATGAAAAATATTAGTAAGAGATATTAAGATTAAACAAGATCATTAATTAATTAATTAATGTGTTTAATTCTATTATTTGGGCACTTAGGTTTAAAAAATAGAAAAGCATGAAAATGTTTACTGTTTTCGAGCATGCTATTGTTTTATGTACCTATGTGTGCTTTTTCTCAAAGACCAAAGTCTTTGGGAATTTTTTTTTGACAAGGAAAAATATTTTTCTTCAAAAACAAAATGGTTATTTTAATTGGTGCAAAAATTAATCATTGAATATTTTCTCAAAGGATTTAATCCTTGACATAGAAAATATATTGGATTTAGATATTTTTGTAAATTAAAATGGAGAGCCATTTTGTTTTGTTTTGGACTAGAAAAATGATTTTGTCAAATAAGCTTGAGACCAAAGTCTCTAGAAAGTTTTAATTGGAAAATTTTTTAAATCATTAAGTTTTAAATTAAATAAAATTAGTCCACGGAGGAAATCTCTCAAAAGATATAACCTTGACATAGAGATTTTATTAGACTTAGAAATTTTATTTTTGAGTTAAGAAAAACTTAATGGAAATTTCAAAAGGATATTTTTCAGAAAAACTTTATTTTAAAAGACTAAGTGGGAGAGGGGTTCCAACGGCCCTACGGCTTCCATCACGGTCCTCATTAGAGATCGTGGATCCCCTCGCGTCACCCTGGGAGTGAACCCATATAGGATGGGGATACCACAAGTATCTAGATCTAATGGAAGGATGTAATTAATAACCCGGGGCACGTACTATAATCGGCCAGCCCACGTTGGAGGTTATAGTGCGAGGTATGTCCATAGGAAATGAGTGGAAATGGCCATCCCACGATGGAGTTATTCTCTAGACTATTACCTAGAAGGGAAATTAATTTGTGGTGGTTAATACACTTAGCTTGGGAAAGTGTTAATCTTCCCAATAAGCTATGTCAGTTTTCCTAAGAGCCAAATTATTTTCAGTGCACAAATTTTATTTTGTTTTCACAAACTAAATTCTTTCTTTTATTTTCGATTTTCAGAAATGGTGGGAGGTTCTTTTAGTCCATTGGCCGTTATTCTCAGGGAGAATAAGCTAACGGATCCAAACTATGTGGACTGGAAAAGGAACCTGGACATAATACTCATAGCTGAGGAGTCTAAGTATATCCTTTACGAAACCTGCCCTGTTATCAGGGAAGGTTCCACCGTTGAAGAGCGAGAGGCTGAAAAGGCGTGGAAGAAAGCTGACGAAATGGCACGTTGCTATATGTTAGCTTCCATGTCTAATGTGCTCCAGTCAAAACACGAGCACATGGCTTCTACATATGACATAAGTCAATCATTGGCAACTATGTTCGCAGACAAGAGTCGGCCCGCAAGGCAGGAGGCTCTTCGAACAATTGTAAACACTAAGATGGCTGAGGGAGCATCAGTCCGAGAGCATATGCTCAAGATGATTGTTGTTTTCGAGGAAGCGAAAATCTTAGGGGCTGTCATTGACCCCGAGAGCCAAGTGGATATGGTTCTCGAATCTTTACCGGGCTCTTTCACTCAGTTCAAGTTAAACTATAACATGAACAAGTTGAACATGAGTTTAACTGAATTGATGAAGGAGCTCCAGATGGCGGAGAAGGTCATGAAGCCACAATCAAAGGCCATGATTGCTAGGACTTCTTCTTCAAGAACTGGGCCCAAACCCAGAAAGTTCAAGAAGAAGAAGGGGAATGCAGCAGCCCAGCCCAAGCACCAGCCTAAGGACAAACCAAAGGGCAAGTGCTTCAAGTGTGGGAAGAAGGGACACTGAAAAAAGGAGTGTCCAGATCTTTAAACCAAGAAAAACCCCACAGGTAATGTTTACTATCTAGAGTCCATATCAATGGTAAGATCAACTTCCACTTGGATTGTTGATTCAGGAGCCATTGATCATATCTGTAACTCCTTGCAGGGGTTTAGGAAGATAAGAAGACTCAAGAAGGGCGAACATGGGCTTCGAGTGGGAAATGGAGCACAAGTCTGGGCCCTTGCAGTGGGAGACCTGGATCTCATTTTTTATTGTAATAAGATAGTGGTTTTAAAGGATATTTTATATGTACCTGGTTTTCGTCAGAATTTGATTTCAGTTGCAAAACTTATTAATCAAGGATATTTTGTATCTTTCCATTCTGGTATTTCTATCAGTAGAGATGAAGAAATTTTATGTACTGGGCACATGTATGGAAATTTGTTCTTTTTAAACCCTATTAACAAACAATCAAATAACGCTCAGTCTGAACCTTTAACTAAGAAGAGAAAGACCAATATCAATGATTCATACCTTTGGTATCTAAGGTTGGGTCATATTAACTCAACCAGGATTCAGAGGCTAATCCATGATGGGCCTTTGAGCTCATTGAGATTGGAAAGTTGGCCTCAGTGTGAATCCTGCCTGATGGGAAAAATGACCAAGTGGTCATTTACACCAAAGGCGGATAGAGCCAAGGAGGTGTTGAGTCTTGTTCACACTGTCCATTGTCTACACCAGCTAGGGGAGGTTTTGAGTACTTCATCACGTTCACGGATGATTGTACGAGGTATGGTTACATTTACCTGATGAGACGCAAGTCTGACTCTTTTAACAAGTTCAAAGAGTTTAAGGCTGAAGTGGAGCGTCGGACAGGTAAATTAATCAAAACCTTACGATCGGATCGTGGTGGAGAGTACCTCCTAGGTGAATTCAAGGACTACATGGTATATCATGGGATAGTATCCCAGCTCTCTGCACCGGGAACACCCCAGCAGAACGGAGTAGCTGAGAGATGGAACAGGACGTTGATGGAAATGGTCCGAAGCATGATGTCTCATGCTACTCTTCTAGTGTCATTTTGGGGATATGCCCTAGAAACAGCGGCATATATTCTGAACTTGGTGCCTTCCAAGTCAGTACCTAGGACTCCCTATGAGATGTGGACTGGGCGTAAGCCAAGTTTGAATCATCTCAGGATTTGGGGATGTCCAGCTTATGTACTGATCAAGGGAAACAAGTTAGAACCAAGATCAGAATTATGCTATTTTGTTGGGTATCCAAAAGGGCCAAAAGAAGGCTACTTTTATCATCCTAAGGAGCAGAAGGTACTAGTCAGTACCAATGCTAGATACTTGGAAGATGATCAAAGTACTTCCACTAAAGGTTCAACGAGGTTGGAACTTGAGGAGAAGTTATCTACGAAATCAACTTCTTCTGACCCGATAGTGGAACAAGAAGAGGCACAGCCTCAATAGCCTGTGCAAATGGAGTCTCGTCGTAGTGGGAGGGTGTCTAGGGTTCCGGATAGATGGACTGGAGAAGCTTTTGAGCTGGTCTCTGACTATCAGGAACAAGACCCCACTAGATACGAGGAGGCTATTGCTGATGCCGATGCAAATCTGTGGCATGAAGCAATGAAAGCGAGATTCAGTCTATGTACCTCAATCAGGTTTGGGATCTTGTAGCTTCACCTGAAGGGATAAAACCCATTGGGTGCAAGTCGTTATACAAGAGGAAGAGAGGAGCGGATGGGAAGGTGGAAACCTTCAAAGCTAGGCTTGTGGCGAAAGGGTATACTCAGAAAGAGGGTATCGACTATGAGGAAACCTTTTCCCCAGTAGCCATGTTTAAATCCATCCGCATCCTCCTTGCCATCGCATGTCACTATGACTACGAGATATGGCAAATGGATGTCAAGACGGCATTCTTAAATGGCCATCTTAGCGAAGACATCTAAATGTCCCAACCGGAAGGCTTCATTGCTGAAGGCCAGGAACACATGGTTTGCAAGCTTAAGAAGTCTATTTATGGACTTAAGCAGGCATCAAGAGCATGGAACATTCGTTTTGATAAGACTGTAAAGTCTTATGGTTTTATTCAAAACGAAGATGAACCATGCGTGTACAGGAAACTTGAAGGCATTAATGTGGTTTTTCTTGTCCTGCATGTGGATGACATTCTACTCATTGGAAATGATGTAGGGACATTGTCATCTACAAAGGTTTGGCTGTCTAGTCAATTCAGTATGAAGGACTTGGGAGAAGCCAGCTACATTCTCGGGATTAGGCTTCTTAGAAATAGGAAGTAGAGAATGTTAGGATTATCCCAAGCGACATACATTGACAAGATGCTGGCCAAGTACAGCATGGACTCATGAAAGGGAGCTCTAATCCCTTGCAGACATGGGTTGTCATTTTCTTCGAAGGGCTGTCCTAAGTCTCAAGAAGAAAATGACAGAATGAGTAGGATTCCCTATGCTTCGACTGTGGGAAGTCTCATATACGCCATGCTGTGTACTAGGCCGGATATCTGCTTTGCCGTGGGCTTAGTTAGCAGATATCAGTCAAACCCAGGGGAGGTTCATTGGCAAGCTGTAAAGCATATTCTCAAGTACCTCAAGGGAACGAGAGATTATATGCTGGTTTACAGGGCTGATGATTTAGTTCCTACAGGATACACAGACTCAGACTTCCAGGCAGATAAGGATGAGAGAAAATCCACTAGTGGATATGTCTTCACCTTGTCTGGAGGAGTAATTTCATGGAGGAGTATTAATCAGTCTTGTATTACTGACTCAACCATGGAAGCTGAGTATGTGGCTGCTTCGGAGGCATCCAAGGAAGCAGTCTGGCTCCGGAAGTTTCTTTCAGAACTTGGAGTCGTACCACATATGGACAGGCCGGTTGTGATGTATTACGACAACACTAGAGCAGTATCGCAATCTAAGGAACCTCGGAACCACAAGAAAGGGAAACATATCGAGAGGAAGTACCACCTGATCCGGGATTTCATCCAGAGACGAAAAGTCGTGGTGGAGCATATTGCCTCAGAAAATAATCTAGCAGATCCATTCACCAAGCCTTTGGCTGAGAGAGTCTTCAAGAGACATTTAGACGCCATAGGGGTGGGCACTTATGGACTTACCTAGTCGTAGAGTGAAAGTGGGAGATTGTTGGATTGTATGCCCTCTTAGACTAGGTTTCTGATGTAAAATCAAATATTTTAATAAAAGAATTTATTTCTAGAATTTGTTTGTGAATTTACTTTTTGTTTGTGCACGATTTTCGTTTGGAATAGACCCATTGTGTTTAAATAAGTTATCCATATGAATGGTGGTCTTTCACAGTAGGGTATGGATCACGGGTTATTTAACACATAAACATTTGTTCTTAACCTATTGATGAGACTAGGAACCTCATCATGTTTAAGTTATTATGTTATGAATTCCAAATGGGGAATAGCTTACCTTTAGCCAGTGAGTAGTCCACTCACTTCATGACATAAGCGTATTTCGAATACGTAGAACATGACCTGTAGTAGTGTTTTCTCAAAGTACTATATGGTAGAAACCTAGACTACTACTACTACAGCGTGGACTAGTACTCTACGACTTGAGTATGAGTTGGTGGTCTGGCAAAGCTGGAAACATATACTTTGATTTGCTGTAGTTGAGGTTCTATCATAGGGCCAATATACTTGCATGTTGGGTATGTGTGACTAGTTAGTTAAGATAGACTTATACAAGATAGTTTCTGCACTATATCGCCCCTTGTGGTTGTCCGAATGGTCTAAATTATCCAGGGCCCTGGGAAACATGACTTGGATGTTTGCTTTAGGGTAGCTCCCTTGGAAAGCGGAAACACTCCAGGAAGTCGTGGATCATTGGACTAGAAGCCTAAGGATGGTAGATGTCATTTAGAGGGGTGTTAGTACACTTCTTTCTCTCTAAATGTACGGCGATGTGTAGAGGGGTATTTTAGTCATTTCACCTGTAGGTCGGAGACTTTGCTATCGCAGCATTGTTCTTGGGGTCAATATTTCCTTATGGTGATATTAGGAAATATTTAAAATGCAAAATACAGCTATTTATATAGCAGGGGTATTTTGGTCATTTTAGCAGCCAAGGCGATGTGTCTTTTTGGTCCTCGGAATAGCCCGTAAGTCCTAACTAATTTTTGGGTTGAGGAATTGGTCTCAGTTGAAGAGGATTTTATTTTATTTTGTTTTGTTTTATTTTATTCAGGAAGTCTAATTTATTATTGGACTGGAATAAAATAAATAAATAAATAAAATAGGAGTTGAGAGAAATTAATTATCTAGTTTATTTGGTTAATTAATTATTCAGGGCCTAGGTCCAGTATGAATAATTAAGAAATTAACCTGGGCTTAAACTAGGGGAAATAATTAATGTTTAATTATTTATTGGGTTATTTATATAGGTCCAAGAAATAAATAATTAAAGATTAATTATTATGGTTCATTTGGGCTCATTAATTATTTATTGGGTTACTTATGTAAGCCCAGGAAATAAGTAATTAATATTTATTATTTTGGGCCTTTTGGGTCCAAGAAAAATAATAATTATTTTTCTGGCCCAATAGCTTGGACCTTAGGGGTTTTTTCCAGATATGGTTAAGAGGAGTTTAGGGTTAGGCCAAACTGATTCTCAGGATAACATCCGGGTGTTTTGAAATCCCGGGGATATGTTTATCAGATATTGAGAGACCTAGTTTTGGCTAACTGATAAACAACTCTTTGAAAAAAGAAAACCCTAATTCCATTTACACAGAAGAGTGCCTCTCTCGTGTATCTCTCTCTGGCAGCTCTCTCACGTCTCCCTCTACCTTGTTTTCTTCTTGGTTTCTTCGCTAATCAATAGCAAGAGAACCCAGGAGATTTGAGACCATTCTTCTTATCTGTTGTGTTCATCGACTAGAGGTTAGGCTGAGGAATATCCCAAGAGCTGAAAAGCTAGGCGTTCATGCAAACAAGGCGGAGTAGAAAGCTAGTGGGTGTTCAACCGGAAGCTTCTTCAAGTGGACAAAGCGAGGCAGTTCCAGTCGTTCAATCCGTTCTTACTCAACCTAGAAGGGTTAAGGATCGCGAAGGTATAATCTTCACGCTTCCGCATAGCCTTCAAGGCTTGCGTTTATTTTTCTCCAAATTTTTTCCCCGTAACAGCATGCTCCCTCTGTTTTTGGTTCCCTCACCATGCTGATCCCGAACATGTTTTGAATAATGAGCCATTGGTGTTTTAACCCGACCTGAGCTACGTGGAGAAACCGTAAAGGTATTGGACCGAAGTATCAAGACTCTCCAAAACAAGCAATTCCGATGGTAAAAGTGCAGTGGGAGCATCATGGCACGTGAGATGCCACATGGGAAACAGAAGAATGGGTAAAGCGAAAGTATCCCGATCTGAGATAGAGGTACGTCTGAATTTCGGGACAAAATTCTCCTAAGGAGAGGAGGCTGTGAAACCCCTCCAGAAGCCAACCCTAGAGTAAGGGGGTCGGGATGCATATCATATTATTTTGCATGAATATATATATTTTTGAATGATTTTATGTGCTTTAGAATTGTGGTTTATAGGTTAGAAGGCTTAGTTATGCTTATTGAGTAGGAAGGATAAAATGGTAATTTTACTTGAGGTCAAAATATGAAGATGGCTTGAGGATTAAATAAGAGGAATATGTGGCTGAGAAAATAAGAACAAGAGTTAGTATGGTTTAGTGGTTAGAGCTTGGTGAATTAATTTCTAAGGTCATGAGTTCAGATCCCATCATTTAAGCTTTTGTCATGATTATCTTAACTAAGTTTGAATTTTTGTTTTCTTCCATTCCATGAAAATAGGAATGTTGTCTTAGGGGAGACATGATGAGAATGTCATAATCTTGTCCTCATGTCCTAAAAAGAATTCTAGAGGAATTCTTGTCCTTTTTATTACCACTAGCTTGTCCTAACATCTTTATAATTTAAATCCATTAAATCTCTTCTTTTGAATTCCAAAAAAATTCTGTGATAATTCCTCCACCTTGAATTTCGAAAGTCAGCTTTGGAGGACGGGAAGTTGGCCGAAAATAGGAGGGGAAATAGGAAGGGTTTCCAAGAGAAATCAACCACCATGAAAGAACCTTCAAATTCACCTTCATATTGTTCATATTCTAGTGAAGGGAAATCTGGAAATTTTCCAGATTTTTTGCAGACATCTCTTCGAAAAATTAAGCCAGTAAACCCACTCATTTGCTGCCAGGAAAATTGTCATTTCATGTGGCTTGAAGGCTGGAAAATCTGTGCAATTTTCGGACTGCACAAACTGTGCAAAACCAGAAAAAATTTCTAGGCATTTTGCAGCTTTCAATCTGGAAAATGAAGCTGTTTTAGTCCATCTTCAAGCCAACAAAACACCTATGTTTTCTCCAGAAATAAGGCTGGAAAATCACCTTTGAAAGACCTTCAAACCCCTCAAGAAACGGCTGCAAATCGGGTTGGAGAAGTGCAGCAAATTCTGCACAAAAATCCTTCATCAACCTTCGAAACTCTTGAACCTTGAAATCAGAATTTTTCCAACTTTGCTTCCTTCAAGCCTAGGCCAAAAATCACCCCTTCAACTTCTGTAAAATTGACCCTTGTTCAGCCATGGACTGAACATCATGACCTTCACACTTACCTTGAATACATGGACTCCAGAACCACACCTCAAAACCCTCCTAAGATCACTCTATTCAAACTCTTTTTGAACTTCAAATAATTTCAGATTTTTGCTCCATGAAAACACTCTTGTATCAAGCTAACAAAACAGAATTTTCTCTGCCATCTTAGACTGCATTTCGGCTAGCCTTCTAACCTGAACAAGCTTCACTTATTTCAGCAAAGGTAGCTAGTTCAACCGGCACCATTGAAGAGCATAGAATCCTTCCTTGATCAAACACCATAGCTAACCTCCTACCTTAAACAACTCCACAACTTCCTCCATTTAAATTTCAAAAAAAAATCTGATCACTCACTCTCCCATAAGCTGAAAACCAAAACTCCTATCCACCCCAAACCATTCGGCCAACAACCCTCCAGAAAATTGTGTGCCTTTTCTCTTATTCTCTCCATTTTTCACCAAGAACACCAAGAACACACACTAAACTTCTTCAAGCCTAAACCTACTCTAAACACTTCCAATCACTCTCAAATACTCCAAATCACTTTTATTTAATCCCTAAACTTCATTTCTAGGATTTATAACACGAAACCTCGTAAAACAAGAATTTTCAAACAGATCGAATTTATCCTTTTTCCTTGAAGGTCTCAAGAACATCAACAAGGTAAATCAAGAACAACCTTCTTGTTCATCCTTTTTCCATTCAACTCTTAATATACTCTCCTAATTTTCTCTCTCTCTCTCTCTCTCTCTTCCAACCGAAATGGTTGATCAACCATCAACCATGGCTGTTTTTCCGTTGGATCACTCAAGACTCTCCATCGCGTGTGGACCTTCTTTAGTCTTCATCAAAGCAATCGACAATCAAGTAATTATTCTTAAATCCTTCTTTTATTTCTGAATTCATGTCTCTTAGATGATGATAGGAAGAATGGATATGAATAGGAGATTGGGGATATGTATGTGAAGGAAAGAGATGGAGTTAAGACATAAGGATTGATGTATATGACTAAGTTATATGGATTTTCTTTGGAATCAATGTATGCTCATCAAGCTTAATATAATTTATGGATGTTTGGAGCATGTTAGATATTATGACACCAAGGGTGATTAGGCTCTTATGTTTCTATTTTCCATTGAAGCCATTAATGATGATTCTGCCTAGCTGGAAATTAGCCTTGTGATAGTATGAGATAATTCAAGCATATGTTCGTAAATGGATTGGTTTATTATTTGATGCTGGAGAATGTGTTTATGAATCTTTTCTAGCAATAGGAAAATCATGGTGAAAAATTATTTTCTTGTTAAGTCTAAGTTATTTTTATTAACAAATTTTATTACTTTAGTTAGAATTACTAATATATTTTTCTCTATAAAATTCGAAACTCTAGGAAGATTTGGATTGGATTATTAATTAAAATATTAATCTTTTAATTATCAAAGAAATAAAATCTTTTATTGAAAATAATATATATAAGAATAAATAAATTTTTTATATAAATAATAATAATAAATAAAATATTAGAATTAAATAATGGCCTTGTAGGCCCTAGTTAAAACTTTTACCTATATTCCTAAATATTATTTATATTAAAATCTATTTGTTATTTATCAATTAAAAATTTAATATAATTCATTTATTATTAATTTTAATTATTACTAATTATTTATTATCTATTAAAAAAGTTAATTAAAAATTTATTTGTAATTTATTATTTAATTACAATAAAGCTATTTTTTTTAAATTACCATTTATTAATATTATCTAGTGCTTGGTATTATTCAATATTCAAACCTTAGTTTATTTATTAATAATAACACTCAAGAATTATTATTTGAGTCTATAATTTATTAGCAATTATTTTAGAAACCCTAGTTATTTTAACTTATCAAACTAGACTTATTTTATACAATTCTTTATCATCTAGCTTTAAAGCTTAGAACATTAGGGTTAGGATTATTTGTGTAAGTGAATATAGCTTGAGTGTAACCTTATGTCTTGTGGTTACTCCAGGCGGGGTTAGGTCAGCCTTGGAAGACTTTTGAATTTGAGCAAGCAAAGGATCAGGAAAGCTCCTACATAAAACTTGTTTGTTGTAAAAGGTTACTATGACAAGCTAACCTCAAAGTTTGTGAACACTGATTTGGTAAAGGCAATTAAGGACTGTTTTTCTACTTGTTTCAGTCAAACCAATTATTTGAAAATCAACAGGCAGTTTTACTCAAAACACTAAACTGTTTCTAAAACCAATTTTGGCAAGGACTTTGGAAACCCTTAATTGCCATTTTCAAGTAAAGCTATGTTTTACTAGTTTTCTCCCAAGTGGGACAATTATCGTCGAGTACTCAATAAGGGTAGGCTAGTAGTACTAGTTTTGAAGAGCAAGAGTGAGTCTTCTGGCAGGAGGCCGCCTCTAGAAGGTAAAACTCAACTTAGAGAAACGTCAGTACTACTTAGTCATGCCAGTCCGAGCTAACAGTTTGTATTTCAGTCAAGTGACTGTGTTTTACCGGAATGGACACCCGGTTGTTGTTTGGGTATAGAAAAGGAGGAGTGTCTTGCCCGGTAGGTCGATCACCTACCTTTTGTCAGTCTGCACAAAGTGTTGGCATTCTGATCGGCAGTATGCACAAAGTGTGGCATATTGACCATCCGGTTATGGGGCCCAACGTGTGGTAACCCATAATCCTTTCTTTTGAGTGGTTGATCTTATAAATTATGTATGGCTGGAAAAGCCGAAAACACCACTCTTGTTTTTTACTAATATTTATTGCTTGCCAATATTTCTCTTATAAAGGTTTCACATTTTGTATCCACGAACTATTTTCACTAAACACCCAAAGCACATACGGACTTACTGAGATTTTTATCTCATCACCTTTTTTGCCATGTTTTCAGGTCGATCCTGTTGTGGAGATGAACAGCTAGATTTGTTGCCTATGTTTTGAAGACTTTGTGTTATTTTTCTTATGTGTTGTTTTGAGAGATGGTAGCGAACAATCTATTTTGGATTTGTTCATGTATTTTGGGTTGTAATAAGCTAAATCTTAAAGTATTACTTTTATTTTCTTTTGTGTGACCTAGTTATAAAGACCCCTTGTCCTTTGGACGGGGCGACATCCCCAGCCTTGTCGAGCCTAGGCAGTGGAGTGTTACAAAGTACCTAGCCCAAGGATGAGGGATGGTGATTCCCATACTCCTCCGTTAAATGCCCAATAAGGAGAAAAGTGGGATAAGCACTTTATTGGGGTATTTCAACAAGCTCTTATGAGAGGTGGAAAACATGGGTTGAGAGGAGAATGAGGTAGGAGCCAAGGAAGGAATGGTGGGAACAACTTAAGAGGGTTAGAAAGAGAGTTTGAGAGAATTGATGAATGGTATGAGAGGGAACGAGTTGAAGCCTTTGGGGAACATCATCGAGTATGGGGTAATAGAGGAGGTAGGAGAGAAGGAAATGATAAAGAGAAGGAGTTGAATCACATCAAATTGAAAATGCCCACATTCTACGGCAAGAATTACCCTAAAGCATATTTTAAGATGGAAAGCAAGATGGAGATATTCCTAGAAAGTCATACCTATAGTGAGAGGTCAAAAGTGAGGTTGGCTATTTTAGAATTTTCGGAGTATGCCTTGGTATGATGGGAGCAAGTTAGTGCTCAAAGGAGACAAATGGAAGTAGAAATCGTGGCTAGTTGGAATTTGTTAAAAGACATGATGAGGGCAAGGTTTATACTACACCATTACTACAATGATCTTTACCAATGGCTCCAATCACTTAAGTAAGGGAACAAGAGTGTGGAAGATTACCATAAAGAGATGAAAGTAATGTTGCTGAGAGCTCAAATCAATGAGGATCCTAGAGTAACAAGAGCAAGGTTCTTAGGAGGATTAAATAGGAAAATTGCTAATTTGGTAGAATTGCATCCCTATGATCAATTAGAGGATATGGTACATGCCACTATGAAGATTGAAAGACAATTAAAGAGGAGGGCATTTATTAGACCACCACTTCTAAACCCAGCATTACTAGCAAGGTACCAACTAAGAAGGATGAAGCTCCTAAGCCATTCCAAAGGGATTTCAACAAACCTAAAGGTTGGAAACCTAGGGAGGATTGGAAACCTAGGGAAGGATGGAACAAGGACAAGGGAAAAGCCATGGAGAGGCCGCAAAGGAATAGGGATATCAAGTGTCAAGTGCCTTGGATATGGAGATACCTCCCATGAGTGTCCAAGTAAGAGAACGATGTATACTAATCCATATGGTGACATTTCTATCGACAAGGAAGAAGAATGAGAAAGGTACTAAGGATACCAAGAGGGAAAAAAGGATGAGGAAAGTGATGAAGGGGAAGTTGTTGGTCAACAATACTCTTTGGTGGGGGTCACAAGAAGGTTATTAAATTCACAAGCCATTGAGGATTAAGATCACCAACAAAGAGAGAACATCTTCTACACTAGGTGTCTAATCAACAAGACCCCTTGTAGTGTCATTGTGGATAGTGGGAGTTGCACTAACGCGATTAGTGCAAACTTGGTTGAAGAATTAGACATGAAGTGGATAAAACACTATAAGCCCTATAAATTGCAATGGTTGAATGATAGTGGGGAAATAAGAGTAAACAAACAAGTTTTGGTATCTTTTGAGATGGGAAAGTATAAGGATGATGTGCTATGTGATGTGGTATCCATACAAGTGGGTCACTTGCTCCTAGGGAGACCTTGGCAATACGATAGACATGTAAAGCATGATGAGAGGAAGAATACTCATTCCCTGCTCAAGGAGGGAACTAAGTTTACCCTTATCCCCATGGCCCCTAATGAGGTGAACAAAGATTAAAGAATCATGAAGGAGGGAGAAAAGAAGAAGGGAGCACAAGATGTCAAACAAAAACAAGAAGTTGAGAGGAAAGAACAAGAGAGGAAAGAAAAAGAGTTTAGAGAGAGGATGGGCAAACAAACACCTTTGACAATTAAGGATAGGAGTAAGTAAGGACAAGAGAGGGGAAGCAAAAGAAGAGTGAATTTTTTTGCAAAATAAAGTGAGGTCATAGAGGCTATAGATGCTAAAGAACCGATTATTCTTCTTTTATGCAAAAGGTTCTTATGTTTCTATTAATGTTTTTTCATTGTCTTTGCCTAATAAAATTGCAGCTATTCCTCAAGAATTTGAAGTTGTTTTTGCAAAGGAGGTAGTTAACTGAACACTAACCCAAGTCTTACGGGCCATAATCGAGAAGAACTTGAACAATTGGGAGGCATGCTTGCCACATATTGAGTTTGTTTACAAAAGGGCTTTTCACCCTACCACTTCTTATTCTCTTTTTGAAATTGAGTACGGTTTTAACTCTCTAACTCTTTTAGAATTGTTTCCCTTGCCTATGGGTGAACGAGAGAACCTTGATGGAGCTAAGAAGACGGCAATGGTGAAAGCATTCCTTGTAGATGATGGCAATAATTCGGAGATGAATCCTTTTCAAGGAGGAGGAGATGATGAGACTCTGCTTCATCATGGAGGTCAAGATCAAGGAGGGGGAGGCGTGACCATACAAGAACTCAATTTAACAACAAAGACGGTCGAAACTCGACTAAAAAAGAGGCCTCCAAAGGACGGCCGGCGTCGCCCCAAGCAACAGAACCGGCGCCAGCTCCATTCTACCCAACAACGGCCTTATTCTACCTTTTGACCACCTAAAGATAGATCACAATCGGTGCCAGCTGTGGAGTCCAAGCTGGTATCGGCTCCCCCCTGGGCAGCCGACGACTGCCCCGCGTTTTTAATGTTTTCTCTGATTTTCTTCAATTTTAATTGCTTGTAAAGACTTATTATGACCTTAAACTGTAATAGAACCTCAGGGATTATTTAGCTAGGGTTAGGATAGTACAAATAGCACCTTTAGTGATTTGACAACAGAATTCATAGACTTTAATTCAAATTTGAGAGAGAATCTTGAAAGACCCTAACCTCCTTGTTCATCTTGTTCAAGACCATACTTAAATGTTAGTCCTCCTTATGAATGAGTCTATAAAAACTTTTGGATAATCTGATGTGATTTCTTTAAATGGGTCTTAGTTGCTTTGTTCTCCTAAGGTTCGTTTGAATTCCATTATTTGGGTGTCTATTTTCTCTATTCTATTTGTTCTTGTTTGCCTTTGTTATTTCAAGGATATTGGGGTGAGATTATAATAGAACATTCTACTCTACTTAAGGGTATTTGAAGTTTAGTTCTTCAAGGGTTTCATAGAGGGTAGATTGTTATTTCACTTTCTCCTCTTTGTCTCTAGAAGAATCTCTGCTTTGGTCCCTTTGAGTTGAGCTGAACACATAGCCAACCAAAACACCCACATCACCAAGAAAAGCCACACAAGATTCGTATCGTTGTGATGCCTTGAGTAGAAATTTTAAGATGTTAAATGACATGTGTAGGTCTTACAATGAGGTTATTAATTCTCAAAAAGAATTAATTCACTTATTGCGAAAACAACATAAGCTGTACCTGGCATAATTTCTTCAAAAAATGAAGATATTGTGTGACAAACAGCTCTGCTAGAAGAATTTCAAAACTAAGAGCCAGAAGTTGCTTTTTATTCTAGAAAAAATCTAAGAAAAAAATTTTGAAAAATTTACTTTTTTAGAAGAATGGCTTAGAACTGTGATAGAACCCCATCTAACCCTTGATCCTATATATTGTAAACATCATACAAAGAGTGTAAGCTTGATACATGTAAAATTTGTCAACCTAATTGTGTAGTGTACACTTTTGATTTTATCACTTATGGATGCCAATTAGATTATTTAATATTAATAGCTAATATCAACTTAGCATATTTTAGAAATTTTGAGTTAACACTCCAAAATGGAGAAGTGTTTCTTGTCATAGTATAGACTCTTTAACCTATGATGCCTCAATTAGATTAACTTTATGTCCCTGGAACAAACAGATATTGTTCGAAGATAGTTGGCACTTGCAATTTTGAAAGAATTCGAAATGGCATGACATATTGTAAAAGTAGAAATTAGCTCAGCTCTACCAGAACGGGATGACCTTGAAATTATTCCTACAATCCATCGTATCTGGATCACTTTAACAAGTGATTTACCAATTAATGCCAAATCTGGATTTATTAGAAATAAAATTTGCTCCAAAAGTATTACAAGATGACTTAGACATTGGAGACTAAAAACTCTTGCCTTTAAGCATGACAAAATTATGAAGAAAGGGCAGAGATTTCATGTGTTTGTGAAAAATCAAATTCAATATATATATATATGTGCAATGTCAATATTTGTTTGCCGAAGTAGAATTTGAAACCAAGACAAATTTCTAGATATTTGGTAGTATTATCTTTATCTTTATGAAAAGAAACTATAGGAAGAAGAAGAAGGATCTAGAACAGAAATCCATGATCTCGAATCTGATAAAGATATGCTAGGAGGCTAAGCATAAAGATATTTTCAAGGACAAAAGACTACAAGATTCATTGCAACATTTGCATGCCTCGAAATGACTAAGCACCAAGGACAACTGCAAGGATACTACAAGGACAAAAGCCTACAAAATTAGTTTTATTTTTCTTTTGAGCGGTTAACTCTATGCATGCATCGGTGTATACCTATAATCATAGTATAGCATAGATTTCCTTCAGTATAAAAAGCATGAGACTTAGAGACTTGTTGAGAACCATGCTAACAAGAATGCAAGAATGTCATAGAATACAAAACCCCAAAAACACTCAGATAGAAATTATTACTCTTTTAGTAAGCAACCCTCACTATTGTAAATAAAATTTCTCTTTGAAAATATTTATTCTAGTAGCTAGGGAGTCCCAGGTGCAGTTAGTTGAGATACTTGTTAGTGTTGTACCTTAGAGGCAATCACTTGTACATTGTATATGACACATTTTATTTTAATAAAAGGCATTATTTATCTTACAGTTTTTGTTGTTTACTTTAAGTAATATAACTGTTCGATAAAGTCTCTAGTACAACACTATGTTAAGAAAATCATGATATGAGATTCCTTCTACACTATATAATGTTAGTACTTAAATAGTCCCTAGTCGTAGTATTAATGAGACAGGACATCATTAATGTGTTAAGACTAGCATGTGTTAGACTTCCTGGTTTGATCAGGCGGTGGTTCTCATATCCGTGAGTATTGAGATACTCAAAGTTAACACATAGATGCTTATTAATAGAACAAGTTCATTGGATAACTTAGAAATAAGATAATAACATAGATAACTATTTAGTGCCAGTGATATAATCTCAATATGGCAAACGTGCAAGTATCCTTAGATTTGAAATCTCCAAGGTACTTTGTTTGCAAAGCATTGTGCTTTGATTCCAATCTCTGGAGCTAGATTGAGGGCTGCCTATAGGGTGGATATTAGGTACATTGTGAGGTAAACGAAAGTAGTTAAAAGGGTCAATAAAGGATTCACAACTCCTAATAGTAGGGGCTAATATCTTATGGCCACTTGTAGGAATTACTACTTGAGAAATCCTTGGCCAAGGCGACAATGTATTGGAAACAGTTTCAATTGATACACATCTAAAGTAGTGGGTTCCTGGTACAAGTACTTTTATATTCGGACTAGAATTAATATATATTCTGAAGGGAGTTGGCACTAATTCCGTACTCCAAACCGAATGAGATATTGTATGATGAAAGGAGTTAATTGCACTGTAGTTTGTTATTGAAGGGTTCATGTCAAGACAATTGACTTCCTGGACATTTGGGTGGTCATGATGTATTGCTAGATACCGCTCATGTTTTGGGAATATAGGTTTATTAATTGTTGAATTAATAAACCAATCCTGATTAGAATCAATATGATTAATTCTAATTAATTATGGATTATTAATCTCAAAGGCGTTTAGATTAATTCATATTCGCTACCAATTGACTAGGAAACCTAATAGGTCACATACAATAGATGATTATATACTCAAGATGTTAAATGATAACATAGTAGGGTTAATTGCGAGAAAGAGAAGTTGTTGTGGCCAACTATAATTAGTTATAATTTATGGTCCAAATTGTAACTGTGAGAACTTGATATTTCCAATTACAATTAGGGAATTCTAACTATTTTAGAATTCTTAGATGGAGGATTTTTCAGTAGGATTTTCATGTTATATAGGATCTACACACGTAACCCTAGCATATGTGTAAGACACGAAACAACTCCAACCCTAGCAACACACGATCTCTCCCTCTTCTCTCTCTCGTTGTTCTTGAAGCAAAGCCTTAGCCGCCACTTTGGTTTATGCTAGCACATAAACATCTTAGTGCTTGAGAGCGATCCTCCGTGTGGATTTTTGTTAGAGATAATCACACACTGTGATTATAGTGGCTGGACGTTCAACTCTCGTGGTGTTTGATCAAGAGGATTGCTGGATCGCGCCTCGACTTGAAGAAGAAAAAATTTTGTTTTCCACACGATCAAAAAAGGTAAAAAGCTGTTACCTTTGTTCTCTTTATGTCTTGTTTTCCACACATATGTGGTTCCTGAGATGGTATCTCGTTTTTATTTTCCGTTGCACCATATATGATATGCATGAGATACCTAATAGCACCAGGTGCCAGGTCCACTCTAGAAGAATAGAGGAAAATAAAGCAATGTCCAGGGGCCAACTAGAATGTACCTGGCACCCGATCTATAAGGGACAATTTTTGTGCACGAATTTGGTATCTTCCAAAGGATTATGGTATTTTTCGAATTCTAATGGGCCAAGACTTCTCAAGCCACAAATTTTAGTATCCAGGGAGATTATAAAGACAAGAAAAATAAAAGGAAAAGTAGTGAATCCACGGATTAAATTTCCAATCACTCTAAAGAAGGTGAGATTCTTTATTCAACGAGTATTATTTAAGGAGGTTCCCAAAGAGAAGAAGATGGGCTTATCTATGAGTTCTTTCTTTTACCTTTGTTTTCTTTTTCTAGATTGATGATGTAATTAATGTTTTTATTTTAATTTGACATTGTTTTGGGGGTTCATGATTTCTTGAATTAATTTAGACATTTTGATCAATTAATTATTTATCTTGGGATTTGATCATTTGTTTTTATTACGAAGTTGGTTGGTTGATTCTTGTTATTAACTTGCTTAAAAAAAGGGGTTGACAATGACTTCAATTAATTAATTTCATATTTGTTATCTCTTAACTTTCTTGAAAAAAGTGGTTCATTGTTAAGACATTGAGTATTCAAAGGTTAGTTTATGATTGCTAGAATTTGGATTTATTGACTAATTTCATGTTTTAAATCACCTAGAATATAGGGGTTTGTATGAGGATTGATTTTAATGCATCTTTTGGGTAAATTGGTTGAGACAAAATATGTTCACTAATTTAACTAGAAGATAATGATTTAAAGGATTACAAATGAAGTGGGTCTATTTTAACTCCTTCATGAGACCAAGATGATAATTAATTGTGATTTTTGCTAAATTATTCGCTGTCATATTTTCAAAAGTATTTGTCCAAATTGCATATTTCTACATCATTGAGTTGTTTATATTTTTCTTTTTTATTATTTTATTACTTTTTTAGGTTGGTTAGACAATGAATGAAAAGTGATTAGTGTGTACTTGTTCATTTGAAGATCGATACTCGTTAATTCCCTATACTATACTTGCGATGAATATACTTGCTCGTATGTGTATTTTGGGATTAATGTTTTAATTAAAACTTGGCTAAGAGATGAATTTAAATTTAATGATTTTTATGCAGCCAAAATTTACGCATCAAGTTTTTGGTGCCATTGTCGAGGAACAACATCATGAAAGCTTGGATTTTGTTGATTTAACCATGTTTATATGTAACTAAGTGCCATATCTTGTTGTATGTATACATGTACCTTAACTACTAAATGCATTTACTATTGTACTATGTGACACTAACAAGGTACCATATGCAGGTAACATAGCTAATTGGAATATGGGACGGTATCTGTTAGGTATATGCCCCAGAGTCAATATGTACTTATACTATTATCGTTATGTATTATGTAATAATACGAGACATTTCTTTCCATGAATAGTGCATTTAGTTTTGTGGTTGTCAAATATGTGACTTGATAGTAAAACCCTACAATCAATACAATGACTATTCTTAAACTATCCCTGATCGATTATTTTTAGTGGAACAATAATAAACTAAGATTAGTATGTTTGTGACTTGATGGCTATGTTTTACTGGTCATGGATATATGTGATATCAAGTTAAAATATAAATAAATATTAAAGAACATTGTATTGGACATGACCCACTGTGAGAGTACTTCATGGAATATGTCATAAGTACTTTCTAGCCATAACGATATTAAAAGTCATTTGACCTAAATTCATCATAGTTTCCTACTTATATTTTGACGTTGTTTAAAGTTGTCTTTAACCAAATAATAAATTAGACTACTGTTGGATATAGAATAAATCAAGGAGAGGAATATGATTGATAGTGAAGGAATTTGTCCTTCTCAATTATGGGAGAGATATCCATGGGCCCGTTGATAAGTTAGACTGTTAAAAAGCATAGCCATGCTCAAATGTATCAATCTAAGATATTGATATCATTTATTTGAATAGTCTACAATGAGATCAAGAAATAATTGATTAAGTTTAACAAGGATGACATGTTCCGTACCTTATGCTTAATCTGGATATCGTGTGACAAAAGGACTAAATATAAAATTATGATTTGGTTCAAAGAGATCACTAATCTTCATTTAACCTGGAAAGTTATAATATTTTGCTTCATGGGAGCTTTTTTCTTCTTCTTTTAAACTTTCTTCTTAGAAGATGAAGATTCTACCATTAAAACTGCATTGGAATCCTTCTTCATGGAGGACTCCGCAGTTTTGAGAAGATTGATCAACTCAGGAATGGTGGATTCAATCTTGTTCATCTGATAGTTAATCATAAATTGTGAGAAACTATTAGGCAAAGATTGTAGAATTAAGTCAACACTTAGGTCATGATCCATTGCAAACCCGAGAGATCCAAGCTTCTCTATTAAGCCTAGCATCTTCAGCCCATGAGTGGCCACAGAAGAACCCTCTGCCATTTTGTAGTGGAATAGTTTCTTCGAGATCTCGTATCTCTCAATTCTAGTTTGGGCATCAAACAGCTCTCGAAGATGTAAAATGATCGATTGAGCATCCATATGCTCATGCTGTTTTTGCAACTCAAGAATCATGGATACCAGCATAATACATGATGCTGTATCACTATCCTCCTTGTGCCTCTTGTGGATAGCATGCTCATCAGTATAAGTATCTTGGGCTGGTGGTGGTGGAATAGGAGCATCTAGCACGTAGACTAACTTTTTCGATTTGAGAACAATTCTCAAATTTCTATACCAGTCGAGATAGTTTGATTCGGTTAACTTGTTGGTTTCCAAGATGCTACGTAATTTCAGGTTTGTTGACATGATGCAAGTGACCTAGATGTAAAGATAGAGAGCATTAGCTACATGTATATGCACATGATATGCAAATAATTAGGACTTCAATTAAATACATTTTTATTCCACTATTTTACTCATACCAATAGCCCCCACTATTGATTTGAGAAAGCCCATTGGAAGCTTTTCTAGTGAACCGGTATCCAAATTCCTCAAGAATAACCTTGGGTTTGCCCAACAAGCCACCCTTGAGTTCATTGGTAGGTATCTAATACCAATTACATCGTATGTAACTACCGGATCATTGGGTGATTAACAACTTATAATCTTAAAGCCTTTTGGGCTACCCCAACTTTTCCTCTAAATTTTTTTTGCTTGAGTTTGCCCAACCGGGATAAAGAATTTAGTTAAACCCGACCCATTAATCAGGAATTTAATTCCATAGGTTGAACATGCCCGATGTCAAGTAGGCTTGGGTTTGCCCAACAACCTGGTCTCGAAAAAGGACTATCGTTCTTACTATATTAACAGAAGGAATTATGTTTAATATTAATTGAGGGATTTGTTCCTTTTAGTGATTTCATTGAATGACATGCATAGAAATCAATAAATCACATAATTGATAATCATGGTAATAAAGTAATTACGTGGTATGGTTATAGACTTTACCTTAAATTAATTTCTTTGAGCCATAAAAGAAAGTAATATAGTTAACCCTATTTGTTCATGCATGATTCAAGTAGAAGGTCTTACCTTCTCACCTTATTTTGGTTGCCATCTCCAGAATAAAATAATTCTACTCCTATCTAATATATGTAAACTAATTACATAATTTCCTAAAGAGAAAAAATCTCGAGTTGCATTTGAGGGGAGTTAAATGAGAAGGGAATTACACAAGAATTGTAGAGAATGCAGGACACGCAGGCCCTATTTCATAAAAAACAAACACTGTAAAATGCATGAACATATATAATTGGTTTTAGTCCATAACCATCCACCATGCCATTGACTATGCTTAACCAAAATAAACATATACTTTTATTATTCCAAAATCATTATTTTGGAAAAATAAAACAAAATCTAAAATTAATATTTTAGAAAAATACATTAATTTTAAATTTTCAAAATCACTATTTTGAAAAATAAAATTGTTTGTCTCAAAACTAATTTTGAGAAAATGCTTTTGGGTCCCTTCTTGTAATGATAACGGCGATCCCCGCTAGCTGGTCAGCGGGCAGGGGATAAGGGGGCAGTGCCCCCGTGGAAAATTTTTTATTTTGCCGTCTCTCATTAAATGAGATTTTTTCATTTTCAAAATTCTATTCCATTTATTTTAAATAGCTGAATTGTGCAAAACAGAGCATAACCAGTGCCAGTTTGGAAGCCAGAGCTGGCGTCGGCTCTATTCTGGTTTCTAAAAATTTTTCTCTTCCAAAAAGATTTTTGGACATCACGAACAGAATGGAACCTGCGTCGGTTTGGAGGCCAGAGCCGGCGCCGGCTGCAGTCAGGAAGTGGCTGCGATTTTCAAAAAAAAATTTCAGAAACAATTTTTGGTGCCCTAATCTTCTGCAGAATTTTAGTGAGAACAATTCTCAACAGAATTTTCTATTTTGAAGCTCAAAACAACAACCAATTTGTTAATTTAGACAAAACAAAACAGAAAATCAAATTCACAAGATGAAACAGAGGGCAACTACTATGTTTAAGAAAACATTTTTCTGCAGAAAATTTTCAACACATAATGAAAGCACCTTTCAAAATATGCTATAACTTTTACACAATCATATTGTGCTACGGACCCAAACCACAAAGCTCGACACGATTTTGACTCAAGTGAAAACGATTTTCACAGTGAACAAAGATAAGCAAGAATACATGAAAATAGTTTTTCATGCCAAAACAATATCCGTAGACCACACATAGCATGTCACTGATACCACTGTTGTGTATCTCAGGCTTGTACCCTATACAGCGCAGTGAAAAATAAAACGAGATAACATCGCAGGACCCGCCTATATATGGAAAACAAGACATAAAGATAATAAAGGTAGCAGTTTTTTACCTTTGTTTGGTCGTCCGAAGAACAAAAATTTCTTCTTCAAGTTGAGGCGCAATCCAGCAATCCTCTTATGCAAACTCTACGAGAGTTGGACGTTTAACCACTATAATCACAGTGTGTGATTATCTCTAATAGTAATCCACACAGAGGAATACTCAATCATCAAAATTTTCTGTGCTAGCAGAAAAAGATGGCGGCTAGGGCTGTTTTCATTTTCAGCAAAACGTGAAAAAGAGGGAAGAAGAAGCTGTTGTTTGCGTGTGTCTCTTCAGCTAGGGTTTTCGTGTGTTGCATCTACCATATATTACACGAAATTCTCCTCCCAAAATTGAGAATTCTAATCCTATTAGAATTCCCTAATTGTAATTGGAAACATCAAGTTCTCACAATTACAACTTGGACCATAAATTATAACTAATTATAATTTGTCCACAACAACTTCTCTTTCTCTCAATCAACCCCACTATGTTATCAAATAACATCTTAAGTATATAATCCTTTATTATATGTGACCTATTAGGTTTCCCGGTCAATTGGTAGAGAACATGAATTAATCCACACGTCTTTGAGATTAATAATCCATAATTAATTAGAATTAATCCTATTAATTCTAATCAGGATTAGTTTATTAATTCATCAATTAATAAACCCATATTCGCAGATCATGAGCAGTATCTAGCAACACATCATGACCACCCAAGAGTCTAGGAAGTCAAGTGGCTTGACATGAACCTTTCAATAACAAACTTCAGTGCAATTAACTTCTTTTACCATACAATATCTCATTCGGTTTGGAGTACAGAATTAGTGCCAACTCCTTCCAGAATTAATTCTGGCTCGAATACAATAGTACTTGTACCAGGAATCCACTACTCTATATGTGTATCAATTGGAACTGTTTCCAATATACAATCTCCTTGGCCAAGGACTTTCCGAGTAGTAATTCCTACAAGTGGCCGTGAGATATTCGTCTCTACTATTAGGAGTGGTGAATCCTTTATGGATCCTCTTAACTACCTTTGTTTACCTCACAATGTACCCAATATCCATCCCATAGGCGGCCCTCGATCGAGCTCCGGAGATTGGAATCAAAGTACAAAGCTCAGCAAACAATGTACCTTGGAAATCTCAAGTCTAAGGATACTTGCACGTTTGCTATATTGAGATTATATCACTAGCACTAAATAGTTATCCATGTAGTTATCTCAAAGCTAGGTCATTCAATGAACTTGTTCCATTAACAAGCATCCATGTGTTAACTTTGAGTATCTCAATACTCATGGTTATGAGAACCACCGCCTGATCAAATTAGGAAGTCTAACACATGCTAGTCTTAATGCATTAATGATGTCCTGTCTCATTAATACTATGACTAGGGACTATTTAAGTACTAACACCATCTAGTGTAGTATGAATCTCATATCATGATCTCTATCATGATTTCCTTAACACAATGTTGTACTAGGGACTTTATCAAACAGTTATATTACTTAAAGTAAATAAAAGAAACTGTAAGATAAATAATATCTTTTATTAAAATAAAATGTGTCATATACAATGTACAAGTAATTGCCTCTAGGGCATAACACTAACACCAATACCATCTAAAGAAGATGGGCCGGAACCAATCCCTGTTGATGAACTTTTTAAAAAATAAACTAAAAAGCCAGATTTTCAGCCACAGGTACCTTACCCCACTTGCACACATCAAGCAAGAAAAGTTGCACAATGCGATAAGTTTTTGGAAGTATTTAAACAATTGCATATAAACATCCCACTTAGTGAGGCCTTGATATACTTGCCCAAATATACAAAATTCATCAAAAACATTCATGTTAATAAAAAGAAGTTGGAGAAATTATCCACTGTAGTTTTAAGTGAAGAGTGCTCTACTATCTTGTAGGACTAACGGACTTTGCTACGAAAAGAAAGTGATCCGGTGAGTTTTTCTATTCCCTATCTTGTTGGCACTCTTACATTTTGTAATGCATTAGCGAACTTAGGTGCTAGCATTAATCTTTTACAATATAAAACTTTTAAAAAGCTAGGCCTAGGTGAACCCAAGCCCACTAGGATGAGTATTCAACTTGCAGATAGATCTATTGAATATCATAGGAGAATAGTGGAAGATGTTTTGGTTAAAGCGGATAGATTCATATTTCCAGTGGATTTTGTTATTCTTGATCTGGATAAAGATTCTAAAGTTCCTTTAATCCTAGGTCGACCTTTCTTGGCTACTCTTAAAACTTTAATTGATGTTTATAGGAGAAAATTGATACTTAGGGTTGGGGATGAAGAAGTTATTATCAAAATTCATAAAAGCATGCAATATCCTATTTCTTATGATAATTCTTGTTTATGGATTGATATTCTTGATGAAACTATCTTTGATTTTATGTAGGAATCATTTGTCAAATGCTATATGGATTTAATGGAACAATCTATTGCATATTTGGAGGATTCAAATGAAGGTCATGAGTTGGGAGAATTTGAGGAAATTGAAAAAAAGCAGTTTAGGAAGAATGAAGTCATCCATTGAGGAACCACTGGAATTGGACTTAAAAGATCTCCTCGAGCACTTGGAATATGCATTCTTCGCTAAAGGAGAAAAATTGCCAATGATCATGGCAAAAGACCTTACTTGTGATCAAAAGACTAAATTGGTAAGTCCATTGGAAAAATTTAAGGGAGCCATTACATGGAAAATCACAGACATTAAGGGAATTAGCCCTTCTTTTTATACTCACAAAATTTTGTTAGAAGAAGGAGCTAAACCCGTAGTGCAACCCCAACGTAGGTTAAATCCAAATATGAATGATGTGGTAAAGGGTGAAGTGATTAAACTCTTAGATTCCAGCATCATTTACCATATTTTTTACAGTATTTGGGTGAGTCCAACACAAATGGTACCAAAGAAAGGAGGAATGACTGTGAGCCCAAATGAAAAAAATGAGTTGATTCTAAGGAGATTAGTAACCGGTTGGATAATGAGTTAGTGATCCATGTGAATAGAGGTCTTTTACAGTAAGGTAGAGATAATGGGTTACTTAACACATATACTATAGTTCTTAACAGTTTATGAGAATAGAAATCTCATTAGGACAAAAGTTATTATACTATGAATTCCAGGTGGAAAATAGCTTACCTATAACCAGTGAGTAGTCCTCTCACTTCGTAGTATAAACATATTTAGAATATGTAGAATTACACCTATAGTGGTAGTTTCTAAAAGTACAAAAAATGGAAGAAACCTAAATTACTACTGCTACAGTGTGAATTAATACCCTACAGCTTGAGTATGGGTTAGTGGTCTGGCAAAGCTAGAAGTATATACTTTAATATACTATAGGTGAGGTCTTATCGTAGGACTAATATATTTGTATATTTGGCATGTGTGACTAGCTAGTTAAGTGGAAAAATCACCCTGATAGGGGCTAAAATTACCATTATTTTCCTAGTTATTTGAGATTGTTTTGAGATACATTTACTATAATAACTAGGCATATTCCTTCCTATTTGACATTTTGCTTGTAAAAAATAGTTTTGACAAATTTGTGTAGATTTGAGTTAATTTTGAGTAAAATTGGAGTAATTCTAGAATGCACCTGGCCCAGCTAAGGGACCACGCGACGGGTCCAGTCTGGTTAAGTAGAGGAAATAGGGTAAATTTTAGGAAGAAAATAGAACAGACCTGGCTCCAGGTAAGAAGATTGGACCCAACACCAAGTCCATTCTATCTGACCAATGAAAACAGAGAAAAAAAACCAAAGGAAGAACAGATTGCACTTGGCGTCAGGTGGGTTGAGTAGACCCGACTCCAGGTCCACTCACGAAGGTGAAAATTCTATGCATAAATTTGGAAATTTTCCAAATATTTTGGTATTTAGCATCAAAGAGGCCTATAAAAGCAAGAGAAAATATAAGAGAAATGATATATAGAGAGGTGGATCTAAGACCTAAAATTTCAATCA
This sequence comes from Voacanga thouarsii, assembly GCA_026120185.1. Classification (NCBI taxonomy): domain Eukaryota; kingdom Viridiplantae; phylum Streptophyta; class Magnoliopsida; order Gentianales; family Apocynaceae; genus Voacanga; species Voacanga thouarsii. Next base: position 1,568,194 of record JANUWF010002285.1, read on the forward strand.
CTCATTGAAGGAAGAATTCACCAAATCAAGGAGGGTTGTTCAAGACAGTCTTCAAGGGTGAAGAAAGAGGCTTGTCTATGAGTGATTTCTTTTTTCTTTGTTTTCTTTTCCTTAAACAACGACGTGTTCAATGTTTTTATTGTAATTTAACATTATTTTAGATTCATGATTTTGTGTTGATTTGGTTATTTGATCAATTCTTTATCATCTTTGGTGTTTGATTATTTGTTATCATTGGTCATTAATGCGAATTTTTCTAATTGACTAGACAAAACGATGTTAGGAGTTTCATTGCATTGATTTCGTATTTGTTAAATCTTAATGCACTTGAACGACTAAGTTAAGATTATAGGACTAAAGTAATCAAAGATTAGTTGATTTCACCTCGACCAAGGGTTATTGGCTAATTTCATGCTTATAAGGAATTGAACTTAATGCATGATTTGGTTATGTTAGCTTGATTGACAAATCTATTAATATGAATCAAAATATAGTGATTCCATGGATTGACAAACGAAGTGGTATTTATCTAAGTAAATTCATGACTTGGAAAACGATTGAATTTTACTTTATATTCCTTTATGATGCCAATATGATAATTAATTGAGAGAATTACTAGTTGGTTCATTATCATGTTTTTCAGGATAATTGTTTAAATTGCATATACCTACATCCTTGAGTTGTATGTATTTCTTTAATTTTCTTTTTCTTATTTTCTCACTTTATTGGGTCGGTTAAATAATGAATAAAGAGTGGTTAGTGTGTACTTGTTCCTTTAAGGATCAATACTCGTTAATTCTTTATACTATGTTTGCGATGAGTATACTTGCTCGTATGTGTATTCTTGGATTAATGTTGTAATTAAAACTTGACTAAAGGATGGATTTAAATTTGATGATTTTTATACACTCAAAATTTATGCATCAAGTTTTTGGCACCGTTACCGAGGAATAATATCATGAAAGCTTGAAATTTGTTGATTTAACCATGTTAATATGTAAATATGTTTCTTGTATGAATTGGTGCCATATTTTGTTTTCTTGTATACTTGTATTTTCAATGTCTCTATATGTTCTAATTACTTTTAACTTAATTTGTAAACATATCCTAGCTTTTTGACTTGTAAATTCTATAATCTCACAATTTTTTATCTTATGTAGACCTTGCTCTTAGTTTTTGACCCGACGATCCACAGCTGACATAGTAGATCTTGATTTGGAGATTGAGAGAACCCCCACCAAGGTCCGAAAGGTTGTAAGCAAAAGGGTAAGAAAATATATGGAGGTAAATCAGTCCAACAATGGTGGTAATGATGGAGTTAACAGGAGGATTTTGGATGACTTTGTAAAATTCACAATCTCAGGTACGGGCTCCAGTATCACAAGGCCTAGGATAGAGGCCAATAATTTTGAAATAAAGCCCAATATAATCTAAATAATATAAAACATGGTCTAGTTCGATGGGTTACCTGAGGAAGATCCTAATGCCCACCTTGTGAGCTTTTTGAAAATTTGTAACACGATTAGAATGAATGGTGTTTCTAAGGATTCCATCAAACTAAGACTTTTCTCATTTTTCTTGAGAGATAAAGAAAAATCGTGGTTAAAATCTTTGCCCACCGATCCATTACTACTTGGAACATATTAGCTGAAAAATTTTTGGTCAAATATTTCCCACCAGCTAGAACTTCCAAACTTAGGACTGATATCTTTACCTTCCAATAATTAGAGTCTGAGAACCTTTATGAGTGTTGGGAGAGGTTTAAGAAAATTCTTTGAAAATGTCCTCACCATGAATTTGAGTTGCGTATGCAAATGTAAATCTTTCACAATAGGTTGAGCTTTGTGACTAGGCAACTAGTTGATGCATTTGTAGGAGGCTCTATCAATTTTAAAACTCCAAAAGAGGTATTTGACTTGATTGAAAATTTAGCTACAAGTAACTATTTCTGGGGTAGTTCACGATCTAGAACTCATGTACATAGAGTGCACAAGGAGGATGCAATGGCTACATTAGAGGTAAAGGTGGAAGCACTCACACTAAAGATGGATCAATTGGTAATGCCTCCTTCCCAAGAACAGGTAATAAGTATAAGTTGTAATTTTTATAGAGAAGGGCATCCAAAGCATGAGTGCCAAAATATAGGGTCATCACAAGAACCATTATAACAAGCATCGTTTGTAGGTAATGGGTGACAAAGTAATAATCTTTATAGCAACACTCACGACCCAGGTTGGAATAATCATCCTAGCTTTTTCTAATCAAAACCAACCTCGACAAGCTTCTTCTAATTTTGGAACTCAAAGGACTCAACCGTTCCTGCCTTACAATGCTCCACCGGCTAAACTATCATTGGAGGAGTTGGTCAACCAACTGGTAAGTGGAACGGAGATACCGTTCCCAGGAGTCGATACGACCATAAGAAATTTGGAGGTGTCCATGTACAATCTTGAAAGTCAAATTGGACAACTAGCTAAACTCCATGGCGATCGTTAAACGGGATCACTTCTAGGCAACACAGAGACTAATCCACGTGATCGAGACAGTGGAAAATGTTGATTTTGACTACTTTAGTTTTGATTGGACATCTCTTTAATTTTTGCTTATTTTTATTCATTTGGTTGTCTTTTTAATTTTTAGACTGTATTAATTTCATGATTTCATATTTTTCATTATTTTCCTTCATTAAATTTAATAAAAAAATATTTTTGGATTGGCCAGAGCTGACCTGGCGCCAAGCCAAAAAATTGGCCTAGCCGCTGGGCCAGCACGGCCTAACAGAGAATGCAGGCAGAACAAGCCCGTTTGGCGACAACATCAAAACCATCTATTCTTGGCCATGTTGTTGAAAAAATTTTCATCCCTCTCAAATTTTCTCTCAACCCATTGCCGGGTTAAACTCCGGAACACCACCGGGTCAATATCTAAACCTCCAAAATACCTCACAAACACAAAATCTTTACTTTGTTCTTAGAAGTTTGGATTAAAACTAAAAAATTCTAATCTTTTCTTCCAAAATCCATTTTTCAACCTTTCCATTTGGTGCTCGATTTCTTCAATCTTTTTGCATAAGACTATTGCCTATACATGGAGCTTATTATGGTATGATTTTTCTACACCTTCTACTATTTAATTGTCTTATAAATTTTGGGTATTTTTCTATGTCTTTTTTGGGTGAAGGATTTGATTGTTAATATTGATTTCTTTATTTCGTGGGCATATAATTGAGAATGCTATATGATTGTTGCCATTGATGATTTATAGCTTTTTGGAATCTCTTGAGCATGCCTTCTTTGGTATAACTTTAAGTTGCTTAGATGTGGATAATTATTCATGTCTAACATAGCATTAGGATAATGTAACTTTACATTATTAATTGATGGCTATTGAGCATTGTAACTTGATCATAATTATTGATATTGTGTTTGGTGTTAGACAATGGTTAGATTTCTTGTAGGTATTAGAGGAGATTGTGTATACAGTGTTGGCTACCTTGTGGTGTTGAGGAGTTAGTTGTGTTGAAAATTAGTGTGAGAGTAAGACGGTTGGGATTTGTACTTTTTTGTATTGTAAGGAGTGAGTTGAGGGAGTCTTATTTTTTCTGGTCTATCACTTATCTTCATCATTCCATCATGTCTAGGAAACCTAGGGGGTTAGCACTCGAGGCTAAGAGAGCTTGAGCTACATCTTTATCTACACCTTCTTTCGAGCCTCTACTTACTTAGCCTACCTAATTCTATTATCCCACTTGTCACATTTGGTATCAAAATCACCAACACAACAAAATCATAGTAGAAAAATGATATAAGCCTTCCTTAGACAATTCTTTGGGGCTTTCTACCAAGTTTGGATGGTTGGGGTAGGAGCTTATCATTAGAATGGAGGGTGCTTACTGTCCTGTGCGTGTGAGAGAGTTTTATGCCAATATGAAGGGAAAAAAAAAAACAACCTCCAAGTCATCTTTACCATGGTAAAAGAGGTTCCCATCAAGTTTGACAGGACTAGACTAGCTAGGATTTTGGGAGTCCCTTATAAGAGGTAATGGATTGCTGTAGACTATAATAACCAAAAGGTCATTTCTAAGCTTACATGGGATGTGAGTGCTGTAAGGGCAAGTTTTAACATGTGGAGAAAAGGACGAATAGGTCAAAATCATTATTACTCAAATAATGACCTTGAGGCTCAATGGCATGCCATAGTCTATATATTTGCTTTTAATGTTTATCCTAAGGCTAGTAGCTTCAATAAGTCTACGGTCCTTGATCATTACATTCTAGATAAGATGCGAAACAGTGAGCCTATTTTCCTTGACCCAATTATCATTCAATCTATGCGAGAGGTTGTTTATTCTGGTATATCTGCCAAAGCCCTGAAGTTCCTTTTGGTTATTATGTGTACTATGAGAGACTTTGGAATAAGGATGGATAGAGAGTTGAGTGAGCCTACTACTGATCGAGATCTAGTGACGAAGCATACCTTGATTTAGTATGGGTATCACTATGATGAAAGGGCAAAGTGGTGGAAGAAGCCTTATGAGGTATAGCACCCTAGGAGAGAGGAGCTACCCCTTGATGAGGAGCTGCCTACTAGACTTGCCCCTCATGCGACTAGTTCTCATTCACGTGCTGATTTTGAGGCATGAGTGGAGGCTCAGTTAGAGAGCCAAATGACCATCCTTCTCTAGCTTTGCAACTTCATTGCAGATATTCATCACTGCTAGGATATTCAAGATCAAAAGTTGGCCACTTTGAGCTAAAAATCTATTGGTGCATCTTCGAGTCGCGCAACCGACGATAATGACGATGATGAGAATGATGAGAAAGACTATTGACTTACTCTCTTGAATATGTTATTTCTTTTCTTTTGACTTTTAATGACCTTTACTTACTTTTAGGTTTCTTTTCTTTTCTTTTCTTTTCGCTTTCTTTTTCTAGATTTATGTTTTTTCTTTGTTTTGTTTCTTTTTAAGTAGGTACTCCTGTAACTTTTCTAATGACTTCTCCTTATGGTGAATTCAAACATGATGGGCCTACAATGTAATGGAAGTATTGTCTTTTCTTTCTTCCTCTTTTTATTAATTTTGGTCTTCTTGGCTATACTTTTATTATTATTTCTTTAGTCATTGAGGACAATGTCTAGTTTAAGTGTGGGAGGGAGAATAGGTTGAAGAAATATTTTTCTATATTATTTTTGTGAAATTTTTTCAAAATTTTAGTGGTTTTCATTAGTTAGCTAGATCTTAATTTTTTTTCTTACTTGGATATGATTTTTTGTCATTCATTTGGTGGATTTTTATGAAATTAGTTTATTGATAGGATATTGTCAAGACTTGAGAATTTTGATTAATCTTGTTTATGCATTGGTGTTTAAATGTTATTTGATTCGTCTAGTTTAAATATGGAGGATATGAAGAATGTGGATTAAGTTTATTGATTAACTCTTGTATTATAAGTTTAAACGTTGCTTAGCTTTGAGTTGTGACAAGGAGTGTGAGTTGAAATAAAAGATCTTTGAGAGGAAAGATTGTGGAAAATTTGTGAGTTGAAAATTGAAAGAATAAGTTGATTGCTTCCTCTTTCAAGATGGATTTTTTTTTTTTTTTTACTTGATATGGGGGCCTGTTAGCCCTAAGGGCAGTCTCCTGTGTTTTGACTTATGACAAACATTGATAAGGACTAACTTATGTGATTTGCTTGTTATAGGATATGTTTGATCTCAGGTCTTCCAAGGTGTACAAATAGGATTACTAAGCAACTCTTGAAGTAATAGAATCCGAAAATGGAAAATCAAGAAAAAGATCAAGCTTGAGAGATTGCAAATAAAGAATCCGTTGTGAAAGAACCCTAGACTAGGAATCCTTGTTAAGGTATCTCTCTGTGAATATTTCTATGTTTTCTTGAATTTTTTATTCAATTTAATTCCACCATGAAGCACTAAAACAAAAGATTTCAAGGTTTTAAAAATTCTCAGAACTTTGGATTGAGCATTTTGGGTGACCTTGCATCCAGAAGCTACGTCCAAAATTCTGTGAACAGTATCAAATCGATTCTGTCTGAAAAAGTACCAATTTGGACTTATGTTTAAGATGCACCATCGTCCAAAACATGAGTCTAAAACATTGGTAAATCTAACAGCAAAAACTAGCCATTTTATAGCCTTTGATGCTCTACCTTTTGACTCTATATAGAGCTTCAAAAGTTAATTTGAAAGTAGATTTTTGTCCTATCCTTCTAAGAAATACTCTTGAAAACAAAAATTTCCTTTATCAAAGTGTTTCAAAGTGAAATCAAATTATGTCTAGAAGGTAAAAGTATTTGTGCCTATTCTTGGTGCATATTTGTGATGGGTATCTCAGGCTTGTATCCTATACGGCGCAACAGAAAATAAAATGAGATACCATCCCAGGACCCGCCTATGTGTGCAAAACAAGACAAAAAGATAATAAAGGAAGCAGCTTTTTACCTTTGTTTGCTCATCCAAAGAACAAAAATTTCTTCTTCAAGTTGAGGTACGATCTAGCAATCCTCTAGATCTAACTTCATGAGAGTGGAACGTCTAACCACTATAATCATAGTGTATGATTATCTCTAACAGTAATCCACACAAAGGAACATTCAAGCACCAAAATTTCCTATGCTAGTAGAAAAAGATGGCAACTAGGGTTGTTTGCTTTAAGAGCAACGAGAGAGAGAGAGAGAGAGAGAGAGAGAGAGAGAGAGAGAGAGAAGATCGTTGGTTTAGGTGGCTGCAATTTTCATGTGAATCCCTCTCTAGGGTTTTCGGTTATATCATCATAAAACCCAAAAAAACACTGAAAATCTGGAATTCTAAAACAATTAGAGTTTCCTAATTGTAATTGGAAATATCAATTTTTCATAATTACAATTTGGACCACAATTATAACTAATTATAATTTATTCACAACAACTTCTCTTTCTTGCAATTAACCCCACTATGTTATCAAATAACAACTTGAGCATATAATCATCTATTGTGTATGACCTATTCGGTTCCCCAGACAATTGGTAGCGAACATGAATTAATTCAAACGTCTTTAAGATTAATAATCCATAATTAATTAGAATTAATCCTATTAACTCTAATCAGGATTGGTTTATTAATTCATCAATTAATAAACCCATATTCCCAGATCATAAGCAGTATCTAGCAACACATCATGACTACCCAATAGTCCAGGAAGTCAAGTGGCTTGACATGAACCTTTCAATAACAAATTTCAACGCAATTAACTCATTTAACCATACAATATCTCATTCAGTTTGGAGTACGGAATTAGTGCCAACTCCCTCCAAAATTAATTCTGGCCCAAATACGATAGTACATGTACCAAGAACCCACTACTCTAGATGTGTATCATTTGAAACTATTTCTAATACACATATGCCTTGGCCAAGGACTTCTCGAGTAGTAATTCCTACAAGTGGTCGTAAGATATTTTTCTCTACTATTTGGAGTAGTGAATCCTTTATTGACCCTCTCAACTACTTTCATTTACCTCACAGTGTACCCAATATCCATTCCATAGGTGGCCCTCGATCGAGCTCCGGGGATTGGAATCAAAGTACAATGCTCAACAAATAAAATACCTTGGAGATCTCAAGTCTAAGGATACTTGCACATTTGCTATATTGCGATTATATTATTGGTACTAAATAGTTATCCATGTGATTATCTCAAAGCTAGGTCATCCAATGAACTTGTTCCATTAACAAGCATCCATGTGTTAACTTTGAGTATCTCAATACTCACGGATATGAGAATCACCGCCTGATCAAATCAGGAAGTCTAACACATGTTAGTCTTAACGTATTAATGATGTCCTGTCTTATTAATACTATGACTAGGGACTATTTAAATACTAACACTATACAGTGTAGTAGGAATCTCATATCATGATCTCTATCATGATTTCCTTAACACAATGTTGTACTAGGGACTTTATCGAATAGTTATATTACTTAAAAGTAAACAAAAGAAACTGTAAGATAAATAATACCTTTTATTAAAATAAAATGTGTAATATACAATGTACAAGTGATTGCCTCTAAGGTACAACACTAACAATTTGCTCAAAGAAGTAAGCTACTTTTGTTTCGTTTATCTTCAATCATCTTTGTGTATTAAGGTTGTGGTGTAAAACCCATTTGGAGTGAACCTTGATTTGTTGGTTGATTGAGAGGTTTTGAAAAATCAAGTGTGGTGATCCTCTCTTGTATTTAGTATAGATTGATACCTTTGAGTTTGATGAATGAAATCTGGCTGAAAATCCTTAAATGTAAGCTTAAGGTAGTGGATGTAGATATTGGTAGATCGAACTACTATAAAATCCTATGTCATAATTCTCTGCATTTACTTTCAGCATGTATTTTCAGACAACCTGCAAATCGTTCCTGCCCAGATTTTCTTAGTTTCTTATAGAAATTCTTAAAGGCATTCACCAACCCATCTTTAATCTAACATTAATTGCATCATGCATTTTACCCCTTTCTAAATCTAGTTATTTCTAAAAAATTCTTGATGTTGCAAGTTTCATTGGTCCAAGATTCGAGGAACATTTCTATCCTTCAAAATAATTTTTTGGGGGGGGGGGATTTTAGTTTGCTAAAAACCTTATTAACTAAAATTCCCCCCCCCAAGGTTTTTCATTTGGTATTAGAGCTTGATCTACTCTATTCTCGGTCTAACAACCTTGTAGGAAAGATCCTCATGGCAAATTCATCCTCTCTTTTATATGTTGAAGGTTCGTCAACAAATTGACCTTTATTGTTCAATGGAAACAACTGCATATTCTGGAAAAATAGAATGAAAATCTATATTTGTTCAATCAACTTCGAGTTGTGGAATTTGATTGAAAAAGGTCTTTTTGTTCTGACAAAAGTTGTTGATGGTGAAAAAGTGCCTAAACAAAATGACAAATTTAATGTTGAAGACAATGCTAAGATGGCATTGAACTTTCAAGCTATAAATATCTTATGTTGTGCCCTTGATGCCACTGAATACAATTGAGCCAGTGGCTGTGATTTAACCTATGACATGTGGAAACTACTTGAGGTCACCCATGAGGGCACAAACCAAGTTAAGAAATCTAAATTGGGGCTTTTAATTCATTACTATGAATTGTTCACAATGAAGCCAAATGAAAGCATAACTGATATGTTTACCAGATTCACCAATATTGCAAATGGTCTCAAAACTTATGGGAGGTTTATTCCCTTGGTGAACAAAACTGAAAAATTTTGAATGCATTGCCTAAGAGCTCTTGCAGTCGAAAGCTCTTGCTATGGAAGAATCTAAGGATTTGAAGTCCTGATCAATTGAAGAGCTGATTGGCTCTCTTCTAACACATGAAATGAAACTTAAAAGGTTTCAAGAATCCGATGATCATGATAAAGGTAAAAAAAAGAATAGCACTGAACTAAAAAAGAGAAAGCATAAACCAGTCAATCGGACAGCAACGATGAAACTGAAGTAGGCAATGAAGAACTAGCAATGATACCAAAGAAATTCAGAAGGATGTTTAACAAAGAGAACTTCAAAAGAGGAAAAAAGTTCACAGAAAGAAAAGGACAAACCTCAACGTTTAAGCCTCAATGTTATGAATACGAAAGTACTAAACATTTCATTGCAAATTACCCAGTTGCTAAAGAAAAAGAAGGCAGAATGCTTGAGAAGAAGAATAGGAATGAGCTGAAAGTAAAGAAAGGCAAAAGATTGATGGGAACTTAGGACCAAAATGAGTCTGAGTCTGAGGAAGAAGATTCTGAAAATGAAACTTCCAACATATGCTTCATGATAATAGAAAATGAGGTAAACTCTACCACTACCAATTCCATGTCTAATTCGTATGTTTCTAAACATGAAAAACATAATAATCCAAATGAATTGCTGATTGACATGTTCCATGAACAGAAAAAATTATCTAGAAGAAACAAAGAAATGAAAATGAAGATTTATTATTTATTAGATGAGAATGAAAAGTTGTTAAGTGAGAACAAAATGTCTCTTGAATCATATACGTGTGCTATTATGGAAAAGGATGTGATCATCACTACTTTACAGTATGTATCTGTAGAAAATGGATGTTTATATGATAAAATTCATTCTCATGAAAGTATGGTTAGCACATTTGATGATATAAAAAATAGAGGAAATGATCTTACTACATGTATTGAAATGTTTACAAATGGTAAAAACAACTTGGAAAAATTGCTTGGGGCACAACGTCTAGCTGGAAACTGAAATGGCCTAGGTTCTAGGCATGAGATCAATGATAAAATTCAAAAACCTCAATTTGTAAAAGCTGTCTTGTAACACCCCGCTACCTAAGCCCAACAGAGCCAGGGATGTCGTCCCATCCAAAGGACAAGGGGTCTTTATAACAAGGTCACACAAATGAAAATAAACAATACTTTAAAATTTAAACTTATTACAACCCAAAAATTCAAGAGCAAAATCCAAAATAAATTATTCACTATCATCTCTCAAAGCAACATATAACATAAATGGCATAGAGTCTTCAAGTAAGCAACAATCTAGCTACTCATCCCCATAGCAGGATCGACTTGAAAACATGGCATAAAAGGTGATGAGATAAAAATCTCAGTAATCCCGTGTGTGTTTTAAGTGTTTCAGGTAAAACAGTTCATGTATGCAAGTTGTAAAAGTTGCATAAGAGAAGATGCTGGCAAGCATTAAATAATGTTAAAAATAAAGAGTGGCGTTTTGCTTTTCCAACCATACATGTGTACAATAAATATAACCACTCAAATGGGCAGCCATGGGTTACTACACGTTGGGCCCTATGACCATATAACGGTTAGAATGCCACACTTCGTACAGACTGACAAAAAGTTAGGTGTACGGCCTATCGAGTAAGATACTCCTCCTTCTCTACACTGAGACATACCGGTTGTCCACTCCGAAAACACACAGTCCACATGACTGAAACTTGTTAGCTCAGACCGGCATGGCTAAGTAGTACTGTCGCTTCTCCAAATTGAGTTCATCTTCTAGAGGTGGCCTCTTGTCAGAAGACTCACTCTTACTCTTTAAAACTAGTACTACTATGCCTACCCTTATTGAGTACTCAACGTTGATTATCCTACTCAGGAGAAAACTGATAAAACGTTGCTTTATTTGGAAATAGCAATTAAGGGTTTCTAAAGTTCGTGTCAAAGTTGGTTTTAGAAAGAGTTTAGTGTTTGAGCAAAACTGCTTGTTGATTTTCAAATGATTTGTTTGACTGAACAAGAAAGGAAACAATCCTTAATTGCCTTTATAAAATGAGTGTCCATACACTTCGCATTTGGTTTGCCATAGTAACCTTTTGTCATAAAAAAAGTTTTACGTAGAAGAATACCTAATCCTTTGCTTGCAAATTCACAAGTCTTCCAAGCTGACCTTACCCCACCTGGGGTAAACACAAGGCATATGATTATACTCAAGCTATATTTGCTTCAATAAATAATCCTAGTTCAACTTATTACAATCATGACCCTAATGTCCTAAGCTTTAAGGCTAGATGATAAAGGTTTTTATAAAATAAGTCTAGCTTGATAAATGAAAATAACTAGGAGTTGTAAAATAATTACTAATAAGTTATGGGTTCAAATACAAATATTTAGTGTTGTTATAAATAAACTAGGGTTTAATTGATAAAGAATCCTAAGTCCTAGATGATAATATAATAACTTATTACTAATCTCTTAATTAATAATTAATAATTAGAAAATAATTAATAAATAAAATTAATAATAATTAAATTTTATTAAATTTTGATCAAGAGATAATAAATAAATTTTAATACTATTTATGAATATATAGCCTACAAGAGTAATATTTTACCTACTATTATTATATATATAAAAGGTTTGATTATATATATATATATATATATATATATATATATATCCTTTAATAAAAAGTATCATTTATTTGGCTAAAATATTACTATCCCATTTAATATTCCAAATCCAACTGCCTAGGGTTTTCAAAATTTTTGGAGGAAATCATAATATTAATTTTAATTAACGTAATAAAATTGGTTAATTAAAATGGCTTAGGATCAACAAGGTCATGATCATTATTTTCCTATTGCTAACAAGAATCATGAACATAAAATCTAACATCAATCAACAAACTATTCTATTCATGAATAAAGGCTTAAATCCAAACCTACTATCACATGGTCAAATCTCTACTAAGCATTATCATATTCATGGCTTCAATGAAAACAAGAGAATAATACCCTATTCACCAAAGGTGACATAATATCTAGCATGCTTAACCATCCATACTCACTCATGACATGAAGAGCATGCATCGATCTACAAGAAATATCATAAAACTTAACCATGGCAAAACATCCTCATGCTCCAATCTCAACTCCTTCATACAAACACATATTCAAACCCCAATCATATTCCATCCTTTTCTAACAACATCTAAGAGATATGATTTTAGAATAAAAGAGAAGGTTAAAGAGAAGTACTTGGTTGATGACTATCTCGATGAAGATTCAAGGAGATCCACACGCTTAGAAGGCTTAAATTGTCTAAGAAGGAAGAAGGAAAACAGCCATGGTTGTAGTAACCATTTCGGCCAAGAGAGAGAGAGAGAGAGAGAGAGAGAGAGAGAGAGAGAAGAGAGAGAGTGAGAGTATTAGTATATTATGTTAAAGATTGAAGGGAAATAAGATGAACAAAATCGTTCTTGGTTACCTTGATAGCATTCTTGAGACTTCAAGAAAATTCTGGTTTTTGATCCGTTAGCAAATTTTTGTTTTCAATATTTGATGTTATAAAATCTAGAAATGGACTCTAGGGAGTGAGTAAGCATGATCTGGAGTTAATGGAAGGGTTTGGAGGTATTTTGAGTGGTCTTAGACTCGAAGAAAGGTAGGGTGTGTTCTTGGTGTTCTTGGAGAAATGGAGAGAGAGTTGGACGAAAGACTGAAAGTGTTGGCTGAATGATTGAGGAATTCTTGTTATTTTATTTTCAGATTAGGGAGAAGAGGGAAATCTAGTTGTTTGAAATTCAAATGGAGTAATTCGTGGAGTATTTCAAGGTAGAAGATATGGTAATGTTGTTTGATTGATGGAAGCTCTTGGAAGCTACAATGGCGGACTAGTTTTGCTGTGATTTTGCTGAAATGTATGAGGTTTGAAGGAGCTATAGGTTGGCTAAAATTGGGAGTGCAATTGTGGGAGGATTTCTGGTTGTTTGAAGCTTAATCCAAGGGAGTATTCATGGAGCAATTACTGGAATTCTTGAACTTTAATTGGAAGCTTGATTAGAGTAATTGAAGGAGGAATTCAAGGGGTGGCTATGGAGTCCAATCGTGTAGGTCAGCGGAGGAGGGTGATGGAGTTCAGTTCATGGCTGACTAAGGTTATTTTCACAGAAGTTTGAAGTGATTTTCAGACAAGGCTTGAAGGAAGAGCAAGGCAGGAATTTTTCTGGTTAGTCATTCGAATGGTTTGCTAGAATTTTTGTGCAGTTTTTTCTGCAATGATCTAACCGATTTGCAGAGAGTTTGGAGAGGTATTGGAGGGTCCCTTAAGGATGGTTTCTAACCTTCTTTATCGAGGAAAGCCAAAGTTGAATTACTGGTTTGAAGGCTGAAGAAACAGCTTTGATTGTTGGCTTGCCATGCTGCGAAACTGTCCAGAACTTTTTCCTAGTTTGCACAGCTTTGTGCAGTCTGGTTTTGGCAAAGAAATTCCTGTCTTCAAGTTGAGTAAGTTTGTCATTTTTTTGGCAGGATTGGATTAAGAAAAATGGCTGAAGTTTTTGAAAACTGGACTATCCAAGAATCTGGAAAATTTCCAGTTTACTACCATGAAGAAGATGAATACTTATGGAGTGGAGTTTAAAGGTTCAACCATGGAGATTAATTCTCTTGGGAACCTTCCTTAACTCCTTCCCTATTTTCAGCCAAAACTTTACCCTCTAAGAGCCATTTTCAAAATTCCAAGGTCAATAAACCTTGCTGAATTTTCTGGAATTAAGATATGGATTTGGATAAATTGAACAAGCTTAATTGGTGAAGAATTTAAGGTAAGCTAGGGAATAAAAGGGCATGAATCCCTTAAGAATTCTTGTAGGACATAAGAATAGGATTAAGACATTCCCTTCATGTCTCCCCTAGGACAACACTCCTACTTCTTCTTATGGCATGCAAGGGCTGAAAATATTCTACCTTATATAAAAATGAAATTTAATCATGATAAAACTTAATTGGTGGGATTTGAACTCAAGACCTTAGAGATTAATTCCAAAGCTCTAACCACTAAACCACAACAACTCTTGTTCTTATTTTCTCTCTTAAATATTCTTTCTATTTAATCCTCAAGCTATCTCCCTATTTGACCACAAGTAAGATTACCATTTTACCCTTCCTACTCAATAAGCACAACTAAGTCTTCTATACTATAAATTATAATTCTAAAGCACAAAAAATTATTTAAAAATATATTTATGCATGTAAGAAAATATGATATGCATCCCGACCCCCTTACTATAGGGTTAGCTTTAGGTGGGGTTTCATATGTCTCATCTTACATGACACACAAAATATGCACATATTGTGAAAAAGCTGGACACATAGCATCTAGGTGTCACATTAAGATGAAAGTGGAATCCGGTGGAAAAATATTTTGAAAAATTAGAGGAAACACTACTAACCCCCGTGGACTCAAGAAAATGTGGGTACCAAAAATTATTTTTCCTTCTCATGTATAGGAACATTCATTGGAGAAAATGAGCTTCACCAAGTGGTTTTTGGATAGTGGATGTTCAAGACAGATGACTGAAAATACAACTATATTAGAAGTTGTGTAAACCACAAATAAAGGATTCGTTATCTTTGGAGACAAAACGAAAGGAAAAAATCTTGGCATAGGTAACATTGGTAAAGGTTCCTCAACCATTATAAAACAAGTGTTATTAATTAATGAATTGAAATATAATTTACTTAGCATTAGTCAATTATGTGATAATGGCTGCAAAGTCATTTTTGAAAAGGATTCTTGCACTATCATGGATAGCTCAAACAATGAAATAGACTTTGTTGCCAATCGTGTTAGAAATGTGTATGTATTCTATCTAAATGACCTTATAGCTCATGGTATTATATACCTTTCCATGCATGACAATAATGAGTTATCTTTGGCATAGAAGATTAGGCCATGTATTTTTCAATTTTCTAAATAAATTATCCTCAAAAGAGCTTGTTAGAGGACTGCCCAAAATGAAGTTTGATAAAAGCAAAACTTGTGATGCATGCCAATTTGGAAAACAAATCAAAACTTCTTTTAAACCCAAGAAAATGATTTCTACCTCAAAACCCCTTTAATTAATTCGTATGGATTTGTTTGGATCAATGAGGACCACTAGCCTTGGTGGTAAGAGATATACTTATGTGTTAGTTGATGACTTCTCAAGATTTACTTAGACTTTATTTCTTGGACAAAAGGATGAAGCCTTTTCTGAATTTTCAAAACTGTTCAAATGCATCCAAAATTCTATTAGATGCAAATTGATTTTTATTAGAAGTGATAATGATAGAGAATTTTGCAACAATGAATTTACACACTTTGGTGATGAAAATGGACTATTTCACAATTTCTCAGCAGCTAAAACACCTCAACAAAATAGTATCGCTAAGAGAAAAAAATCGAACTTTATAAGAAATGGCTAGATCTATGATTTGTGAAAACTCCATTCCAAAATACTTTTGGCCTGAAGCTGTTAGTACAACATGCTACATTGTAAACCAAGTAATGTTGAGACCATTTTTGAGAAAAGCACCATTTGAATTTATGTTTGATAAAACTCCTAATTTAAGGTATTTGGTTGCAAATGTTTTGTCCTTAATACCCATGACAATCTTTGAAAATTTGATAGCAAATCTGATGAGACTATATTTCTTGGATACTCTTCCAATAAAAAGGCATATAGAGTGTACAATAATAAAAAAAAAACTCTATGTGTGGAAGAATCCGTACATGTTATTTTTTATGAATCTAATACTTATGTTTTAATGAAAGATGATGATGATGTAGGAGGTTCAAAGGAAGTAAGGGAATACCAACACAAAGCACTACCGCTAGATACTCATGGAAAAGAAGAAGAAATTGAAGAACAACAAGTTGAATAAGGAAGGCAACAAATTGAATTATCCACGGATCAAGAATTACCAAGGGATTGGAAATACAAAATCGGTTATCCAAAAGAACAAATCATTGGTAATCCAAGCTATGGAGTTAAAACTAGATGGTATTGCATAGATAACTTTGCTCTACTCTAAGTATAGAACCTAATTGTATTGATGTAGCATTGCTTGATGAATTTTAGATAATTGATATGCAAGAAGAACTAAACCAATTTGAAAGAAATCAAGTTTGGAAACTTGTCCCTAGACCACTTGATCATCCAGTTATTGGTACCAAGTGGGTATTTAGAAACAAACATGATGAAAATGGAGATGTCGTTAGAAATAAAGCTAGATTGATTTCCCAAAGATTTAATCAAGAAGAGGGTATTGATTATGATGAGACATTTGCTCCTGTTGCTAGATTAGAATCCACAAGAATACTTCTTGCCTTTGCATCATTTAAAAATTTCATGCTTTACCAAATGAATGTTAAGAGTGCATTTCTAAATGGTTTTATTGAGGAAGAGGTGTATGTAGAACAATCTCCGAGTTTTATTCATGAGCATTTTCCAAATCATGTTTTCAAACTTTCAAAGGCTCTTTATAATTTAAAACAAGCCCCACGAGCTTGGTATGAAAGGCTTAGTGGATTCTTACTTTCAAAAGGGTTCTCAAGAGGCTTGATCAACACCACATTATTTATCAAATTAGAAAAATCTGGTGATCTTCTTATTGCTCAAATTTATATTGATGATATCATTTTTGATGGCACTAATGATTCTTTGTGCAAGATATTTGCTAAGACAATGCAGCAAGAATTTGAAATGAGCATGATGAGAGAACTAAATTTCTTTCTCGGACTACAAATTAGACAAACCAAGGATGGAATCTTCATAAATCAAGCTAAGTATGTCAAAGAACTGCTAAAAAAGTTTGGTATGAATGAAGCTAAAAAATCTGCAGGCCTATGAGCATTTCCATAAACCTTGACAAGGATGAAAAGGGTAAGAAGGTAGATGAATCTAAGTATAGCTGTATGATTGGAAGTTTACTCTATCTCACTGCTAGCCGACGAGATATTATGTTTTCAATTTGTCTTTGTACCCGATTTCAATCATGTCCAAAAGAATCACTCCTATGTACAGTAAAATATATCGTTAGATATCTAATTGGCACATATGATTATGGCTTATGGTATCCTTGTACTAACACATTTGATTTTATAGTATATACCGATGTGGATTATTCGGGCTATAAAGTGGAAAGAAAAAGCACAAGTGGCCATTGCCAATTTCTTGGACACTCTCTAGTGTCATGGCACAGCAAGAAGTAAGTATGTGTATCCTTATCCACAATCAAGTGTTAGTGTTATGCCCTAGAGACAATCACTTCTATGTTATATATGACATATTTTATTTTAATAAAAGGCACTATTTATCTTACAGTTTCTTTTGTTTAATTTTATATAATATAACTGTTAGATAAAGTCCCTAGTACAATACTATGTTAAAGAAATCATGATAGAGATCATGATACGAGATTCCTACTACACTATATAGTGTTAGTACTTAAATAGTCCCTAGTCATAGTATTAATTAGACAGGACATTATTAATGCGTTATGACTAGCATGTGTTAGACTTCCTAATTTGATCAGGCGGTGGTTCTTATATCCATGAGTATTGAGATCTCAAAGATAACACGCGGATGCTTGTTAATAGAACAAGTTCATTGGATAACCTAGCTATGGGATAATTACATGGATAACTATTTAGTGCCAGTGATATAATCTCAATATAGCAAACGTGCAAGTATCCTTAGACTTAAGATCTTCAAAGTACTTTGTTTGCTGAGCATTGTGCTTTGATTCCAATATCTAGAGCTAGATCGAGGGCCGCCTATGGGATGGATATTGAGTACATTGTGAGGTAAACAAAAGTAGTTCAGAGGGTCAATAAAGGATTCACCACTCTTAATAGTAGGGGCGAATATTTCACGGCCACTTGTAGGAATTATTACTTGAGAAGTCCTTGGCCAAGGCGACTATGTATTGGAAACAGTTCCAATTGATACACATTTAGAGTTGTGGGTTCCTGGTACAAGTACTATTATATTTGAGCCATAATTAATATATATTGTGGAGGGAGTTGGCACTAATTTTGTACTCCAAACCGAATGAGATATTGTATGGTGAAAGGAGTTAATTGCACTGTAGTTTGTTATTGAAGGGTTCATGTCAAGCCACTTGACTTCTTGGACTCTTGGGTGGTCATGATGTGTTGCTAGATATCGCTCATGATCTGGGAATATGGGTTTATTAATTGATGAATTAATAAACCAATCATGATTAGAATCAATATAATTAATTCTAATTAATTATGGATTATTAATCTCCAAGACGTTTAGATTAATTCATGTTCGCTACCAATTGACTGGGAAATCTAATAGGTCACATACAATAGATGATTATATACTCAAGATATTATTTGATAACATAGTGGGGTTAATTTCAAGAAAGAGAAGTTGTTGTGGTCAAATTATAATTAGTTATAATCTATGGTCTAAATTGTAATTGTGAGAACTTGATGTTTCCAATTATAATTAGGGAATTCTGACTATTTTAGAATTCTTAGATGGAGGATTTTTTAGCAGGATTTTTGTGTTATATAGGATATACACACGAAACCCTAATACAGGTGTAAGACACACTCCAACCCTAGCAACACATGATCTCTCCATCTTCTTCGTCTCGTTTTTCCTGAAAAACAAGAAGAACCCTAGCCGCCACTTTAGTTTATGCTAGCACATAAACATCTTGGTGCTTGAGTGTGATCCTCTGTGTGGATTTCTATTAGAGATAATGACACACTGTGACTATAATGCTTGGACGTTCAACTCTTGTGGTGTTCGATCAAGAGGATTGTTGGATCGCGCCTCGACTTGAAGAAGGAAAATTTTGTTTTCCACACAATCAAAGAAAGGTAAAAAGCTGTTACATTTGTTCTTTTTATGTCTTGTTTTCCACACATATGCGGATCCTGGGTGGTATCTCGTTCTTATTTTTCTGCTATGCCATATATGATATGCGTGAGATACCCAACACCAAGGCTAAATATATTGTAGGTGGAAGCTGCTACGCACAAATCTTGTGGATGAAAAATACATTGCTTGATTTTGGTCTTAACTTTAATTGTGTACCCATATTATATGACAACACAAGTGCTACCAATCTAACTAAGAATCCTATTCAACATTCTAGGGCCAAGCATATAGAAGTTAAACATCATTTTATCCAAGATCATGTACTTAAGGGCAATGTATATGTTGAATATATCTCAACTGAAGAACATCTCGCCGATATCTTTACAAAACCTCTGGTCGAAGAAAGATTCGGTAATCTGAGAAGAGGTTTAGGAATTACAAAAATATGACTGATATTTTTGCACAGGACTTTTATTTTGTAGAACCTTTGAAGACAGAGCTTTTGGATGCAGTATTTTAATCCAAAACTCTTTGCAAGAAGTTCCGTTTGGATGCACATTTTGGATTGGGCCTAAATCCAAAACGAAATCATCTTTGATGCTTTGTATTTCCCTTTTAAAATAACTGCTTATAGATTTTCATTTTTGAATTTCAAAATGCTTGTGCTTTTCTCAAGACGGCTTTTTAAAATCTCTGATTAAAGTGGCATTTTCAATGTACTTGAGTGTACTTCTATCACAACTTCCTAGGTACTCATAAAGGACTTTTTCTCCCTTCTGTCTTTCGAACTCTGGAAACGACCATTCATCACTCCGTTTTCCTCAAAATCCTCTGAGTTCTTCCTTTCTGAACAACTGAGTGTTCAAACCCTCATCCTTCTACTGAAATGGAAAAAAAAAAAATATCAACCAAACTAAAACCAAAGAAGGTTTGAAAAATATCTCCAATGATGAAGAAGAAGTCACAGTAATGAACAAAGGAAAAGAAATTGCACCAGATTTTTCGGCTTCCCACTATGACTCATCAAAATCATCTCCATAACAGGAGAGTTTTGAAACTTAGGTACTTCGATTTTTAGATTCAAAAAGTGAGTCAGATTATAATGATTGGGTCTCGAGAAATAGAACTGTAATTATTGGCTACCGAGTAAATCCATCATCTTTCCTAAATTTCTCCAATGTGTTAAATATGTTTGAATTTGTTGGTTGGGGTAGTCTACTGTCGGTTGATGAAAAACTGTTTACCTCACTCAATTGGGAATTCTATGCTAATGTAAAGAAAAGGCGACTTGAGAAAACTGGAGGAGGGTTTATGATCAGATGTTACGCCTCTAGAGTTGGGAGTAAAAATATTGAGTTCGACCACCGTTTGTTAAACCGAGTGTGTGAGGTTAAAGATGGAGGAATCCAATATTTTGAACAGAATAAATTTCTAGAAGGAACTAACATGTTTGATTTAGAAAAGTTTGAAGAAATATTTGCTGGTGGAAGGAGTTTTAAGAATTTTGGTGATAGAAACACAAAGTGGTAAAATGGAGAAGGCAGGATTCTGCACCACATGGTGTCAACCATGGTGGTCCCAAGTTTTGGTCACAAAACCTCCATTAATATAATGCAAATGGTGATTATGTTAGCATTGGCTGATGGGAGGCAAATAAATTTTGGGTTCTTGGCTGCCAAATTAATGTTGTAGACTAGAAACACCTCTAGCAAGGCATTGCTATATGGGAATTTGCTGACAAAAACTGTTCAGACACTTTGCTGTTGATTTAAATTCAGTCCTCTCTTCAACTTCAAAAATGAATGTATACAGCTTTGAGTCTTTCGAGTGCATGGGATATGTAAGATTGGAAGATGAATGAAAGCTGCTACGTGATACAGCTGGAGATGAAAGGGAAAAGCTGTTGAAAGTGAAAGCTGAAGGCAAAAATGCCCCGTCTATTGGAGTTAAAAGAAAACTTGAGGAAGAACCCCAGGAAGAATCCTCTGCCAAAGGGAAAGAGCGGGCTCAAGACAAAGGATTATTTGAAAGCATCTTAGATGCCATCACTTCTCTGGCTGTTAAATTAGATGGCCTTAGTGTAGAAATTCAAACTCTTGGAAACAGAATGACTATTGTGGAGGAGAAGCTAAGAATGGATGAACCGGCGTCTACTACATCAGCACCTTCTCCAACAAAGGAAACAGTAGAGAAAATAGTCCTTAAGGAAGAAACTACTCGAGATCAAACTGTTGAGGAAATGACGGTCACTGGGCACAGCAAAGAAGAATCCCCACATCAGAAAGATATAGCACCCCCTGCCCCCTCTGAACCTTATGTCTCATATGAGAAGAGACAGAAACATGTGGTGGTTAAAAAGAAATTAAGTACGCTTACTGGACAACATTCCAGAAAAGATGCCGGGTTAAAGATTGAAACAGCTTACATCTCCCGAGTGACCAGATTAGTAGACTGCACTCCAGCCAACCTCTACCTAGACTAAAATCAATTCTCATTGATATCTTAAACAATTTTTAATTCTCGTTTTAGCATCTGAATAATTTATTTTCTATTTTTTAACTAATATCTCTGCTCAACTTATGAATGCTTCATATCTATATATATACTTCTCACTGCTTCATTTATATTACTCTTCATTTTGATTGATGACAAAGGGGGAAAATGATAGTTGGATTGAGATTGTTGTGTCTGCCTATTATGCAAGATAAATTACTGATTGTGATTGGGTAAGTGCTGATTTCGTTGGTTGTGTTGTGATTGTTGTACTGATCAGGAAAGAATACTGGCAATTTAATTGTACACCACTGTGATTCATATGCTTGCATGTTATGCTAGATAAATTACTGATTGTGATTGGGTAAGTGCTGATTTTGTTGGTTGGGTTGTGATTGTTATACCGATCAAGAAAGAATAGCAGGAATTTAATTGTATACCACTGTGACTCATATGCATGCATGTTATGCTAGATAAATTACTGATTGTGATTAGGTAAGTACTGATTTCGTTGGTTGTGCTGTGATTGTTGTACTGATCAAGAAAGATTGGCGGCAATTTAATTGTACACCATTGTGACTCATATGCCTACCTATTATGCTAGATAAATTACTGATTGTGATTGGGTAAGTGTTGATTTCACTGGTTATGTTGTGATTGTTGTATTGATTAGGAAAGAATGGCGGCAATTTAATTGCACACCACTATGACTCATATGCTAATTCTGAATATTGTCTCTAAATATGGTTAAGATCCTGTAATTCTTTCTATGAAATTCATGATAGGATTTGGATAAACTGCAAGCTATGCAAATTTTAATGATTTATGATCTGTGATCTCAGTTTACTGAGGTCCAAAAAGGAAACCAGTTTGATATCCTGTTTGTCGTTAATAGTGTTCTCTTTAGGTATAAAGGTATAATTGAGACTAGAGTTGTTGGTAATTTTTTTTTTGGTGAAAATTATTGATATGATTCTGTGATATATTCATTGATAAACATCTTAGATTGTTAAGATAGCTATTCTGATATCTCTTGTTGCATAAAACCTTTCTTAAAGACTAAAACTCTTTGAGAAAACTAGGATGGATCAAAATTTCTGAAAATCTATTGTCTCTTGCGTTATGATAGGAGGAGTTTTGGACACATATTCTCTTCATCCAAAAGTCCAGTCCAAAAATGAGTTCTTTTAAAGGAGTTAGTTTTTGTCTTATCATGATCTTATTTTTGGTCACATGGTTTGGACATCTAATACCTAAACTCCGAAAAGTTCCATACTCTCCTTCACCTAGTTTTGGATGCACATTTTGGACGTACAAAGGTTGACTGCAGTTTTTTTTCTCATACTTTATAGATATTTATATATGCACATATTAAGAGGGAGCATCTCATCTTATGATTTATTTGCTATACCTTTTTTTATACATTTTTATACAAATTGTTTGCTATTCTTTTAAGGAATAGTCATGTGATGGAAGAAAGGAGGATATGGATATTGGTTGGGCCATAGGCTCATTGAGCTATGTTTGTGAGTATATGCTTTAATTTTTTTTATCTTAATCTCATAAGAACTCTTTGAGTCTTATGATGAGAGATTGCATTTCAACGAAAAATATTATTATTTTTCTCAGTCTAACATGTTTGTACTGTACATATCATTATTATTTATCATAAATCCTATCAAGTTTGTCATATCTCAAAAAGGCGGAGATTGTTAGCCCTAAGGGCGGTCTCGTGTGTTTTGACTTATGACAAACATTGATGATGACTAACTTGTGTGATCTGCTTGTTATAGGACATGTTTGACCTCAGGTCTTCCAATGCATACACATAATATTACTAAGCAACTCTTGAAGCAATAGAATCCGAAAATGGAAAATCAAGAAAAAGATAAAGCTTGAGAGATTGCAAATAAAGAATTCGTTGTTGATGAACCTTAGACTAGGAATCCTTGTTAAGGTATCTCTCCATGAATATGTCTATGTCTTCTTTAGTTTTTTATTCAATTTAATTTTATCATAAAGCACTAAAACAAAAGATTTCAAGGTTTTAAAAATCCTCAGAACTTTGGATTCAGCATTTG
Organism: Voacanga thouarsii; assembly: GCA_026120185.1. NCBI lineage: Eukaryota > Viridiplantae > Streptophyta > Magnoliopsida > Gentianales > Apocynaceae > Voacanga > Voacanga thouarsii. Next base: position 1,591,926 of record JANUWF010002285.1, read on the forward strand.
GGTGACCCTTCATCTAGAAACTACGTCCAAAACTCTGTGAACAGTAACAAATTGATTTTGCCTGAAAAGTGCCAATTTAAACTTACCTTTTGGATGCACTATCATCCAAAACATGTGTCCAAAACACTAGTAAATCTAACAGCGAAAACTAAATATTTTACAGCCGTTGGTGCTCTACCTTATGACTCTATATAGAGCTTCAAAACTCGATTTGAAAGTAGATTTTTGTCATATCCTTCTAAGAAATTCTCTTGCTCTTTAGAGAACAAAAATTTCCTTTATCAAAGTGCTTCAAAGTGAAATCAAATTGTGTCTAAAAGGTAAAAGTATTTATGCCTATTCTTGGTGCATATTTGCTTAAAGAAGTGAGCCACTTTTGTTTCATTTATCTTCAATCATCTTTGTGTATCAAGGTTGTGCTTTAAAACGTATTTGGGGTGAACCTTGATTTGTTGGTTGATTGAGAGGTTTTGGAAAATCAAGTATGGTGATCCTTTCTCGTATTTGGTACAGATTGATACCTTTGAGTTTAGTAAATGAAATCTGGTTGAAAATCTTTAAGTGTAAGATTAAGGTAGTGGATGTAGATCTTGGTAGATCGAACTACTATAAAATCTATGTCATAATTCTCTGTATTTACTTTTAGCGTTTATTTTTGGACAACATGCAAATCGTCCCTACCTAGATTTTCTTAGTTTCTTATAGAAATTCTTAAAGGCATTCACCAACCCATCTTTAACCCAGCATTAATTGCATCGTGCATTTTACCCCTTTCTAAATCTAGATATTTCTGAAAAATTCTCACTGTTACAAGTGTCATTGATCTAAGATTCAAAGAACATTTCTATCCTTCAAAACAAATTTTTTTGGGGGGGGAAATTTTAGTTTGCCAAAAACCTTATTCACCTTCCTCTAAGATTTTTTAGGGCCAACATGCATAGTGAAGAGAAATCCACTTTCTTGAGGCTATGAATTCCCTAAAGCAAAATAAAGAAATATGTTTTTTAAAAAAATGCTAGAAAAAATATGATGATTAAAAAGGGGATAATACGATGTGTAAAGAGAAATCCATGCACTTGAGGCTATCAATTCCCTAAGTCATTAGAAAAATGCAAAGGAAAAAATTAAGAGTTCTTTTCTTACATCATAACTTAAGTTGTGCAATTTTGGGAATTATAATGCTTGAGTTGGTAGATAGCTTGGCTTATGTAATTCATGTTATCTATATTTTAACTTGAAGAGTGAAATAATTTTCTTAGACTAAGGTATACACTTGATTAATTTGACTTCAAGAGTTTTGTAATGTCCTATCTTATGTTTCAAAGTTTGAATTATATTCAAAAGGTATGAATGACAAAAGTTTTATCTAAAGCTTATAGAGAAGTTATAATCCTTGCTATGTAAACAAAATTTTTGGAATGAGAAAAAACTTGTGTTTTCTTGATAATTTTCTTATATAAGTGTTTTGTTTGAGGACTAGCAAAAGTTCAAGTGTGGGGGTATGTGATAGGGGCTAAAATCACCATTATTTTTCTAGTTATTTTGAGATTGTTTTGAGATACATTTGTTGTAATAACTAGGCATATTTCTTCCTATTAGAAATTTTACTTGTAAAATGTATTTTTGGAAAATTTATGTAGATTTGAGTTAAATTGGAGTAAAATTAGAGTAATTCTAGAATGCACTTGGTGCCAGGCCCAACCAAGGGACCAGGTACGGGGTCTATTCTGGTCAAGCAGAGGAAACAGGACAAATTTTAGGAAGAAAACATAACTGACCTGGTGCTAGATGGGTTGATTGGACCTGGTGTTAGGTCCATTCTATCTGGCAAGTAAAAACAAAGCAAAAAAACTAGAAGAAGAATATATTGCACTTGGCGCTAGGTGGGTCAACTGGACCCGACACCATGTCCATTCTGGAAGGTGAAAATTCTCTGCACGAATTTGAAAATTTTTCAAAGGTTCTGGTATTTTCTAATTCCTACTCGGCCAAGATTCCTAAAGCAATGAATTTAGCATTAAAGAGGCCTATAAAAGCAAGAGAAAATACAAGAGAAAAGATATATAGAGAGGAGGATCCAAGAGCTAAAATTCCAATCACTCATTGAAGGAAGAATTCACAAAATCAAGGAGGGTTGTTCAAGGCAGTCTTCAAGTGTAAAGAAAGAGACTTGTTTATAGGTGCTTTCTTTTATCTTTGTTTTCTTTTCTCTAAACAATTATGTGTTCAATGTTTTTATTATAATTTAATATTATTTTGGATTCATGATTTTGTGTTGATTTAGTTATTTGATCAATTCTTTATCATCTTTGGTGTTTGATTATTTGTTATTATTGGTCATTGATGGAAGTTCTTCTAATTGACTAGACAAAACAATGTTAGGAGTTTCATTGCATTGATTTTGTATTTGTTAAATCTTAATGGTCTTGAATGATGAAGTTAAGATTATAGGATTAAAGTAATCAAATATTAGTTTATTTCACCTCGACCAAAGGGTTATTAGCTAATTTCATGCTTATAAGGAATTGAGCTTAATGCATATTTTGGTTATGTTAGCTTGATTGACAAATCTGTTAATATGAATCTAAATATAGTGATTCCATGGATTGACCAACGAAGTGGAATTTATCTAAGTAGATTCATGACTTGGGAAATAATTGAATTTTACTTTATATTCATTCATGATGCTAAAATGATAATTAATTGAGAGAATTACTAGTTGGTTCGTTATCATGTTTTCTAGGATAATTGTTTAAATTACATATACCTACATTCTTGAGTTGTATATATATATATATATATTTTTATTTTCTCACTTTATTGGGTTGATTAAACAATGAATGAAGATTGATTAGTGTGTACTTGTTCCTTTGAGTATCGATACTCGTTAATTCCATATACTATGCTTGCGATGTGTATACTTGCTCGTATGTGTATTTTAGGATTAATGTTTTAATTAAAACTTGACTAATGGATGGATTTAAATTTCATGAGTTTTATATACCCAAAATTTATGCATCATACCACCCTTGTGATTTTCTATGACAATCTGAATAACCTAGGGCCCTAGGAACATGACTTAGTATTATATGCTTTTGGGTAGCTCCCAGAAATAAGTGGGTACATACGGGAAGTTATGGAGTATCGGATTAGATATCTAAGGATGGTAGATATTATTGAGAGAGATGTAAGTACATTTTTCCTATCTCAGTAATAGGTGTTACATAGAGGAATATTTTAGATATTACACCTGTAGGTCAAAGATAATGCATTTGCAGTAATATTCTTTGGGTTAATATTTTCATATGTTGATAAATTGAATATTTAAAATGATAAAATATAACTATTTTATTAGTAGGGGTATTTTAGTCACTTTAATAGCCAAGAATAAGATATCTTTTAGTCCCGAAAATAGATCAAGTAACCTTAAGTAATTTATTTACTATGTGGGCTTACTAAATAAAATAATTAATGGAAGAATTATTTTAAGAATCTAATTAATTATTTATTTGGACTACAAAAATTTAATGGGCCAATTTAATTAAATTAGTTTATTAATTAATTACCTTGAGTAATTATATTGGGCCCAAGAGGATCAATTAATTAATTGAAGAACATATTAATTAAGTCTTGGACTTATTTAACATGGTAGGTCGGACGCTTGGCCCACTAGTGAGAAAGAGGAGTAGGCCCAGGGTTTTTGTAAACCCTGGGCAGTCATCTTTAAAAGGAAAAGAATGGGGCGGTGGAGTAAAAAAAAAAAAAAAAGAAAGAGAATACAGAGGTTGGGGCTATTGTTTTCTTATGCGTGTGTTATGTATTGTGCATGAGCATTGTTCACATAAGAAAAAAAACAACATAAATAGTTTTCTTTGCTAGCCACTATCTTCTTCTTCTTTCTCTCTTGTTTTAGCTCTCCCGTGTTCTTTCTTGTTTCATCCATTGTTCCTATTTTCACCAGTAGGTTAAGCCACTAAGGTTAGAGAATATTCTAGAAGACTAAGAGCTAGCAAATTGGTACGTGCTTCATGCGATAGAGTAGGCAATTAGTAGGCATTCTTGTAGAACAAATCTTCAATAGAAATCAGGAAGCACTGTCCAATCCAACCCTAGCATCAGTTGTTCATCCTAAGCATAATAACAGTAATCTTAGATCACTTAACATGAAATTTTTTTAAAAGCCTTTTCCACTGCACTTGTCTAATTTTTCCCGTGATCCTTTCAAGTCGTAGAGCTACTAGTTTAATCTAGGAGCAAGCTTAGGTCAATAACTAAAAAATGTGGTTTATTTACTAATAAAACTCAATTTTGTGATTGCTTTGGATCCCTCATGGTTTCTCATATGGATAGATATTGTGTACGCCTTGTGTGTGGAGGCATATACATGTATTCATTGTTATTTACTTTTCAATATAATTTGTGTAAGCCTCATTTTGAAAGTTATAGGCAATTTTTATTGTTTAAATTTAGTATACTAGAATTTTTGTAATAATCATGGTATTGAAAAACATCACATGAAGAAGAAAGAGGAGGAAAATTAGAAGGAAGAAAACTACGTAGTGCATGTTTAGGAAAGAATTAGCCTATCGATTGGAAACAAGTCGGCGGCCATTTTTGCAGCAATAGAATAGCCGACCCATGGAATTGAGGAGTCGGTGACCGACTATCAACAAAGGAGGTAAGGTTGGCTTCATCAAGCCATGGACTGGCTATGAGAAATAAAAAGAAAGCCAGCCCTTGGCTTCTAAAGCCTTAGACCAGCTAGGCTATGGACATAATGAAAGTCGATGGCCATTTTTTGTGCAGCCAAGGATTGATTTGGCTATGGTTTTTAAACAGTTTAGATCTGGAATCGAGTTTCCTAAAGTGCTACTATTTATTTTCAATTTTCTTTGTAACTTTCTTTTTTTCTTTTAGGTCTCATATCACACGATGTTATTTTCTTGCAATGGTTGTTTATCTTGGATGAATATTTTTGCATGAAAATAGTTAGTAAAGGTGGAACCACTTTAGGACTGAATAGGAACAATAAAAATATTTAATGTGTTTAATCTATTATGTGGGCACTTCGGAATTAAAGGATAGAAAGAGTATGAAAATTGTCTACTGTTTTTGGAGCATGCTTTTTCCATACTCTAGCAAACCTAGGTGCATGACCAAAGTCTTGGGAAATTGATAAAGAAAAATGTTTTTTTTGTTTAACTAAAAGGTTTATTAACTTGAAACAAAATTAATCATTGATTATTCTCTCAAAGGGTATTTGTTGGGAAATATGCCCTCCTAGACTAGGTTTCTGATGTAAACATCGAATGTTTTAATAAAAGAATTTATTCTCAGAAATTTTTTGTTAATTTATATTTTATTTGTGCACAATTACATTTGGAAAAGACCCATTATGTTAAGTAAGTGGTCCATGTGAATGGTGGTCTTTCACAGTAAAGTATGGACCGTGGGTTACTTGACACATAAATGTTTGTTCTTAACCGATTGATGAGAATAGGAATCGCATCATAGCTAGGTTATTATGTTATGAATTCTAAATAGGGAATGGCTTACTTTTAGCAAATGAGTAGTTCACTCACTTCATGACATAAGCGTATTTCAAATACGTAAAATAGGACCCGTAATAGTGGTTTCTTAAAGTACTATATGGTAAAAACCTAGACTACTACTACTACAGCGTGAACTAATACTCTGCGACTTAAATATGAGTTGGTGGTCTGACGAAGCTGGAAGCATATACTTTGATATGCTTTAGTTGAGGTTCTATCGTATGACTAATATACTTGCATATTGCGTATATGTGACTGGTTAGTTAAGACAGACTTGTACAAGATAGTTTCTATATTATATCGCCCATTATGGTTATCTGAATGATCTAAATATCTAGGGCCCTGGGAAACATGACTTGGATATTTGCTTTAGGGTAACTCCTTTGGAAAGCAGAAACAATCTAGGAAGTCATGGATCATTGGACTAGAAGCCTAAGTATTGTAGATGTCATTTAGAGAGGTGTTAGTACATTTCTTCCTCTCTAATGCACGTCAATGTATAGATGGGTATTTTAGTCATTTCAACTGTAGGTCGGAGACTTTGCTAATGCGGCATTGTTCTTGGAGTCAATATTTCCTTATGATGATATTAGGAAATATTTAAAATGCAAAATACAGCTATTTATATGGTAAGGGTATTTTGGTTATTTTAGTAGCCAATGCGGTGTGTTTTTTGGTCCCCAGTATAGACCGTAAGTCCTAATTATATACAGGTTAAGAAATTGGTCTTAAATTAAATTAAATGAAATTTTTTTATTTAAGTAGCCTGATTTAATTATTAGGCTAGAATAAAAGAAAGGTCCACACAGAGAGAGAGAGAGAGAGAGAGAGAGAGAGAGAGAATTAATTAAATTAGTTTGGTGGGTTAATTAATTGTTCAGGGCTTTTGCCCAGTTTGAATAATTAAAGATTGAGTTGGGACTAAACTAATGTAGTTTTATTAATTGGACTAGTTTTTTTTTTTTTTTTGCTGGAAAATTAATTATTTACTAGGCCATTTATTTGGTTCTAATTAGAATAATAAATTTGGTTCAAGAGGCTAAACTAAGAGCCCAATGGGCCAAATTAAAAGTCCAGTTTTACCTAAGGTTTTATTTAGGTTAAATAGGAAAATAGAGAGTAATGGCGTTGTCTTCTCTAGGAAAAATAACTCTCTTTTCTCTTTGGAAAAATCCCTTAGTCTTGTGAGTCGTCACCAAACGTGAGTTAGGCAGGCTATATATTGGAAGATCAGAGGAAAGTTGGCGTTTACATACATGCACAGATGTAGTAGGAGGCTTATAGGAATCGCACCAGAGGTTTCCACCAATGCACTTACCCCAGTTTTACATACTCTAGTCCAGCTAATTTTGAGAACAAGAAGAGGTAAATATTTTTTTTCCCTCCTTCATGCAAAGCCACTGTGCTACTGCGTTTTTCCTTCTTGTTCTGCCATTGGTTTTCACTGTGTTTAGTTTGCTCTTTGATCTTCAGTATTATCCTTGATATAGAGAATATTTGGATTTAGAGATTCTATGTAAAGTTAATATGAAATCAATTTAATTAAGTTTTTGAAAAACGTTTTTGTTCTAAAACAAGAGATCAATATTTCTTGTTTATTTTAGAAAATATTTTTGAAATCATTAAGTTCTAACTTGAGTAAAATTAATCCATGGTAAACCTCTCAAAGGGTATCATCCTTGACATGGAGGTTTTATGAATTTAGATATTTTACATAAGTTAGTGTGATACTTAATGAAGTTTTTAAAAAAAAAAAAAATTAAGAACACTTATTTCAAAAGACTAAGTAGGAGAATGGTTCCAATCATCCCACGGCTTCCATCACAATTCATGTTAGAGATTGTGGGTTTCCTCGCAGCACCCTGGGAGTAAACCCGTATAGGATTGAGATTCTACAAGGATCTAGAACTAATAAATGGATATAATTGATGCTCAGAATACGTGCAATGATCAGCTAGCCCTTGTTGGAGGTTATAGCACTAGGCCAATCCATAGAAAATGAGAAGAAATAGCCATCCTACCATTGGAGTTATCTTCTAAATCATTACCTAGAAGAGTAGTTATTTAGTAGTGGTCAATACACTTAGCTTAGAAAAACTATTAACCTTCTTAGGAAGCTATTTCAATTTTTCTAAGAGCCAAACTAATCATATTATAGATAATAGTAAAAAAAAAGTTATATATTGTCAGAATATAATATGAGGAAAAAGTGCACAAATTATTAGTTTATTTTACAAAAATTGAGAATTTTTATTTTTTGAATTTTACAAATGGCTAGTAAGTTTCCATTAAGAAACGCAGTTTTGACATCCATTTGCCAAATCTCATAATCATAATATGCTGCTATGGCAAGAAAAATTCTAATAGATATAAGCATTACAATTGCTGAAAATGTTTCATCATAGTCTATACCATGAGTTTGTCTATAACCTTTTGCAACCAGTCGTGCTTTGTAAGTATGCACATTTCCCTCCATGTCTATTTTATTTTTGAAAACCCAGTTACACCCAATGGTTTTTGAACCTTTAGGTGGATTAACTAAAGTCCAAACTTGGTTATCATACATGGATTTCATCTCAGACTTCATAGCCTTTAACCATTTTCCACAGTCAGAACTCTTAATGGCTTCTTGATAGGAAGTGGGCTCATCATTAACCATAAGCTCCATATTGTGATCATTACTGATAAGAAATTGATATCTCTCAGGTTGTTGACGAACCCTATCAGATCTTCGAGGTCCTTGTTCTACAGAAGTAAGCTCATCTTGAACTTGTGAGCCATCTAATCGAGGTTCATTATTCAGTTCAGGTACTAATGGTGGCTCTCGAATCTCATCAAGATGTATTTTACTCCCACTGATTCTTTTGGAAATAAATTCTTTTTCAAGAAAGAATCCATTTCGAGCAACAATTACTCTATTTTCTTTTGGGAGATAAAATTGATATCCTTTAGTTTCTTTATGATACCGCACAAATATGCATTTATCCGATTTATGTGCAAGTTTATCAGATAATAATCGCTTTACATAAACTTCACAACCCCAAATCTTGAGAAATGACAAACTAGGTTGTCTCCCAGTCCATATCTCATATGGCGTTTTCTGAACCGATTTAGATGGAACTCGATTTAGTATGAATGCAGCAGTCTCTAGGGCATAACCCCAAAAGGAGATTGGAAGATCAGTTTGACTCATCATTGATCGAACCATATCTAATAAAGTCCGATTTCTCCATTCAGATACACCATTCCATTGAGGTGTTCCAGGTGGAGTTAATTAGGAGATAATTCCACAATTTTTAAGATGCTCGTCAAATTCGTGACCTAAGTATTCACCACCTCGATCTGATCGAAATGTTTTGATACTTTTGCCAAGCTGATTTTGTACTTCATTTTGAAATTCTTTGAATTTTTGAAACGATTTAGATTTGTGTTTCATCATATACAGATAGCCATATCTGCTAAAATCATCTGTAAAGGTAATGAAGTACTGAAATCCTCATCTAGCATGTGTATTCATTGGTCCACATACATCAGTATGTATTAGGCCCAATAAATCAGTTGCCCTTTCATTTTGTCTCTTAAAAGGCGCTTTAGTCATTTTGCCTAATAAACAAGAATCGCATGTTTCGTAAGATTCTAAATCAAACGATTTTAAAAGCCCATCATTATGAAGCTTTGTTATGCGTTTTTCATTTATATGGCCCAAATGACAATGCCAGAAGTAAGTCTGATTTAAATCATCGGATTTCAATCTCTTAGTATTTATATTATAGATAGCGTTGTTTGAAGATCCACGAAGATTGAGAATATAGAGCCCATTTGATAATGAAGCATCTCCATAAAAAATGCCATTTTTATTAATGGAGCAAATGTTATTCCTAATAACAAATTCAAAACCTTCTAAATCCAAACAAGAAACTGAAATAATATTCCTACTTATAGCAAGAACATAAAAACAATTATTCAGTTCTAAAATAAGCCCACTGGGCAAAATTAATTCAAAAGTTCCTACAGCTACTACAGCAACTTTTGCTCCATTCGTAACTCGTAGGTCCACCTCGCCTTTTGCCAAGGCTCTACTCCTTTTTAAACCCTGCACATTTACACAAATGTGAGATCCACAACCGCTATCCAATACCCATGAATCAGAAGTAGATAAATTAATTTCTATAACATAAATACCTGAAGCGGCAGTCTCACTGTCCTTCCTTTTCTTTGCTTCCAAATAGAGCTTGCAATTTCTTAACCAATGTCCTTGTTCTTCACAATGGTGGCAAGCTCCCTCCTTTGGTGTCTTAGCCTTAGGTTTGGGCTTGAGCTTGGACTTTGCCTTGTCATTGCCCTGACTAGCCATGACTCTGCCTTTTTGGTTGTTCTTTTTTCCTTTTCCTTTTTGAACCATTAGAACACTAGGAGTATTCTTCTTAATGTTTAGTTCAGCTTGTTTTAGCACCCCATGCAATTCAGTAATGGATTTCTCCATATTATGCATGTTAAAATTCATGACAAACTGGTCATACTCAGGAGGTAATGAGCCCAAGATCAAATCTGTGGCCATATCATGATTAACAGGAGCACCAAGCTTATCAAGATGATCAAGATAGCCCTTCATCTTAAGGACATGAGCACTTACTGAGGTGCCAGAAACCATCTTACATGCATTTAACGCCTTGTATGTTTCAAATCTCTCTTGTCGTGCTTGCTCTTGGAACATTTCCTTGAGATGCATAATCATGTCATATGCCTCTGCTTCTTCGAACTGTTTTTGAAGTTCAGAGTTTATGGTTGCTAGCATGAGGCAAGTAACATCGTTAGAATCATCTTTGTGCTTACCATAAGCATCTTTTCAGCTTTTGAAGTGTTATTTGCTGGAGCAGGGGGAATAGGATTTTCAAGAACATAGAGCCTTTTTTCTTGCTTAAGAACAATTCTTAAGTTTCGTGCCCAATCAAGAAAGTTAGTCCCACTAAGCTTGTCTTTCTCGAGCACAGATCGCAATGAATTATTCCAACTATTTGTTGCCATTATCTACATACAAAATATGCAAAGTAAATAATTTTGAGGCTTTAATGAAAAACTCCCACTAAAAGCATTTAAACTTTTGAAACTTCAACATTTTGATGTTTCGTAGTGGGAAAAATATATATATTTTTTCATAAATATTTTATTTTAATCATAAGTAAGCTTTGGCTTTAATCTTATAATTAAATAAAACTCAAATTTTAAATGAGATAGGCATCAAATGTCCCGGTTATATTATCTCATATAATGCCCTAGGCCCAAAACCATTTTGATAGCCCAGTTAAGTCAAACCATATCAAACATATGGAAAACTATTTTCCTTCTTGTCTCACTTAGATAATCAAAAGCATCCTACTTTGGCAGGAATGACCATATGATGATCCAAGTAATAATAAGTGTTTGATTTTGGAAGGCATTTAACACTTAATTTTTTTTAAATAAAAATTTGATTGTAGTAATCATGAAATAATCATATCAAATATGCATGCAGGACATAGATAAAAGTGACATAGTATGGCCCATAACCTATGTTGATCATCACGAGCAAAGTGAAGATCAAGATGGTCAATCTAGGTATATGAACTCCTTAAGCATTCTCTAATGCCTTGAGCATACTCCTCCTTGGTTGTAATTGTAGGCCGCCGTCTTCTTTTACATTAGATAGTAAAATTAAAATAATTCATATTCTAGGAAAGCAATACAATTCTACAATAATGAAAAATGACACGTAGGCCGTATTTAAAAATTACAACTTAAAACAACCATAATGTAACCTGCCAATCACATTGGGATAAAACGGGCCATGCTATGCACTATTCAAAATAATCCACAACTACAATTAAAACACAAACGAATAACACACAACGAACAGTTAGTCGGGGTTCCAAGGGGCAGCGCCCCTGGCAGTGGTCTCACTGACCGGTCAGCGGGCGGGGGTCAAGCGGGCAGCGCCCCTTGCGGGGGTCAAGAGGGCAGCGCCCCTGGAAGGAAAAACGATTTTTCCTTCTCTCATTGAATGAGATTTTACCTTTCGATTTCTGAATATTAATCAGATTAACGTTCAGACCCCTTAGTAATCATCGCCGTGAAATTTCATTTTACAGACAATCTGCGTTCCCCTTTAATCATATTCATACAGATAACATATTATCATGGCCGATTAATACAAACAATTCGCAAATATAGAACGACGGATAGCATGCTTACGATACCATATCATATTAAAACAGACCAGTTTACAAACAATTTGCAACTAATCTAGTCTGATCAGGCAACTAAGACACACATATTAAACCTAATTCAGGCAGTCTGCATGCTAAGTATTCTAAAATCATAATCATACGAACATGCTAATATAAACCGTTTAAATTCACACACACACACACACACACACACACACACACACACATACACACACACACACACACACACACACACATATATATATATATATATATATATAATACATATCCACAACAATACGATTAACATAGATGAATCAACCTAATCGTTTAGCAAGTTGCTATGATACCACTGTTAAAATTCATGGACTCCTAAACGCAGAAAACATCCACGAATCCCTTCCGAGGATCCAAGTAAACGATTAAGAAGATCGTAGGTTTGCAGATTTACCTCTGTTATGTGTAATCAATATCCTTCAGTTCCGATTGTACTGCTGTGCGTGCAACCCGAACGATCACCAGACGCTGCAGTTGTGCGAACGTCCTTTATCGGATACACACTGCGAACTCACTCGTCACCCGGGAAGTGCTAGTGCCTAGGGTTTTTGAGAGGCTTATTTTTCTGGTGGATGAAGGCACGAATTTTACAATAGACTTGGCATACCCAAGAAGAAGGCTAGGGTTTTTCTTAAAAACCCACTTCGAACCTCTTAGAGTCCAACCCTAATAATATCTTATCGTATTTTAATTTAAATTCAAATTATATTAAAACTGATACGATAAGATTCTGCCATTATCTCGGTAATTTAACTAATTAATTTACCGAGTCAGATTCTTATAATCTAGATATCATTCAGATACATCGAATGTGGACATATTTCCAGATTCATTGTATCTGGTAGATTTTCTAAGTTCGATTAACTTAGACATGTTTCCAGATTCATCGAATCTGGTTACCAGAATATAACCTAATAAGTTCGCTTATTGTGTGACTCTATAGGTTCATTTAACACTGGCAGTGTGCCCAAATCATATTTAAATGGCCCACAAGTTATAAGCGGTTTCTAGCAAAACATTATAACTATCCAGGTTAAATGAAGATCGGTGATCTCTTTGAACCAAACCATAATTTTATGTTTAGTCCTTTTGTCACATGATATCCAAATTAAGCATAAGGCACGGAGCATGTCATCCTTATTAAGCTCAATCAATTATTTCTTGATTTCATAGTAGACTGTTCAAACAAATGATATCAATATCTTAGATTGATATATTTGAGCACGACCATGCATTTTAACAGTCTAACTTATCAAGGGGCCCATGGATATCTCTCCCATAATTGAGAGGGACAAATTCCTTCACAATCAATCATATTCCTCTCCTCGATTTATTCTATATCCAACAGTAGTCTAATTTATTATCTAATTAAAGACAACTTTAGACAATGTCAAAATATAGAATTTATCAAGTAGGAAACTATGATGAATTTAGGTCAAAGGACTTTTAATATTATTATGGCTAGAAAGTACTTATGACATGTTCCATGAAGTACTTTCACAGTGGGTCATATCCAATACAATGTTCTCTAACATTTATTTATGTTTTGACTTGATATCACAAATATCCATGACCAGTAAAACATAGCCATCCAGTCACAAACATACTAATCTTAATTTATTATTCGAACAATAATAATAAACGATCAGGGACAGATTTAGAATAGTCATTGTATTCATTGTTGGGTTTTACTAACAAGTCACATACTTGATGACCACAAAACAAAATACACTATTCATGGAAAGGAAAGCCTCATATTATTATATAAAACATAATGACAATAGTATAAGTACAAATTGACTCTAGGACATATCCCCAACATTTAAGTCATTCGCTGGAATAAGGATGGGATGTTCGGGGCGTTTGACTCCTTGCCACCTCGATGGTGATTGACGTCAGGATTGGGAACCCTGGCTGATGGAGGCAAGTAAAAGATCTCTATGTGCACGCTGAGGTACATTTGTACGCTGCTCACCCTTCCGGCATGACACGGGTGACATACTGTGAGGCGCAGTCCCTGGCATCAGAAACCATGTAGCCGAAGGCAAAGTTCCTTGGACTTTGCATGCAGGTCGCACTTCCATGTGGGGAAGAATCCGCATTTATTGAATTGGGGGCCATATGTTTGGAAATCATTATTTTTCAAATGTACATGATAACTTGATCCTAAATTTACCAATTATTGCTATTTCCCTATTATAAAATTTATTTTAGTAAAGGAATTGAAAATCATCTCTTTTCTGAGCAAAACACTAGCACACACGGGACTCACTGAGTATACCACTCACACGTGTGTTTATCTTTCCTATTTTTTTTAGGGATTGGAGCTGAAGGCTAGCGACGATACTACCCGAACTTACCATCTAGTGCTAGATAGTGAATCTTTTGGCATGATTATTGTACATAGATGTTGAAACTATTTTGGGCTTGTGTATTTTGGGAACTCTGATGATGTATCTATCGCAACTCATATATATATAATAGAAGAGTATGTTGTGTGAAACCCCACCTAAAGCCAACCCTAGAGTAAGGGGGTCGGGATGCATATCATATTATTTTGCATGAATATATATGTTTTTGAATGATTTTATGTGCTTTAGAGTTGTGGATCATAGGTTAAAATGCTTATTTATGCTTATCGAGTAGGAGGGGTAAAATGGTAATTTTACTTGAGGTCAAAATAGGAAGAAAACTCGAGGATTAAATAAGAAGAAAATGTGGGTGAGAAAATAAGAACAAGAGTTAGTGTGGTTTAGTGGTTAGAGCTTGGACAGTCATGAAGAAAACTCATGACTGTCCTTCTTATTTCACCTCGAGAGATATTCAAGTAAGTTCTAGAATGCTCTATGAATTTTAGTAGAAAAATAGGTTTAAGAATAATGTAAAGCATTTGATCAAGAACTACTTTGTCCAAGTGAGTGCAAAAAGTCATGCATAAGCTATAAATGATATAGAACATATGCTCTATAATCCATAATAAAGACATGCACTAAAAATATAGCTTGAAGTCTCTAGAAAATTAGAAAAAATTTGAAAATATTCGCTCAAAATTTTTCTCCCAAAAGAATATGTATAGAAGACTTGTCAATCAAATCACTCCCCCACACTTAAACTGGACATTGTCCTCAATGGCCAAATAAATATAAAAAGGAATAAACCATACCATAGGACAAAAAATATAAAGGAGAAGAGATAAGAAAAACAAACTTCCATTCCAAATTAGCTCCAAAAGTTTCACTCTTTGAAATATTTAAATTTTCAGAACTTTTAAACCAAAATTTTCTAAAGTAGTTCACCACTAAGAAAGCACCATGATAATTGATAAAAACTTGGACAAATTATATCACCAAACCACTCCCCCACATTTAAATTGGACAATGTCCTCATTGGCAAAAGATAAACACAAGAAAGCATCTCCAAAGGGACCAAAAATAATAAAGGGTTAGAAAGTTTAAGTAATACTTTCCAAGTGCAATAATGCTCTAATAGATAGCTAGGCTTGAGGTAAAGAGAAGGGCTTGTCCAAGAGAATGACTGTATGCCTATAAAACAAAACACAAATAAAAGCACATGAAAAATAATAATAAAATAAAAACATACTTAAATAAAAAAAAAACTAAAGAAAGAGACTAAAATAATAAAAATAAAACAACAATGCTCTACACCCATCACGCTTCCTCTTCAAACCTTTTCAAAAGAAATTAAGTTCAAAATAGAAGATAAGCATAATGAATGTAGAATGAAGAATGGAGAATTTTGAAAAATGGAAGGTTCATGAAAATGATTTATCTTAGCAAAACATATAAACCTCATTTTCTAACATTCCTTTAGACATATAAATATCTTTTCCAACATATAAGTGCACTCTAAGTTACCTCTCATTGAATGGGGTGAAGGGTAGAAATTTCCACCATCCTCCAAGGACTTCTTACGATATAGTGTTGAAAGATCTAACTCCTTTATGTGTGCTAAAGTCAATACATCATTATTTGGACCCACATTCTCCAAGAAAAGAGAGGAACCTAAGAAATCATATGACAAAGAGAGATTTGGATTATTAGCACATAGTGAAGAATTGAATACCTTTATTCCAACGGTGGATAATTATCCCTCGTAGCATCTCTCCTCTCTTTAGAGATTCTTTGGTTCAAGTGTATGGGCCAGCATGAACTTATGATTGTCCTCAACAATCTTAACTAATTGTTTCCTTTGACCGCATAGACGTTGGGAAGCTTCTTCATGCCATTGAACAGATGAATTTGTATTGGCAACCAAAGAATTCACTAATGCTTCTAATGACGTCTCACTACAAACATCAATGTTAGCTTGTAATTTTGCCAATCAATACACTAATGCTCCTTTTTTTTTTTTTTAAAATGAAACAAAAATGATGAGCATGCAGCAATGATGAAAATGTAATTTAATTCATGAAGAAAGAAATAAAAATGAAACAAAACAAAATCTACTATATCGCCTTCAGGTCATTAGATCACGTACCCAAGGCTAACACCTAGCAAAAACAAGACGAAAGTTAGATAACAGAATTCAAAATTACAAGATTACAAATTTAGTTAATAGAACATAGTCAAAGTTAGTAGGTTAGGTTACAAGGGTATACACAAATACACAAGATACAAACGATGGCACCTTTTTTCAAAAAGAACAATTGTACATATTTACATATTTACATGGTTAAATCAACAAAATCCAAGCTTTCATGCTATTCTTCCCCGGTAATGGGGCCAAAAACTTGATGTGTCCGGACTTAGGTGTAAAAATCATACAAAAACTAAGCACATTTCCAATCAAGTCTGAATTAAAATGTTCAACCCAAATCACACATATGAGCAAGCGTACTCATCATTAACTGAGCATAGGGTTCAAACGAGTATCGATCCTCAAGGAATAGGTAGACATTAATCACTTTTCTTTCATTGTTTAACCGACTCGATAAAGTGAAATATAAATAAAAATAAAAATAAAATAAAATAAAATTATATACATGTCAAGAATGTAGATTTATGTAACTCGAGCCATTGGTTAGACAAACATGATCTTGAAGTATCCAACCTTTACATAACTAATTATTCTCTTGGCATCATGGAGAATTAAAGTAGACTAACTTCATTCCCAATCCATGAATCCCTATCTTCTAGGTAACTTAGTATCACATACTCTCTCTCAACCAGTCTTACCCAAAAGATGCATTAAACACAATTCTCTGATTAAGTCCCATTCTCAGGCAAACTTAACCCATGAAATTAACTAATTGAATTCATACTTTGGCAGACATCAATTAACCTTTAATTACTCTGTTCTTAACAATTAACCCCATTTTAAGGCAAGTTAAAAGATAACAAATATGAAATTAATTAATTGAACTACCATCAACCATATTCTCAAGCAAGTTAACGAAAAGCCACAATAAATTAATCTTGTAATAAGCACGAGTAATTAAATACCAAAAATAACAATAAATTAATCAAAAGATCAAATAACTCTAAAAACCATGAACATCTAAACCAATGTCGAATTACAATAAAACAATTAAAACATTATTGTCAAGAAAAAGAAAATAAAGTAAAAGAAAGAACTCATAGGCAAGCCTCATTCTTCTTCCTTTGAAGACCTTCTTGTACAACCCTCATTGAATTGAACAATTCCTCCTTTGATTGAGTAATTTTCTATGATGATCAATGAATTCTCTCATTTTTCCTTGTGTTTTTCATCTATTTATAGGCTTAGGAAGTGTCTAAATTCATAGGTACAGTGTTCTTGTCCAAGTAGAAGTTGGAAGATACTAAAATTTCTCAGATTACCAAAAATCACGTAGAAAAAATTAAGCATCGCCTTAGCTTCAGAGCACAGCTAGCGTCGCCTTGACTCTCGGAGCTAGCGCCGATTCCAGCTTCACAGTCGGCACCACCTTGGTTATGTTATGCTCTATTTCACCAATTTTTCCGTCGCTTCAAATTCCATTCCAACAGTGCACAATCAGCACTGGTTCTAGAGCCCTAGCCGGTGCCGCCTCTCCTCTATTTTGCGACGTTTTTGTTTTTTTTTTACCCTAAAAATCTAAAATAAAGAACAAAATACCTTTTCAAGAGTAAAATCTCAAATATGAAAGAATATGACTAGTTATTAAACAAAATGTATCACAAAAGAACCTCCGATAATTAGGAAAAATATGACTAATTTAGCCCCTATCAGAATCCTAAATAAAGGTCATGAAAATCTAAAGTGAAAAATAAATACTAGAATAAAAGAAGTCTAGAAATGGCTCAATCGGTTGTATCATCAGTATCATTAGCATTATTAGTATAAGTGTCCTCAAGGCCTCCCCCAACTCTAGCTTGGGCATCTCCTTATTGTCCTTGAAATCGCTGCATCCACAGGGCCCACTACTGATCTTGGGTATTTTGCCTCCTACTTATTTCCCCGATAGAATCATACAGTTAAAGAAGTATGGCAGTTCGATTTTCTATTCCCATTCTCAATTGCTCTAACGGGGTGCACACCCCAGTCTCACAAGCATCATAAGATCTAGAAGTACTCACTAGTAGTCTTAGTGCTCATGGAGATTGATCTTCGCCCTTTAGGAGGTACCTTCTCCACGCCAGGATGCTGCACCTCAAAGGGTCTTATCCACCTCTCTTTCATGTCATTGAACTTATACCAATAACTAACTAAAGTCTGCTTAGTCACCACATCCTTACCAGAAGTTGTCTCAGTTAACTTTTGATCAAAACTTACTCTAAAAGTCTGAAGAATATGCATAATTACCAAAGGAAAAATAAAGGCCTTAGTAGAGAGTCTAGAATAAACTATATCCGTCATAGATTGGATAATAAGTGGGGTAAGAGGAATGGGCTAAGTGTTAAGCATCTTGAAGAGTATGTAAATATCAATGACTCAGGCCTCATTGAATCCACTAGCCTTGGGAAAAATATTGAAAGAGAAGATATAGACTAGGTCTCGTAGATTGGCCTCAGGATCATTATTGGAAATGTAACCTGCAAAAGCTATGGGACCCTTCCTATGCATCCTCAAACTAGTATGGGTATCCCTGAAACTCCACTGAGGATTAGAATCTATCCTTTGATTGTGGTGGTCAACTGTTAACCAAGGTCCATCATTGTAAACACTCAAGATAGCTACCAACCGAGACCTATCAAACTCAATAGGTATCTTCTTCACCATGGTAGATATAGTCTCAAGACTATTTTTCTTTTTATCTTACATATTTGTATAAAACTCCTTAATCAGGACTAGACAATAAACACCCTGTAGACTTATGATCGATCTAAATCCAATCTCCTAAACATAGTAGATAATTGGAAAGATTAGTCAAGAGAAGGCTTTAAAGTCTTTTCTATTATGATTTTATTATTGGCATGTCGTTGGCACCATAGTTGACCCATAGCGTCAATGAATTGTGTAGGGTGAATAAGGCAAGGCTTAAAAGAAGGGGTAGCCTGAGATGAAGAGGCTCTCGCCCTTTTGGTAGGTGGAATGGATCTTCTAGCTCTAGGCATATGTTAGATTGTATGCCCACTAAGACTATATTTCTACTGTAATTTCAATTAAATTAATAAAAATTTTATTCTCATAAATTTTTTGTATTTTCTTATTTTAATTTATGCATGATTGCACTCGAAAAGACCCATTGTGTTTAAGTAAATGATCTATGCAAATAAAGGTCTTTTATAGTAAGATATAGATCACATGTTACTTAACACATAAACTGTTGTTCTTGACTGGATGATGAGAATAGAAATCTCATCCTGATAAGATAATTGTGTTATACATTCCAAACAAGGAATGGCTTACCTTTAGCTAGGGAGTAGTCCTTTCACTTCATAATATACACATATTTTGAATACGTAGAACTGGACTTGTAGTAGTAGTTTCTAAAAATACTATATAGTAGAAACCCAGACTACTATTGTTACAATGTGGACTTATACCCTACGACTTGAGTATGAGTTGGTGGTTTGGTGAAGCTGGAAGCGTATACTTTGATATACTATAGTTGAAGTTCTATCTTAGGACAAATATGTTTGTATATTGGGTATATGTGACTAGTTAATTAAGACATAAATGTAAAAGATAGCTTCTATAATATATTGCCCCTTGTGACTATTCGAATGATCTAAATATCCAAGGCTCTGGGGAACATGACCTAGATGTTTACTTTAAGGTAGCTCTCTTGGAAAGTGGAAACATTCCAGGAAGTTGTGGATCATTAGACTAGAGGTCTAAGAATGATAGATGTCATTAAGAGAGACATTAGTACACTCTTTCTCTCTGAATATACGATGTTACATAGAAGGGTATATTTATGATTACACCAGTAGGTCGGAGACTTTGGTGTAGCATTGTCCTTGGGGTCAATATTTCTTTATGATGATATTAAGAAATATTTAAAATGCAATTTATAGCTATTTCTATAGTAGGGGTATTTTAGTCATTTTAGTTGCTAAGGCAATGTGTCTTTTGATCCCTGGAATAGCCCGTAAGGCCTGATGGATTTGGGTTAAGGAATTGGTCTTAAATAAAATGGATTTTATTTTATTCAAGCAGCCTATTCTATTTAGTAGGCTAGAATATAATAAAAAGGTCTTAAGAGAGAATTATTTAAAAGAATATTTTAGTTGGTTAATTAATTATTCAGGGCTTGAGCCCAGATTGAATAATTAAGGTTGGCATGGTCTGAATTAGGTAAGAATGCTTGGGAAAGTAGTTTGGTCCATTTGGGCTAATTAATTAATTAATTAATTATCTGTTGGGTTTTTATTAATCCTGCTCCAGATAATTAATTTGTGGGTAGCCCAATAGGTGGGACCGAAGATCCATGTTTTAATCCTACTCTGGTGGGATTAAATAGGTATAGGTCTTCATGTGGTTAGTTTTTAAGTTTTTGAATTTTTGGAATAGATAGGATCAAATATCTTTTTGATTAGCATGAGTCTTTCGTGCTAATAGGGATTTCATATACCTAAAAATGAACTCTAACGTGGTAATCGGAAAAAAAAAAAAAACTCTAGTCGCCTCATCTCTCTTTGTCTTTTTCGATTCTATTTTTAATAGAAGAGGAAAATACAGTCTTTTTTTTTATGATTGCTCCGTAGCAATTGATCAAATAAGAAAAAGACTATATTCCTTATACTTTTGGTTTTCATTGACTAGTCAGGCAGTGGTCATACTCTGGATGAGCAAAGGCCTTGCATGAATGAGACGTAGCAGGAGAATCGCAAGATTGGATCTAGAGACTTCAGTGCAGCTAGTAGTTCAAGAAGTGAATTCTTCTTTTCAGCCTAAGGCTTGGTTTGGTTGTGAAGGGGAGAGGGAGAGGAAAGGGGGGGAGGAGTGGCACATTTTAGTACCACTAAGGAAAGTTAATTTATTTACTCTTATCCTATTTAGTTGGAATGAAAGTAGGAAGGAAAGAAGAGGGAAGAAGAGAGAGAATAATTAATTTAGTTTACTATTTTATCCCTCATTATCTATTTTATTAAAATTTTTAATGTTAAAAATATAGTCAATATTGTCATTATTACTCCCACTTTATTTTCTCTTTCTCAATCCTTCCAAATTAGGAGGGGAGGAAATGTTGATGTGGAGGGAGAGTGTACCCCCTCCTGATTTACTTCCCCTCCACATCTACATCCAACCAAACGAGGTACATGTCATATTTACTTCCATATTTACTTTCCCTCCTCATTTACATCCACAAAACAGTCCAACTAAACTAAGCCTAAGCCAGTGACAGTTTTACGAGAACGCAAAGGTATAACCTTATCTCACTGCATTATTTTTACTACTTCCGTGTTCCTGTTTGTGGCCTGAAACCTTCAATTGGTATTAGACCAGGTCAGTTTTATGGCAAACATAGGAAACATGCCAGTAAATAAAACTGGCTAGATGATTGTTATGATAGCGTTATATGGTCAACCTTCGTGTTTCTAGTATAGGTATAGATCCCTGTACTCACCGTTGAGACATAAGTGCTTTGTAATTTTTTGTTTTCGTAGATCAATTGTGTATGCCTAATTTGAAAAGACATAGGTAGTTGTTTATGGTTTTGTGATTTCTTGTAATCAACCGAGGCCTGGGGAATGATCTGGACGGAAAAAAAATAGAAGATTACAAAAGAAAATCCGAAAGAAAAGGCAGCAAAAAACGGAGAAGAATGAGAAGCCAGGACTGGTTATGTAATAGTAGGCCATGGATAAAGAGCAAAATTAC
This sequence comes from Voacanga thouarsii, assembly GCA_026120185.1. Lineage (NCBI taxonomy): Eukaryota > Viridiplantae > Streptophyta > Magnoliopsida > Gentianales > Apocynaceae > Voacanga > Voacanga thouarsii. The sequence goes on from JANUWF010002285.1 coordinate 1,613,986, forward strand.
CAATGGATTCAGTGAAATTTTTGAATTTGAATGGTGAAGTAAAATATTTTTTCATTCCAAACCCGATTTTGGTCTTTTTGAGAAAAATTAGCAATGCGAGTAAAACTTAGACGTGTGGCGGTATGTGATTGGTGGATAGGGACATGTGTCACATTATGAGAGGTTGTATAAGATTTTATACAAGATAAAACATATCAAATAAGTTTTATAAAATAAAAAAAAAGATGGACAAATGAAATTGTGACACGTAGCGGATAGCTCACAATTTGTGACCAAATGGTCACCAATTTAGACCATGTATGGCAGTGGAGGAGCAGAATTTTAGCAAGGAAAATTGGTCCATAAAGAGGGTAGAAAGAAAAGGAAAAGAGAAGAAAGAAAAGATAGAGAAAAATGAGGAAATTTGGAAAAGGAGAGAGAAAGTGTGTGTTCTTAAGAGTTCGGTGATTCTTGGAGCAAAATTCAACCTAGAACATCTCATACACAAGGTAAAATCCTATACTTCAAGAATTAAAGTTGTAGAATTTGTTACGGTAATCATTTTGATATGAATAATAACATGAAAACATGAGAATTGTGATAATGAAAGTGATTATTGTGTACTATGTGAGACTTTATGTGCGCAAGTATGCGTACCGTTTGGATGAAGGATCTGTAAGCTATATTTTGTATGGTAAATAAGGGTATTTGAATGGTGATTTAAAGGGTTGATCTTGGTTGATGAGATAATGACCAAGGAGGAATTGAAATTGAAGTTAATTAGTTAGAAAAATGAATTATGCTAGCTTTTGATTGAAAGAAATAAAGTTGTGTTGAATAAAAATGACTTTAATGAGTTGTTGGAATCTAAAATTTGAAGGATCAAAGCTGATTTGAAGAGAAAATTGAATGAGGTTAATGTTCTGAAGGTGTTAAAGGTTAAAGGATAGTAAAACATAACATGAATGGTAGGAGAAACTACTGGGGCTGTTTTTGCCTCTGTACTGTATCACAGACGCCTGAACTCAAGAAAGGGCCTAAATAGAATTAAATTTAAGAGTCTTACAGTCATTTTGATATATCATAGATTTGAATTAGAGTTGTGGATTGAAAGTTATGTGCAAAACAAAATCATATGTCAAGCAGTGAAATTCCAAGAAAAATGAGTTCGAAAATAGATGAACTTATGGATGATTAATTGTGTGATTTTGGCTGAAAAAAATGAGAAATAAGAAGTGAATCCCTTGTATATGAAGGGAGAAGGGATGTGGAAAAAGGAAAAGAAATAATCGAACAAATGATGAAAAAACAACGTAAACGAAGGTTGAACGTTTTTCTTAATTGTCGGCTAGACGTCGGCTACTTGTCGGGCACGTCGGCTACTTTTCGACCAAACACAATTTAACCTAAAAATGATGTTTGGTTTAGGTTTATCAATAAATGGCCAATGATACGTTGAAAATGGTAGAAATGGTGGTCGAATGGCCATGAACTAGAAAAGTTTCATTAGGACGTGAGGTGAGTGCTTTTGAATTCTAAAACCTTTTGAAAGTTAGTGTGTTTTATTTTTCCATGAAATGCTACATTTTATACTATTTAGAAATCCCTAAATATATTTAAGGTTTATCTGAGTAAGATTTATTCTTATGTCACATTAGGCTCAAGTGAACTTCATATTTGGTTTGGGAACCATAATGGATGATTAAAGCCTGAATTTGTGAATTTAGTCCTTTTTGGATTAAAAAATTGAGATTTTCAGGAAATGGTAAATTTTGGAATTGGATATTCATGAATTGACTGAAATACCTTTATGGGAACATTTTATGAAAATATGTTTAGAAACTTTGAATTTAATCCGCTTTTTGGATTAGAATTCTAGATTTCTTGAAATGAGTTCCTTTTGGAATTAGGTATTTGGAAAATGATCCAATTGTCCTTATTGGAATATTTTATGGAAACTTTTGGAATCGGGTATTCGATAAATGACCGAAATATCCTCATTGAAATTTTTGTGAATAGTTCTCAAATCGGGTAAAGGTAAAATGACCCGAATACCTTCGAAAAGTCTTTTGGAATCGGGTATGGGTAAAATGACCCGAATGCCCTTGGAAATGACTTTTGTAATTGAGTACTGACAAAACGATCTGAATACTCTTGGAAAATTATTTTGATGTATGAAAAGAACTCTTTATCCTATTTCGACATGATTTTAGAAAATGATATCTTGATATAAGATTGACTTTTGGAAAATGACATTTTAATCCCGAAAATTATTTATTGGCCTGATGCGCCTATGGAATGAACTGATTGGTCCTGCGGAGCCTATGAAAATTATTATTTAACTTGCGCGTCAGTGGGATCAAATTCTGAAAAATGATATTTTGCCCCAAAAATGGTTTTCCTGGTATGGAAAATGGTTTCCTGATGTGCTCAAGTATGAGCCTTTTTATGGATTTGGAAACACGACGAAAAATATGAATACTGAATTCTTGATTTCTTGAACTTGTCAATCCTTGAATCCAATACATGACTAACTTGAATACTTGGCATATGCACTAATTTGAATATTTGGCATAAGCATTAACTTGATTCTCGGTAGTACGCTGTGGTGTACCTACCCTTCTGGCAATGCACAGTTGAGTGCAGTAGGCCACGGTCTAAGCACAATGATACGTGGCGCCGAAGGCAAAGCCTTGTAAGCTTTGCATACAAGCCGTCCTCCTGTTGGAGAAATGCTTGTGATGTGAAAATCGGGGCAATGATTTGAAATTGAAACACAATTTTCTAAAAATGATTAAGCTCTAAATAAACTCTTTTTTAGAGAGTTTTGAAATTGCTTCTAGTGAACAAAGGAAAAGTTTTCCCTACAAGGGTTTATGTACTTTGTCTCTTTACTAAAGTACTAGCACACACAGGACTTACTGAGTGATTTTCACTCACACTTGTATTATTTCTTTTGATAAATTCAGGATCAGAGGCGCAACGAAAGCATGGTGGACTCCCAGAGGTTCATGCTACATCTTAGACCTCTTATACTCGTGAGTGTATGTATCAGAAGCCAAATTATTGTACTTTTCTATGTTGGAAAAAAATTTTCGCTACCTTTTAAGTAAAGTTTGTTAGAAAGATCCCTTGTCTGAGCAATCAGACGGGGCGACATCCCATAAAGTTATAGCCCACTACATTATGGAAATATGTGGTGTTACATAAGTATTAATACTAGATACTTGGAAGATGATCAAAGTGCATTCACAAAAGGTTCAATTAGGTTGGAGGTTGAGAAAAAGTTATCTTTTGAATTAATTCTTCATACCCGATTATAGAACAAGAAGAGACACAGCCTCAAGAACCTGTACAAAGGGAGCTTCATCATAGTGGGAGGGAATCTAGGGTTCCAAAAAGGTAGACTAGAGAAGTTTTTAACTAGTCTCTGACCATCAGGAATAGGATCCCACTAGATATAAGAAGGATATTGCTGATGCCGATGTAAACCTATGGCATAAAACAATAGAAGCCGAGATTAAGTCTATGTACTTCAATCAATTTTGAGATTGATAGGGGCTAAATTCATTGCTATTTTTCTAGTTATTTGAGGTTAATTTGAGATAATTTTGATTTAATAACTAGGCATATTCCTTCCAATTTGATATTTTTCTTGTGGAAAGTGTTTTGGATGAATTTGTGCAGGATTTATGGGATTCTAAGCAAAAAGAGAAAATTTTCAGCATGTACTTGATGCCAAGTCTGGCTACTGCACCAGGTGCCAGGTCTATTTAGGAAGAATAGAGAAAAATAGAGCAATGTCTAAGAGGAAACTAGAAATGTACTTGGCGCCAGTTAGGTCGAAGTGGCCCGGCACCAGGTCCGGTCCATTCTGTGATGAATTTTGTGCACGAATTTGGTATCTTCCAAATTCTAATAGGGCCAAGCTTCTCAAGCCACGAATTTTGGTATCAAGGGAGCTTATAAAGATAAGAAAAATACAAGAGGAAGCAATAAATCCAAGGATCAAAACTTCCAATCAATAAAAAAAAAAGAGAGATTCATCATTCAATGAGCATTCTTCAAAAAGGTTTCCAAAGATAAGAGGAGGGCTTGTCTATGAGTTCTTTCTTTTACATTTGTTTTCTTTTTCTAGAATAATGGTGTAATTAGTGTTTTCATTGTAATTTGACATTGTTTTTAGGATTCATGATTTCTTGAGCTAATTTAGTCTTTTTGATTAATTAATTATTTATCTTGGGATTTGGTTACTTGTTTTATTACGAAGTTGATTGATTGATTCTTGCTATTAACTTGCTTAATAAAGGGGTTGAGAATGACTTCAATTAATTAATTTCATATTTGTTATCTCTTAACTTGTTTGAAAAAAGGGTTAATTGTCAAGAACTTGGGTAATCAAAGGTTGGTTGATGATTGCTAGAATATGAATTCATCAACTAATTTCATGTTTTAAATCACCTAGAATATAGGGGTTTTTATGAGAATTGATTTTAATGCATCTTTTAGGTAAATTGGTTGAGAGAGAATATATTCACTAATTTAACTAAAAGATAGTGATTCCATGGATTGCAAATGAAGTAGGTCTATTTTAAATCCTTCATGAGACTAAAATGATAATTGATTGTGATATTTACTAAATGTTTCATTGTCATGTTTTCAAAAGTATTTGTCTAAATTGTATATTCTTTCATCCTTGAGTTTTATATATTTTTCTTTATTTTTTAAATTATCTTATAACTTTATTGGGTCAGTTAAATAACAAATGAAAAGTGATTAGTGTGTAATTGTTCCTTTGAGGATCGATACTCGTTAATTCCCTATACTATGCTTGCGATGAATATACTTGCTCATATGTGTAATTTGGGATTAATGTTTTAATTAAAACTTGACTAAGGGATGAATTTAAATTTAATAATTTTTATACACCTAAAATTTACACATCAAATTTTTGACACCGTTGCCGGGGACAATATCATGAAAGCTTGAATTTTGTTGATTTAACTATATTTATATGTTTATATGTCTATATGTAAATATATGAATATGTATATAGGTTCATTGTATGACTAGGTGCCACATTTTGTTGTTTGCATAATTGCAATTCCCTAATTAATTCCCTAATTTCACTATATGTTATAATTTAACTTACCCAATTCATGAGTGTGTAATAATTGATTGACTTGTAAAATTCTACAATCTCACTATCTTCTATTTTCTGTAGATCTTACCCTTAGTGTATAACCCAATGAACTAAGGACAATGTAGTAGATCTTGATCCTGAGATCGAGAGGACATTAACAAAGATTCGAAGGGTGGTTAGACAAAGGGTAAGATAAGATATGGAGGTTAACTAACCAAAAAATGGCAGCAATGGTGGTAATAACAGGAGGATAATAGATAATTTTGTGAAACCCGCAATCTCAGGTATAGGCTCAAACATTACGAGACTTATGATAGAAGCCAATAACTTTGAAATAAAACCCAATATCATCCAAATGATTCAAAATATGGTGCAATTGGATGGGCTACCTGAGGAAGATCCTAATGCCCACCTTACAAGCTTTTTAGAAATTTGAGATACATTTAAGATGAATGGAGTTTCTGAAGATGATATCAAACTAAGACTTTCTTTTTTTTTTTTTTTTTAGAGATAGAGTAAAATCTTGGTTAAAGTCTTTGCCAATTGGATCCATTACCACTCAGAATGTTTTGGCTAAAAAATTTCTAGCAAAATATTTTTCCTCAGTTAGAACATCCAAGCTTAGAACCGATATTTTTACCTTCCAAGAGTTAGAATCTGAAAATCTCAATGAGAGTTGGGAGAGGTTCAAGGAGATTCTTAAAAAGTGTCCTCATCATTAGTTCGAGCTAGGTATGCAAATGCAAATCTTTCGTAATGGTTTAAGCGTTGCTACATGGTAATTGGTTGATGCATTTGCAGAAGGTTCTATTAATTCTAAAACCCTGAAGGAGGTGTTTGATTTGATTGAAAATATTGCAACAAACAACTATGCATGGAGTAGTGCAAGATCAAAAGCTCATGCTCATGGAGTGCACAAGTTGGACGCAATGGCAGCCTTTGAGGTTAAGGTGGAGGCACTGACATAAAAAATGGAGCAAATGGTGATGTCTCATCTCCAAGGACAGGTAATGAACATTAATTGTGATTTTTGTGGGGAAAGGCATCCAAACCATGAGTGCCAAAGCATGGGATCATCACAAGAGTCATTAGAACAAATTACATTTGTGGGCAATGAATGACAAGGCAATAATCCATACAATGCCACTTACAATTCGAGTTGGAGGAACCATCCTACCGTTTCATGGAACAACCAAAACCAACATAGGCAGACTTTTTCTAATTTTGAGAGTAAAATGACTCAACCCCCCTTATTTTACAATGCACCACCAGCTAAGCCATCATTGGAGGATTTTTTTAACCAGATGGTAAGTAGCACAGAAACCTAATTTGAAGGAGTGGATGTAACTACGAGAAATTCGGAGGTGTCCATGCGCAATCTTGAAAATTAGATTGGACACTAAAATCCTTGGAGATCGCCAAACGGGATCACTTCTGGGAAACACTGTGTGAAACCCCACCTAAAACCAACCCTAGAGTAAGGGAGTCGTGATGCATATCATATTTTCTTACATGAATATATATTTTTGAATGATTTTATGTGCTTTAGAATTGTGATTTATAGTCTAGAAGGTTTAGTTGTATTATTGAGTAGGAAGGGTAAAATGGTAATTTTACTTGAAGTTAAAATAGGGAGATAGCTTGAAGATTAAATATGAAGAATATTTGGGAGAGAAAATAAGAATAAGAGTTGTTGTGATTTAATGGTTAGAGCTTTGGTATTAATCTCTAAGGTCTTGAGTTCAAATCCCACTAATTAAGTTTTATCATGATTAAATTTTATTTTATAAGATAGAGTATGCCATAAGTAGAAGTAGGAGTGTTACCCTAGGGGAGACATGAAGAGAATTTTCTAATCCTATTCTTATGCCCTACAAGAATTCTTAAGGGATTCATGTCCTTTTTATTTCCTAGCTTACCTTAATTTTTTACCAATTAAGCTTATTCAATTTATCCAAATCCATATTTTAATTCCAGAAAATTCAGCAAGGTTTATTGACCTTGGGATTTCAAAAATGACTCTTAGAGGATAGAATTTTGGTTGGAAATAGGGAAGGGTTAAGGAAGGTTCTCAAGAGAATTAATCTCCACGGTTAAACCTTCAAAACTCCACTCCATAAGTGTCCATCTTCTTCATGAAAGCAATCTGAAAATTTTCCAGATTCTTGGGCAGCCTAGCTTTCGAAAACTTCAACCATTTTTCTTACTCAATTGCTGCCAGAAATATGGTCAACTTTTTCAGCTTGAAGATTGAAATCCTTTGCCAAAAATCGGACTGCACAAAGCTGTGCAAACCAGAAAACAATTCTGGGCAAGTTTCTCAGCTTGGTAGGCTAAAAACCAAGCTGTTTGTTCCATCTTTCAAACTAGCAATCTAACTCTATCTTTACTCCATAAAGAAGGTTGGAAACTAGCCTTAAAGGATCCTCCAATACCCTTTCAAACTTTCTGCAAGTCGGCTGGAACATTGCAGAAAAAACTGCACAAAAATTCCAGCAAGCCATGCGAAAATCAAACCAGAAATTCCAGCCTTGCTCTCTCTTCAAGCCATGTCCGAAAATCACTTCAACTTTCTGTGAAATTAACCTTAGTCAGCCATGAACTGAACTTCACCCCCCTCCTTCACTGACCTACATGATTGAACACTATAGCCACACCTTAAATTCCTTCTTCAATTACTCCAATCAAGCTTCCAATTAAAATTTAAAATTCCAGTAAATTGCTCCATGAAAACTTCCTTGGATTATGCTTCAACAACCGGAAATCCTCCCACCATTGCACTCAACATTTTAGCCAACCTGTAGCTCCTTCAACCCTCATCCATTTCAGCAAAACAACAGCAAACCAGTCGGCCATTACAGCTCCAAAGAACCTCCATCAATCAAACCACTCTACCATACCTTCTACCTTAATTCACTCCAAAATTACTCTCTTTTAAATTCAAATGACCAGATTTCCCTCCCCTCCCTAATCTGAAAATCAAATCACAAGAATTCCTCAACCATTCGGCCAACATCTTTCAGCAATTTCGTCTAGCTTCTCTCCAATTCTCTCCATTTCTCCAAGAACATCAATAACACCAAGAACACACACCACCATTTTTCAAGCCTAAGACCACTCTAAACACCTCCAATCCCTTCCAAAAACTCCAGATCACGTCTACTCACTCCCTAAAGTCCATTTCTACATTTTATAACATCAAACATTGAAAACAAAAATCTGCTATCGGATAAAAAACCAGAATTTTTCCTGAAGTCTCAAGAACTCTATCAAGGTAACCAAGAGCGATTTTGTTCATCTTCTTTTCCTTTAATCTTTAACATGACATACTAATACTCTCTCTCTCTCTCTCTCTCTCTCTCTCTCTCTCTCTCTCTCGGCTGAAATGGTTGTTTCAACAATGACCGTTTTTCTTCTTCCTTCTTGGACGAATCAAGCCTCCAAAGCGTGTGGATCTCCTAGAATCTTCATCAAGATTGACATCAACCAAGTATTTCTCTTAAACCTTCTCTTTAATTCTAAAATCATGTCTCTTAGATATTGTTAGGAAAGGATAGAATATGATTGGGGATTGAGTATGTACTTATGTATGAAGGAGTTGAGCATGGAGCATGAGGATGTTTTGCCATGGTTAAGTTTTATGATAGTTCTTGTGGATCGATGCATGTTTTCATGATTTGAGTGAGTTTGGATGTTTAAGCATGCTAGATATTATGTCACCTTTGGTGAATAGGGTATTATGTTCTTGTTTTCATTGAAGCCATGAATATGATTATGCTTAGCAGAGTTTTGCTCATGTGATAGTAGATATGGATTTAAGTCTTTACGCATGAATGGAATAGTTTGTTGATTGATGTTGGAGTATATGTTCATGAATCTTGTTAGCAATAGGAAAATTATGATCATGAACTTGTTCATCCTAAGCTATTTTTGATTAGCCAATTTTATTAAGTTAATTAAAATTAACATTATGATTTCCTCCAAAGATTTCGAAAATCCTAGGAAGTTGGATTTGGAATATTAAATGGAATAGTAATATTTTAGCCAAATAAGTGATACCTTTTACTAAAAATAATATATATAAATATTTATATATAATAACAATAATAAATAAAGCCTTTTATATAAATAATAATAATAGGTAAAATATTAATCTTGTAGGCCATATATTCATAAACACTATTGAAATTTATTTATTATCTATTGATCAAAATCTAATAAAATTTATTTAATATTAATTTTATTTATTAATTGTTTTCTATCTATTAATCATTAATTAAGAGATTAGTAATAATTTATTTTAATAATATCATCCAGGACTTAAGACTCTTCATCAATTAAACCTTAGTTTATTTATTAATAACAACACTCAAGATTTATATTTGGACCTATGACTTATTAGTAATTATTTTACAACCCCTAGTTATTTTCACTTATCAAGCTAGACTTATTTTCTAGCCTTAAAGCTTGGGACATTAGGGTCATGATTGTAATAAGTTGAACTAGAATTATTTATGGAAGTGAATATAGTTTGAGTATAACCATATGACTTGTGTTTATCCCAGATAGAGTTTGGTCAGCTTTGGAAGATTTGTGAATTTGCAAGCAAAGGATCAAGTAAGTTCCTGCATAAACTTATTTGTTGACAAAAGGTTACTATGGCAAGCTAAACGCAGAGTGTATGAACACTCATTCTTGTAAAGGCAATTAAGGACTGTTTCTTTCTTGTTCAGTCAAACAAGTCATTTATAAAACAAGCAGTTTTGTTCAAATACTAAACTCTTTCTAAAACTCAAATTTGACACGAATTTTAGAAACCCTTAATTGCTATTTCTAAACAAAGCAATGTTTTATCAATTTTTTCCCAAGTAGGACAATCAATGTTGAGTACTCAATAAAGGTAGGCTAGTAGTACTAGTTTTGAAAAGCAAGAGCGAGTCTTCTGGCAGGAAGCCACCTCAAGAAGATAAACTCAACTTAGAGGAACGACAGTACTACTTAGTCATGCCGGTTCGAGCTAGCAAGTTCAGTCAAGTGGATTGTGTGTTTCCGGAATGGACAACCAGTTTGTTTGGGTGTAGAGAAGGAGGAGTATCTTACCCGATAGACCGATCACTTATCTTTTGTCAGTCTGTACAAAGTATGGCATTCTAACCATTATATGGTCATGGGGACCAACGCGTGGTATCACATGACTGCCCATTTGAGTGGTTGTATTTATTGTGCACATGTATAGTTTGAAAAGCAAAACGCCACTCTTTATTTTTAATCCTTATTTCTTGCTTGCCAGCACTTTCTCTTATGCAATTTTTACAACCTGCATTCATGAACTGTTTTACCTGAATTACTCAAAGCACACACAAGCTTACTGAGATCTTTATCTCATCACCTTTTATGCCATGTTTTTAGGTTGATCCTGCTGTGGAGTTGAGTAGCTAGATTTGTTGCCTTCTTGGAAGACTCTATGTTGTTATTTTATTTGTTGCCTTGAGAGATGATAGTGAACAATTTATTCTAGATTTGTTATTAAATTTTTGGGTTGTAATAAGTTCAATTTTAAAGTATTGTTTTATATTCATTTGTGTGACCTTGTTATAAAGACCCCTTGTCCTTTAGACGGTGCGACATCCCCGACCCTGTTGGCCCTAGGTAGTGGGGTGTTACACACTGAGACTAATCCACGTGACCAAGACTGTGGAAAAAGATGATTTTTATTGCTTTAGTTTTTTGGGACATCTTTTTAATTTTTGTGTGCTTTCATTTATTTTCCTGTTCTTTTCATTTTTTTTTCGAATGAATTTTCTTCATGATTTCGTGGTTTTAATTGGTGTTTATTTCATTAATTAATTAAATTTTAAAAAAGTTTTTGACCAGCCAGAGTTGACCTGGTGCGGGCCCAAACTTTGGCCCTGGTGCTCGGCCAACATGGTTAAAATAATACGCCGAGCAAGCATAGGCCCGACGCTAGGCCCAGTACATAGACCTGGCGCCCGGTCCATTCAGCCATAAGGCATCTAACAGCCATTCTTGGCCATTTTTTCAAACAATCCTTCACCTTCCTCATCACTGGGTCTAACTTCATAACACCACTGAATCACTTTCTATCACTCCAAAACGCCTTCTAAACACAAAATCCTTACTTTGTTCTTGATGTTTTGGATTAAAATCAAGAAAAATCCAAAATTTCTTCGCAATATCCATTTTTCAATCCATCCACTTAGGGCACAATTTCTTCAATATCTTTGTATAGGATCATTGGCCATATATTGGAGATCATTGTGCAATGATTTTTCTGCATTTTCTACTATTTAATTTTTCATATTAGTCATTGGATATTTTCATATGAATTATGGTCTGAAAATTCTTGTTTTTCTTGGTTTGATGGATTGGATGAAAATTTTACTTTCTTTGAGGCTTAGTTAGCCTGGGTATATGTTTTCCAATAATATTTGGTTGATGCAATGCATGTCTTACATCTTTTTGGTAGCTATTGAGCATGCCTCTAATGTGTGTAATTTTGAGCCTACCAAGACATTTTCTTCGTAGATTGAGAGATACTTGTTGTTTAACTTGATATTTTGATTATAAGCCTCACATTATGACATGAATGGCTTGCTAATTTGATCATGGGTATTAATATTGTGTTTGACATTAGACATTGGCTATCTTTTTGCAAGTATTGTAGGGGGAGTTTGTGTTGTGTTGTGTTTTGTGGAATATTGGGATGGTGGTTGTGTTGAAAGGGTGTTGTAATTGTGAGAAGGATGAGGGTTATGTTGGATTGTGTAGTAAGGAGTGATCTTAAGGGTGTTCTATCTTTCTTCCTTTCTTCTATCTTTGTCTATCATTACATCTTCATCATGTCTAGGAGACCCAAGGGAATGACATCTGAGGCTAAGAGAGCTAGAGCTTCATTTTCATCTACACCATCTTTTGAGCTTCTACCTACCCAGCCTACACTATTTTGTGATCCTGCATGTCAAATCTGGTACCAAAGTCACCAACATAACAAAATCAAAGTAGAGAAGATGTATAAGAATTCTTTGGATAATTACTTACATCTTTCTACTATGTTTAGGTGATTGGGTTGGGAGCTTATCATCAGACTTGGGGGAGATTATTGTCCTGTGAGGGTGAGAGAGTTTTATGCTAAGATGTAAGATAAAAAGAAACCCAATCTCTAAGTCATTTCTACTATGGTTAATGGAGTGCTAATTGAGTTTGATAGGGCTAGATAGCTGATGATGGTCCATAGATAGCCGTGTACCATAATAATTAAAAGATTCTTTCTGATCTTACTTGGGAGTAAGTACTGTAAGGACTAGTTTGTAGATGTGGAGGAAGGGGCAGATAAGCTAGTATCTCTACTACTCCAATAATAATCTTAAGGCTCAGTTGCATGCCCTACTCTACATTTTCTCTTTTAATGTTCATCCTAAGGCTAGTGGCTTCAATGAGCCTAGGTTCCTTAATGCTTACATTCTTGATAAAATGATGAGGAGTGAGCCTATCTCTCTTACTCTTATTATTATTATTCAGTCCATGTGAGAGGTTGTTTCCTCTCACATCTCTGCCAAAGCCGTCAAATTTCTTTTGGTCATCATGCGTATTCTACAGGACTTTAGAGTGAGTTTGGATGGAGAGCTCACTGAGCTGACCACTGACCGGAACTTAGTGACCAAGCATACTTTGAATCAATGCGGCTATCATCATGATGAGAGAGAGAGAGAGAGAGAGAGAGAGAGAGGAGGAGGTGGAAAATCCTTATGAGGTCCACTATCTGGGGATGGTGGAACTTTCCCCTGATAAGGATGAGCTGGAGGAGCATCCTACTCGACCTTGAAACCGTGCTAGTAGTTCTCATTCTAGTGCTAATTTCGAGGCATAACTGGAGAGCCAAATGACCATCCTCCTCCAGCTACGAGACTCCATTGTTGGCCTTCATAGATGTCAAGATGTCCAATAGTAGAAATTGATGACTTTGATCCCGCAATCCACTATGCATCCACTAGTAAAGCCGACGAAGATCCTGATGATGATGATGATGATGATGATGATGATGATGATGATGATGAGTCTAAGGACTCTTGAGTTACTCCTTGTTCACTTGTGTTTTATTATCTTTTCTGTCACTTCCTTTGAATTTTAATAACTTCTGTTAGGATTTCTGTTTGGTTGATTTTTCTTGTCCTTTCTTGTTCTTTCTTTCCCTTTTTCTAGATTTTTGTTTTCTATTATTATTTCTTTTGAGTTAGGTACCCTTCTCTAATGACTCCTTATGGTGGATTCACACGTGTTGAAACTAATTCTCAATGGGAGTATTTTATTTTCTCTATTCTTTCCTTTTATTTATTTTGATCCTTTGGCTTTGCTTTCATTGTTATAGTTTTTTTTTTCCAATGAGGACAATGTCCAGCTTAAGTGTGGTGGGAGAGTTTAGCATTGAAGATATTTTACATATACATTGTGTACATCGTGGTAGTTTGTGGCTAAATTTTTCTGCAATTTTTTTTTAATTTTTTCATTGTTTAGCAATGTTGTAATTCTCTTTTGTACTTGGATATGAATTTTGTCATTCATTTGGTGAATTTTTATTAATAAATTGGTTTATTGGATAGGATATTTTTAAGACTTGAGAATTTGGATTAATCTTGTTTATATATTAGTGTTTGAATATTATTTGACTCATCTAGTTTGAATGTGGAGGATATGATGAATATAGGAAAAGTTATTGGCTAACTCATGTATTATGGGTTTAAACTTTGTTTAGCTTTGAGTTGTGATAAGGAATGTGAGGAAAAAAAATCTTTGAGTGGAAAGATTTTGGAAATAATTGTGGAAACACATTGATTGTGAGTTGAAGAATGAGAAAAATGAGTTGATTGTTGTTGGTGAGGAAACATATTTTTGCTTGATTATGGGAGCCAATACAGATAGTGAAGAGAAATCCCCTTTCTTGAGGCTATTACTTCCCGAAAGAAAAGGAGAGAAAAAAATACTAAAAAATGATTAGTGATGAGTAAAAGGTAGCCAATACGGTGTGTGAAGAGAAATCTATTCACTTGAGGCTATCAATTCCCTAAGCAATGAAAATTTGAGAGGAAAAAAACTGAGTATTTTCCTTAAATTATTACTTGAGTTGTGCAATTTTTGGATTTATAATACTTGAGTTGGTAGATAACTTAACTTGTATGATTAATGTTGTCTATAATTTTACTTGAAGAGTAAAATAATTTTCTTAGACTAAGGCATAAAGTTGTTTAATTTAACTTCAAGAGTTTTGTGATGTCTTATCAAGTGCTTCAAATTGTAATTATTTTCAAATGGTTGAATAAATAACATAAGTTTTATCCCTATATCCATAAATATTATTTATTTTAAAATTTATTTATTATTTATTAATTAAAAATTAAGTATAATTCATTTATTATTAATTTTATTATTTATTACTGATTATTTATTTTCTATTAATTATTAATTAAAATTAAGTGTAATTTATTATTCATTTAGTTATAATAATACTATTTAAATATTATCATTTACTAATATTATTTAGGACTTAGTATTAATCAATATTTAACACTAGTTTATTTATTAGCAACAATACTCACAATTTATTTTTGAAACTAAAACTTATTAGTATTTCTCTTAGAACCCCTAGTTATTTTAACTTATCAAGCTAGATTTATTTTATAAAATACTTTATCAAACTAGCATTAAAGCTTGGGACATTATGGTCATGGTTAGTCATGGTTGTAACTAGTTGAACTAGGAATTATTTATGTAAGGTAGATATGGTCTGAATTTTATCTTATGCCTTGTGTTTACCCCACGTAGGTTAGGTTGACCTTGGAGGATTTTTAAGTTCAAGAAGAGCAAAGAATTAGGTAAGCTCCTCCATGGAGTCATTTAAAGACCAAAGTTAATGTGGCAAGCCAAACTCAATGTGTTTGAACATTTATTTTGTAAAGGCAATTAAGGACAGTTTTCCTTTTTATTTCAGTTAAGAAAATCATTTGAAATTAAACAAGCAATTTTACACAAAACGCTAAACTCTTTCTAATACCTAAACTTTGGCAAGAATTTTAGAAACCTTAATTTCTATTTCCAAGTAAAACATTGTATGATTAATTTTCTCCCAAGTGGGACAAGCAGCGTTGAGTACTCAATAAGAGTAGACTACTAGGACTAGTCTTTGAAGGGTTAGGGTAAGTCCCTCAATAGGTGGCCACCTCTAAGGGGTGAGTCCTTCCCGGATAGGATGCCAGTCCAGTAGGTCATACCAGTCTGAGCTAGCAAATTTAGTCAAGTGAACTATGTGTTTTTAAAGTGGACAACCAGTAAGTTTAGGTTGTAGAGATGGAGGAGTATCTCACCCGGTAGGCCGTACACCTACCTTGTGTCATTATGCTTAACGTGTGGCATCCTGATCGTTATATTATCATGGTGCCCGACGTGTGGTGCCATGGCTACCTTTTTGGAGTGGTTGTATTTATTGTGCACATGTATCTTTTGGGAAAGCAAAACACCACTCTTCCTTTAAGATATTTATTTAATGCTTGCCGGCACTTTCTCTTATGATACTTTTACAACTTGTATACATGAACTGTTTTACTTGAAACACTCAAAGCACACACAGGCTTACTGAGATTTTTTTGCTCATCACCTTTTATATCATATTTTCAGGTCGATCCTGCTCTAAAGGTCGTTAGCTAGAATGTTACCGATGATTTTGAACACTCTCTATTATTTTTTTTATGTATTACTTTTGAGAGACAATAGCAGACAATTATTTTTGAATTTGTTCATGTATTGTTGGGTTGTAATAAGTTTAATTTTGAAGTATTTCTTTTATTTTATTTTGTGTGACCTAGTTATAAAGACCCCTTGTCCTATGGACGGGGCGACATCCCCGGCCCTAATGGGCCTAGGTAGTGGGGTGTTATAAGTGGTATCAGAGAGCAAAGTTTAGGCAATTATTGATGGTATATGCTTTTCTTTATTAAGGTTAAATCTTTTATCTAACCTGTCTTGTCTATGCTGTAGGATGGTTAGAATGATTAGAACTGCGAAGAAGGAGCAGTAATGGCACCACCCATCCCTATCAACCCGAAAGATTTACCAGTGCCTCAGCCTGCACCTCAACCAATCATACCCTTAGATGAGAGCAGTGATGATAAGGTTCAGATTATTGAGCCACCCCCAATACCTGTGATAGACTTGATTTCTGATAGTGAAGATGAGGAAATTGACATGGAATATGTCCCGCTCCCACCTAGTCCCGTAATTGATTTCACCGCTGATAGTGATGATCCGAGGGAGATAGACTATGAATCTCCACCTAGACCCTCTTTTATACCCCCACCCAACCACGTTGAAACCAGGGAGAGTTCTAGGAGACTCGGGAAGGAGCCAATGGAGTATGGGTTCGTGAATGGGGTTGGGATAGACATTTCTAGGAATTCTGAGAGATGGTTGTATGATACTGACTTTGAAGACTGGTGCGTATGGATTTGGGTATAAAAATAAGCACATTCCCAATCAAGTTTAAATTAAAATGTTAACCCCAAATTACACATATGAGCAAGCGTACTCATCATTAACATAGCATAGGGTTCAAACGAGTATCAATCCTCAAGGAACAAGTATGCATTGATCCTTTTTCTTTCATTGTTTAACCGACTCAATAAAGTGAAAAAGAAATAAAAAGGAAAATAAAATAAAATAAAAGTATATACATGCCAAGGATGGAGAATTATGTAACTCAAACCATTGCTTTGATAAACATGATCTCAAAGTACCTAATCATTATCATAACTAATTATTCCCTTGGTATCATGAAACATTAAAGTAGATTCATTTCTATGGTCAATCCATGAAATCACTATCTTCTAGATAAATTAGCATCACTTGGTCTGTCTCAACTAATTTACCCAAAAGACGCATTAAACATAATACTTGATTAAATTTCCTTGGTCTGGCAAATTTAAAGCATGAAATTAATCAATGAATCCTTGGTCTGCCAAACATCAATTAACCTTTAATTACTCAATCCTCAGAAATTAACCCCCTTGGTTTAGCAAGTTAACGACAAATAAATATGAAATTAATCAATTGTAACCACCATCAACCTCTTCGGTCTAGCAAGTTAATGAAAAGAAACAACCAATTAATCTCGTAATACGCATAAGTAATTAAATAGCAAGAAGAACAATCAATTAATCAAAAGATCAAATAACTCTAAATATCATGAATATCTAAAACAATGTCAAATTATAATAAAACAATTAATATTTCAATGTTCAAGAAAAAGAAAACAAAGTAAAAGAAAGAACTCATAGACAATCCTCCTTCTTCTTCCTTTGAAAACCTTCGTGCACAACCCTCCTTGAATTGAAGAATTCCTCCTTTGGTTTGAGTGATTTTCTATGATAATCTATGAATTTTTCCATTTGCCCTTGTGTTTTTCATATTTACAGGCTTAAGAAGTGTCTAAACTCGTTGGTGCAAGGTTCTTGGCCGAGTAGAAGTAGGAAGATACTAAAATTACACAGATTACCAAAAATCGTGTACAAAAATCAAGATCCTATCTTTTCCTCAAGGCATAGCTGGCACCACCTTGGTTGCTGGAGCCGGTGACAGTTGTGTTCTGTTTCTTCCATTCTTCACCAATTTTTCTCGATTTTAGCACAATGTAGTCCAGACTGTAGCCGGTACTGCCTTGGCTACTGGAGCCGACGCCGGTTCAATTTTGTTTTGGTCTTATTTCAACAATTTTTCGTTGTTTCGAAGTTTGTGTCATCAGCATATGGTGGTGCCGGTTCCTCTATCCTGACTAGCACCGCCTCTATTCTGTTTTGTGACGTTTTTGCTTCATTTTACCCATAAAATCTGAAATAATGCACAATATACCTTTCTAAGGGTAAAATCTCAAATATGAAGGAATATGACTAGTTATTGAAAAAAATGTATCACAAAAGAGTCTCAAATAACTAGGAAAAACATGACTAATTTAGCCCCTATCAAAGATTATGATGAGGATTAGAGAGGCTAAGTTCTACTATGGTTAGGACGTTTTGTTTACAGCTTTCAATAAACTCCTGTGCTAAGGAGTCTATTCATGTTTACTGCTTTATTTCAAAATTTATGCAAATAAGAGTACCTGGAGTACTCTAAATCTTGAGAAAAATATATATGCAATGCTTTATACAAAAAATTTGCATATGATTTTCTTTTACTTAAACCTGAATGTGAATGCATGCTCAAATTAAATGTTTTAAACTTTGATGCATAAACTCATTATCTGGGGCATGGTTTAGAATGGCACCCAAGCATCATGCAACCACATCCAAAGGTCTATTTAAAGGTATAACCCAATAAAGTAGGCCATATGTCCTAAGGTCTGTTTAATGGCTTAAACATGACGTGGGCCTTAGGGCTTCAATTTTGATTTTTGAATGCCCAGATAATAACCTATCATTAAGGTTGTTGGGATAAAGAAGCAACAACAAAGGTTCACAGAAGCACGTTATTTTTTTCCAAGCTATTAACGTCTCCCTCTCTCTTTCTCTCTTGTGCTCTTGCTCTAAGTGTCAAACAGAGGACATAGATACAGGGAACTCTCTTGATACTGCTCGATAGCAGATAATCAAGAAGAGATTGAGACCATTCTTCTTAACCTATTTTTTGTCACTAACATTATTAGGCAGTGGATATATTTCAGAAGCCCAAAGCTTAGCGTTGATAAGACGAAGCCGAAGGATCGTAGGACAGCAACCAGAATTATCGACCAGAAGGGAACCAGATACTTCTAGCATTTAACAAAAAAGTGGTCTAGACATCTTCTTCGGTGCCAACAAGGTCATTTAAACGTAGAGGTATTAAAATTTTTTTCCTTCCGTTGCGTCTCTGCCTATACTCTGTTTCATTAGCATGTTCTGTAAAATTTTGTTTTGCCATGTTTTACCTTCAAGCAGTATCAGAGCATGGTTTATATAGTACTACAGGTTGCATGTTAGTGAATAAAACCGGTCGAATAATTAAAATCAGTGATCCTTCGTGTTTTCTAGTATGGGTAGTTTCACTGTAAGCTTCGCGAGTGGAACCATAGGAACACTGTATTTTGATTACTTTCATAGTTATCATGTAAGCCCAGTGTTTTTAAGGGTATAGGCGGTTATTTGGATGAGGTTTGGTCGAAATCGGTGGAAAAACCGAGTCTAAAGACGTCTGCAATTCAAAGAAAAACTTGGAGAAGAAGGACATTGTAGCAGCTGAGCCATGAAGTCAAGCCGTCGAAGCCAAGTAGAGCTATGGAATGTGAGAGGAGCCGAAGGCCTTCAAGCTAGCTGCAGCCGAGCCTAAGGCCAACTCGACTCTATGGTGCGCGTGAGGAAGGTTTCCTCGCGGAAGCTCTTGGGTTCCTCGCAGATACAATTTGCAATTGCAAATTTGCAAATTGTGAATTGAAATTGTGGCAGGTCGCGGGGCAGCTTCATGGGCAGGTCACAGGTGATCCAAGGTTGGCGGGTCTCCAATAGGCGGCTATCTAGTGCGGCGAGTGTAGTGGATCGAAGGCATTATAGCAACTCGATCACTGTGGCAGTTTTAATTTTCTTGCTATTTTTTTTTTCATTTTTGGTCCCATACCAGGCAAAGTTATTATTTTTGCAATAGTTAATATTCATGAAATATTTTTGCATGGAAAATAATAGTAAGGGATTTTAGGATTAAACAAGACTATTAATTAATTAATGTGTTTAATTCTACTATTTAGCCACTTAGGTTTAAAAAATAGGAAAAGCATGAAAACACCTACTATTTTCTAGCATGCTATTTATTATGGGTACCTATGTGCACGTTTTCTCAAAGACCAAGTTCTTTGAGAATTTTAGACAAAGAATTTTTTTTTTTAAAATTATATGGTTAATTTTAATCAAACAAAAATTAATCATTAGATATTTTGTTAAAGGATTTAATCCTTAACATAGAAAATATTTTGAATTTAGATATTGTTGAGTTAAAATAGAAAATCATTTTGATTTATTTTTAATAAGAATTTTTTTTTTGGTCAAATTAAACTTGAGATCAATATCTCTAGAAAGTTTTATTGGAAATTTTTGAAAATTTTAAGCTTATTAACTTAAATAAATTAATCCATGGAAAAATTTCTCAAAGGGTATAAACCTTGAGATAAAAATTTTTATGGGTTTAGATATTTTATTTTTGAGTTAAAAAAAACTTAATTGAAATTTTCAAAGGATATTTTCCAAGAAAACCCTTATTTTAAAATACTAAGTGGGAGAGGGGTTCCAACAGTCCCACGGCTTCTATCACGATCCTCATTAGTGATCTCGGATATCCTCGCGTCACCCTGGGAGTGAACCTGTATAGGATGGAGATACCACAAGGATCTAAAACTAATGGATGGATGTAATTAATAACCCGGGACACATGCTATGATCAGCCAGCCCACGTTGGAGGTTATGGTGCGAGAAATGTCCATAGTAAATGAGAAGAAATGGCCATCCCCTCGATAGAGTTATCTTCTAGGTCATTACCTAGAAGGAAAATTAATTTGTGGTGGTTAATACACTTAGCTTAGGAAACTGTTAACCTTCGCAAGAAGATATGTCAATTCTTCTAAGAGCCTAACAAATCATATTAAAGGTAATAGTGATAGAGTTAACTATTATCAGTTTTAATATGAGGATAAAATGCACAAATTATTTTTTATTTTTCACAAACTGAGTTTTTCTTTTATTTTTCAATTTTTCAAAAAATGGTGGGAATTTCTTTTAGTCCTTTAGCCTTTATTCTCCATGAGAATAAGCTAATGGGTCCAAATTATGTGGACTGGAAAAGGAACTTGGATATAATACTCATTATTGAGGAGTATAAGTATGTCCTCTACGAAACCTGCCCTGTTATCGGGGAGGGTTCTACTGCTGAAGAGCGAGAGGCTGAGAAAGCATGGAAGAAAGCCAATGAGATGGCTCATTGCTACATGTTCCATGTCTAATGCGCTCCAGTCTAAACACGAGTGCATGACCACTACGTACGATATTATCTAATCACTAGCCACGATGGTCGCAGATAAAAGCCGGCCCGCAAGGCAGGAGGCTTTTAGGACGATGAACAACACTAAGATGGCTGAGGGAGCATTAGTCAGAGAGCATATGCTCAAGATAATTGCTGCTTTCAAGGAAGCAGAAGTCTTAGGGGCTGTTATTGACCCTGAGAGCCAAGTGGACATGGTTTTCGAATCTCTTCTGGGCTCTTTTACCGAGTTCAAGTTAAATTATAGCATGAACAAGTTAAACATGAGTTTAATTGAGTTAATGAAAGAGCTTTAGGTGGCAGAAAAGGTCATGAAGCCACAGTCTAAGGCTATGATTGCTACGGCTTCTTCTTCTAGAATTGGGCCCAAGCCCAGAAAGTTCAAGAAGAAGAAGGGAAATGCATCGGCCCAGCACAAGAACCAGCCCAACAAGCCCAAGGGCAAATGCTTCTAGTGTGGGTAGAAGAGACACTAGAAAAAAGAGTGTCCAAAGCTTCAAGCTAAGAAAAACCTGTTGGGATGTATGCCCTCTTAGACTAGGTTTCTGATATAAAAAATCGAATGTTTTAATAAAAGAATTTATTTTCAGAAATTGTTTGTGAATTTACAATTTTATTTGTACACAATTACATTTGGAAAAGACCCATTGCGCTTTGGTAAGTAGTCCATGTGAATGGAGGTCTTTCACAGTAAGGTATGGATCATAAGTTACTTAACATATAAACTTTTTTTCTTAACCGATTGATGAGAATGGGAATCTCATCATGTCTAGGTTATTATGTTGTGAATTTTAATTGAGGAATGGCTTACCTTTAGCCAGTGAGTAATCCAATCACTTCATGACATAAGCATATTTCGAATACATAGAATAGGACATGTAGTAGTGGTTTCTAAAAGTACTATATGGTAGAAACCTAGACTACTACTGCTACAGCGTGGACTAGTACTCTATGACTTGAGTATGAGTTGGTGGCCTGACGAAGCTGGAAACATATACTTTGATATTCTATAGTTGAGGTTCTATCGTAGGGCCAATATACTTGCATGTTGGGTATGTGTGACTAGTTAGTTAAGATAGACTTATATAAGATAGTTTCTATACTATATCGCCCCTTATAGTTATCTGAATGATCTAAATATCCAAGGTCCTGGGAAACATGACTTGGATGTTTGCTTTAGAGTAGCTCCCTTGAAAGCGGAAATAATCCAGGAAGTCGTGGATCATTGGACTAGAGGCCTAAGGATGGTAGATGTCATTTGGAGAGGTGTTAGTACACTTCTTCCTCTCTGAATGTACGACGATATATAGAGGGGTATTTTAGTCATTACACTTGTAGGTCGGAGACTTTGCTAACGCAGCACTATCCTTAGAGTCAATATTTTCTTATGCTAATATAAAAAAATATTTAAAATGTAAAATACAGCTATTTATATAGTAGGGTTATTTTGGTCATTTTAGTAGCCAAGGCGGCGTGTCTTTTAGTCCCCAGTATAGACCGTGAGTCCTAATTAAATACGGGCTAAGGAATTGAATTAAATTAAATGAAATTTATTTTATTTAAGTAGCCTGATTTAATTATTGGGCTAGAATAAAATAAAGGTCCATGGAGAAAGAGAATTAATTAAATTAGTTTAGTGGGTTAATTAATTATTCAGGGCTTTGGCCCAGTTTGAATAATTAGGGATTACCCTGGGACTAAACTAATTTAGACTTATTTAATTGGACTAGTTTATTTGAGCTGGAAAAATTAATTATTTGTTAGGCCATTAAGTTGGTTCTAACTAGAATAATTAATTATGTCCAAAAAGGTTAAACTAAGAGTCAAATGACCTAGTCCAGTTTAACCTAGGGTTTTATTTAGGTTAAACAAAAGGATTGGAAATAACGTCGTTGTTACAGAACATACACTCTCTGAGACGGCTTATTCTCTGTGAAAGGCTAGTTGTCTCTCTCTCTCCAGAAAAATTCCCTAGCTTGTTAGTTGTTCACCAAATGGCAGTTAGGCAGGCCATATACTGGAAGACCGAGAGTTTAGCATTCACATACATGCAAAGGCGAAGAAGAAGGATTGCAGGAATCGCACCAGAGGCTTCTACCAGCACACCTACCCCGGTTGCTCACGTTCCGGTCCAGCCACCTTTGAGAACCAGAAGGAGAGGTAAAAATTTTAAAACCTCGGGATTTGGACAGGGCGCAACCGACACCAGCTGGGCAGTTGGAGCTGGCACCGACCCTGTCCTGTAATCCCTATTCTTGTGTTTTTCTAGTTTTTTTTATGTTCGCTTCCACTGCGTGTCTTGTGTTTTCCCACTTTCCTATGCCTTCAAAACCCTATAGGTAATATTCTCTATCTAGAGTCAGTTTAAATGGTTGAATCAACTTCCACTTGGATTATTGATTCTGGAGCCATTGATCATATCTGTAACTCTTTGCAGGGGTTTAGAAGATAAAAAGACTCTAGAAGAGCGAGCATAAACTATGAGTAGGGAATGGAGAACAAGTATAGGCCCTTGCAGTGGGAGAGCTGGATCTTTTTTTTTATTGTAATAGAGTAGTTATTTTGAATGACATTTTATATGTAGCTGATTTTAGATAGAATTTAATTTCAGTTGCAAAGCTAATAAATCATGAATATTCTGTTTCTTTCCATTCTGGTATTACTATCAGTAGAAATGGAGAAGTTCTTTATTCTGGGCACATGTATAGAAACTTATTATTCTTAAATCCTACAAATAATCAAATAAATAATACTCAAAGTGAACCTTTAAGTAAGAAGAGAAAGACCAATGTCAATGGCTCATATTTTTGGCATATAAGGTTAGGTCATATTAACTCAACTAGGATTCAGAGGTTAATCCATAATGGACCCTTGGACTCATTAAGATTGGAAAGTTGGCCTTAGTGTAAATCCTGCCTTACGAAAAAAATGACCAAAAGGTCGTTCACCCAAAAGGTTGATAGAACCAAGGAGATATTGGGCATTATTCACACTGTTGTGCGTGGTCCTTTGTCTACACCAGTTAAGGGGGGTTTTAAGTACTTCATCCCTTTCACGGATGATTGTACAAGGTTTGGGTATGTCTACTTGATGAGACGCAAGTCTGACTCTTTTAACAAGTTCAAATAGTTTAAGACTGAAGTGGAGTATTGGACAGGTAAACTAGTAAAAAACTTACGATCGAAATATGGTAGAGAGTATCTTCTCGGTGAATTCAAGGACTACCTGATACATCATGGGATAGTATCCTAACTCTCTATGCTGGGGACACCCCAACAGAATGGAGTAACTGAGAGAAGGAACATGACATTAATGGAAATGGTTCGAAGTATGATATCTCATACTACTATTCTATTCTCTTCTTAGGGATATGCCCTAGAAACAGTAGCATACATTCTGAACTTGGTGCATTCCAAGTCAGTGCCTAGGACGCCTTATGAGATGTGGACTGGGCATAAACCAAATCTAAATCATCTCAAGATATGAGACTGTCCAGCTTATGTACTGATCAAGGGAGATAAGCTAAAACTAAGATCAAAATTATGCTACTTTGTTGGGTATCCAAAAAGGACAAAAGGTGGTTACTTTTATTATTCCAATGAGCAGAAAGTACTAGTAAGTACTAATGCTAGATACTTGGAGAATGATCAAAGTACTTCCACTAAAGGTTCAACATGGTTGGAACTCAATGAGAGGTTATCTTCGGAATGAACTTCTTTAGACCTGATTGTCGAACAAGAAGAGGCACAACCTCAAGAACCTATACAAACGGAGCCTTGTCGTAGTAGGAGAGTATCTAGGGTTCCGTAAAGATGGACTAGAGAGGCTTTCGAGCTGGTCTATGACCAGTAGGAACAAGATCTTACTAGATACAAAGGAGGCTATTGCTGATGCCGATGCAAATCTATGGCATGAAGCAATAAAAGTCGAGATTGAGTCTATGTACTTCAATTAGATTTGGGATCTTATAGTTTCACCTGAAGGGATAAAACCCATTGGGTGTAAGTGGGTATACAAGAGGAAGAGGGGAGTGGATGGGAAGGTGGAAACCTTTAAAGCTAGGCTTGTGGCGAAAAGGTATACTCAGAAAAAGGGAATCGACTATGAAGAAAATTTTTTTCTGATAGTTATACTTAAGTCTATTCGTATCTTCTTTAACATTACATGTCATTATGACTATGAGATTTGATAAATGGATGCCAAGATAGCATTTCTTAATGGTCATCTTAGTGAAGACATCTATATGTCCCAATCAAAAGATTTTATTGCTAAAGGCCAGGAATATTTGGTTTGTAAGCTTAAGAAGTCCATTTATGGACTTAAGCAGGAATCTAGAGCATGGAACATTCATTTTGACGAGACTCTAAAGTCTTATGATTTTATTCAAAACGAGGATGAACCATGTGTATATAGGAAATTGGAAGGCATTAATGTGGTTTTTCTTATCCTATATATAGATGAAATTCTACTCATTGGGAATGATGTAGGAACATTGTCATCTACTAAGGTTTAGCTGTCTAGTTAATTCATTATGAAGGACTTAGGAGAAGCCAGTTACATTCTCAAGATTAAGCTTCTTAGAAATAAGAGGTAGAGAATGTTAGGATTATCCCAAGCGACATACATTGAAAAGATACTGGCCAAGTTCAGTATGGACTCATGCAAGGGAGCTCTAATCCTTTACATACATGGGTTGTCTTTTTGTTCAAAGGACTATCCTTAGTCCTAAGAAGAAAAAGACGAAATGAGTAGGATTCTTTACGCTTCGGCTGTGGGAAGTCTCATGTATGCATACTGTACACTAGGCTAGATATCTGCTTTACCGTAAGTTTAGTTACTAGATATCAGTCAAACCTTGGGAGGGTTCATTGGCAAGCTATAAAGAATATTCTTAAGTACGTCAAAGGTACGAGAGAATATATACTAGTTTACAGGGCTGATGACTTGGTTCCTACTGGATACACAGAATCAAACTTTCAAACAGATAAAGATGAGAGAAAATCCACTAGTGGATATGTCTTCACCATGTCTGGAAGAGCTGTTTCATGGAAAAGTATCAAACAATTTTGCATTGCTAACTCAACCATGGAAGCTGAGTATGTGACAACTTCATCGGCATCCAAAGAAGTAGTCTCGCTCTGCAAGTTCTTTTTAGAACTTGGACTCGTGCTACACATGGACAGACTGATTGTGGTATACTGCGACAACATTGGAGCAGTCTCGCAATCCAAAGAATCCTGGAACCACAAGAAGGGGAAACACATCGAGATGAAGTACCACCTGATTCGGGATTTCATCCAAAGACGGAAAATCGTGGTGGAACAAATAGCCTTGAAGAGCAACCTAGCAGATCCCTTCACCAAGCCTTTGGCTGAGAGAGTCTTCAAAAGACACTTAGATGCCATAGGGGTGGGCACCTACAGACTTTCTTAGTCTTAGAGTGCAAGTGAGAGATTGTAGGAATGTATACCGTCTAGACTAGCTTTCTGATGTAATTATCGATTTTATTAATAAAAGAATTTATTCTCAAAATTATTTATGAATTTTACATTACTTTTGTGCACGATTTCGGTTGGAAAAGACCCATTGTATTTAAGTAAGTGGTCCGTGTGAATGGTTGTCTTTCACAGTAAGGTATGGACCACGGGTTACTTGACACATAAACGTTAGTTCTTAATCGATTGATGAAAATTGAAATCTTATCATGTCCACTCACTTCATAACATAAGCGTATTTTGAATACGTAGAACATGACTTGTAGTAGTGGTTTCTAAAAGTGCTATTTGGTAGAAACCCAGACTATTACTGCTACAGCGTGGACTAATAATATTCTACGGCTTGAGTATGAGTTGGTAGTCTGACGAAGCTGGAAGCATGTACTTTGATGTACTGCGGTTGAGATTCTATTGTAGAGCCAATATACTTATATGTTGGGTATATGTGACTGGTTAGATAAGACAGACTTATACAAGATAACTTTTATGCTATATTACCCTTTGTGACCATTCGAATGATCTAATTATCCAGGGCCCTAGGGAACAACTCTTGGATGTTAGCATTAGGGTAGATTCCTTAGAAAGCGAAAACATTCCAGGAGTCATGGATCATTGGATTAGAGGTCTAAGGATGGTAGATGTCTTTTAGAGAGGTGTTAGTATGCTCTACCTCTTTAAAATATACGGCAATGCGTAGAAGGGTATTTTAGTCATTACACCTGTAGATCAGAGACTTTGCTAACGCAACATTGTCCTTGGAGTCAATATTTCCTTACGGTGATATTAGAAAATATTTAAAATGTAAAATACAACTATTTATATAGCAATGGTATTTTGATCATTTTAGTAGTCAAGGCAATGTGTCTTTTGGTCCCCGGAATAGCTCATGAGTCCTGATGGCTTTGGGTGAAGGATTTAGACTTGGATAAAATGGGTTTTATTTAATTCAGGTAGCCTAGTTTATTTATTGGGTTAGAATAAAATAAAAGGTCCAAAGAGAGAGAATTATTTATTGGCCCATTTGGGTAATTTAATTAATTTAATTATTATGCTTGTATTTGTCCAGGAATAATTAAATTGAATTAAAGGCTTAACCCAATGAATTAGGCCAAGACTTGAGGTTTATGTTGGTCTTTTGGGTTATTTAATTTATTTAATTATTAGCCTTGTTTCAGCCCAGGAATAATTAAATTAAATTAAAATGCTTAACCCAATGAACTGTGCCATAAGTGCAAAGGTCTATTTAATGGCTTAAACATGACGTGGGCCATAGGGCTTCTATTTTGATTTTTGAATGCCCGGATAATAACCTATCATTAAGGTTGTTAGGATAAAGAAGCAATAACAGAGGTTCACATAAGCACGTTGTTTTTTTCCAAGCTGTTCACGTCTTCCTCTCTCTTTCTCTCTCATGCTCTTGCTCTGGGTGTCAAATAGAGGACACAGATAGAGGGAACTCCCTTGATACTGCTCGATATTAGATCATCAAGAAGAGATTGAGACCATTCTTCTTAACCTATTATTTTCACCAGCATTATCAAGCGGTGGATATATATCGGAAGCCCAAAGGCTGAGCGTTGATGAGATGAAGCCGAAGGATCGCAAGACAGCAACCGGAATTATCGACCAGAAAGGAACCAGAGACTTCTAGCATTCAGCAAGAAGCGGTCCAAACATCTTTTTTAGTGCCAACAAGGTTATTTAAACGCAGAGGTATTACATTTTTTTTCCTTTCATTGCGTCTATGCGTGTGCTCTGTTTCATTTGCGTGCTTCTATGAATTTTTGTTTTGCTATGTTTTGCCTTCACTTTTGATACCAAAATTTGTGGCCAGAGAAGTCTTGGCCCGTTAGAATTTGAAAAATGCCAAAAATCCTTTTGAAGATACCAAATTCGTGTACAAAATCGTCACAGAACATATCGGACTTGGCACTGGGTCACTTCGACCCTCCTGGCTCCAGTTGTATTCTAGTTTCCTCTTGGACATTGCTTTGTTTTTCTCTGTTTCTCCAAAGTGGACCTAGCACCTAGTGCAATGGCTAGACTTAGCGCCTGGTACATGTTGGAAATTTCCTCTTTTTGCTTGAAATCTCTCAAATCCTGCACAAATTCATCCAAAACACTTGTCACAAGCAAAATATCAGATAGGAAGGAATATGCTCAGTTATTACATCAAAAGTATCTCCAATTAACCTCAAATAACTAGAAAAATAGAGATGAATTTAGCCCTTATTACCATTGGTAGTTATTATGACTATGAGATATAGCAAATAGATATCAAAATAGCTTTTCTAAATGGCTATCTTAGTGAAGACATCTATATTACCTAGCCTGAAGGCATTATTACTAGATGCCAAGAACATATGGTCTACAATCTGAAGAAGTTCATGTATGGACTTCTTAAGCTCACAGACCATATGTTAAGCAAGCATCATGTGCATGGAACATGCATGTTGATAACACTGAAAAGTCTTATAATTTCATACAAAACATGAATGAACCATGTGTGTGTTGTAAGAGAATCACGACATTCAAAATAGGGTCATTTATAAATCCTTCTCTCTAAGATATAACATAGTATAGCAGTGAGTAAGGTGTCGAACCCACAAGGAACTCAAGAGAAGTATACTTTTATACTCTATCCTTATCTTAACCTTATGAACAACTCTTGAACAATTAACTTGAATGAATTCTTATGATGAAGTAACATAAAGTAAATGGGGGGAAATAATTAGGAAACTACCTAAACTAAAACATGCAAGAAATAAGGAAATAAATAAGAAATAAGAAATAAGAAAACAAATCCAAACCAATTAGGAAACTGCTTGTTTTAAGAACATGTTTTGAGATCAAATTAGGAAACCTATCATAAATTGGATTATCTAGAGCAATTGATTTTAGTAACTTGTCCTATGGACTTAAATTCCATATCTTTGCAAATGTGGGCTAACCCTTAGTTAACCTATAAGTTAAAATCTCTAACTTCATTCTTAACCAAATCTAAGTTGATTAACCTATTCTTAAAGACATTAATACTTTAATTAACCAATTGTTATAGATTAACAATATAGTTGATAAACATACAAGGAAACACTAATATCAAGTCACATATCTAGTTAACCTCAAATTTGAACTTGAATATTACATAATTTCCTATCAGTAGTTAAGCCAATTAACCTCAAAACACAACAAAGTAATAGATTTTGCATAGAAATCAAGCAAAATATTAATTAACTTAACTTCTCAATCATGCAAGTTAGGTATATTGATCATGCATAAGAAACTCAACACAATTGCCAAGCAAAGAAAACAATCAAGAGATCAATTATCTTAGCTATTCAATTATGCTCTCTCAACTATGTCGGCCAAACACAAGAGAAATTAACATAATCGATAAGAAAAGAATTCCGGAATTGCATAAATACGTAAAAGACAATATAATAATCAAAGACAGAATCTTTAATTCAATAATCTCAAAGTCTCAATCAATACATAAAACAAGTCTTAAGAACAAGAAATAATCTAATTGTCTTAAATACAAAAGAAACTAAAAAAATAAATAAATTGGAAATAAGGAAGAATAATAGAAAGTTTGAAAGATAACACTTGGGAAGCCCACAATCTCAAGTCCCCTTGCCTTCTTACCTTCTCCTCTATCTTGAAGCCTTTCTTTGCTTAAAAGGAAGAAAGAATTACAATATGTGATAAATTGAATTGATTCTGTTTGAATTAGGTAGTCTAAAACCTATTTATAAAGTTTCTAAACCATCATGGGTTGAATTTAGGAAGTTTGCACCCCCTATTAGATCGATTTAGGACTTTCTAAACCTTCTAAGAGTCATGCACAGCTTGTATGCACGACCATGCATCTTGGCCGTGCATACTTTTCTTCGTAAAAGTCACGATGGTAGGACGGCTAGCATGCATGACCATGCATTGTGTTTGTGCATAGCTCACGGCCACATGCACGGCCATAGGCACGGTTGTGCATATGGTAGGTTATCAATTTCCTTCGATTCTACAAACATTTGGGAGAAAACGAAGTTTCTCTGTTATGCACACTTAGAAGCACGGTCGTGCATGGTCTGCACACCCATGCATCCAGTCTGCATGCCCATACATCAACTATGCATACCCATGCATTTGTTCTGCATGCCCATGCATCTGTTTTACATGCCCATGCATACTCTGCTCACTTTAAAATGCTTCAAACTGCTTCCATCTCTTCCCAAATCATTAGGCAATCATCTTTAACTTAAAATTAATCATTACAAGCCCTTGTTTCACTCATTTTTCACGAAGATAACCTATCAACATAAACACACAAAATGAGTACAAATTATCTAAAATCACGCAAAAGATCACGCAAAATCTAAGTAAAAGGTTTATCAAAATGTGATATTTTCATACTTAACAATGTGTCTAGGAAGTTAGATGGGAACAATGTGTCCTCTATGGTACTGATGTAGGGACATTGTCAACAATAAAGGTTTGGTTATCACGTCAATTTAGCATGAAAGATATGGGAGAAGCTAGCTACATTCTTGGTATTAAGCTTCTTAGAAATAGGAAGCAAAGAATATTAGGCTTATCCCAATCTGCTTATATTAACAAGATATTAGCTAATCACTACGGGAGAAATGGGCTATAGTGACAACAAAATTATTGTCACTAAATAGTAGAATTAGTGACAACATTTTAAGTTGTCAGTAAAGGTCAATCTTTTAGCGAAAACAAAAAAGGTTGTCACTAAATGATAACTTTTAGTGACTAGAGAAAATGTTGTCACTGTTTTTTGTCGCTAAAGGCTTTCTCACCAATCTCATTTGCAAGCGGAAATCTCCTTAGTGACAATTCCAAAATTGTTATTATTAAAAAGAAACTTTGACACTAAATAGTGCACATATAGTGAAAAAAATTTCTTGTCACTAAATAGTGTACTTATAGTAACAACATTGTTCTTGTCACAATTTATGTGAATTTAATGATGAAAATTGTTGTCACTATTATGTATGTGTGCATTTTTTTTTATTAGAAATACTATTATGTGCATTTTAATTCATATAATTTAACTTATATAGAGAGTGGAGGGGTTATATAAATAAATGTAGACAAGTATATATATAGGGGAGAGAGTGAGAGAGAGAGAGAGAGAGAGAGAAATGAGGAGAGAGAGATGGAGTGTGTAAGAGAGGGAGAGAGAAAAAGAAAATGAGAGATATATGAAGAGAAAGAGTACTAAAATAAAGGGGAAGAGAGATAAAAGGAGGAAAAGAAAAAGAGGAAGAGGGAGAATGATAAAAAGGGAGGAAGAGAGATAGAGAGGGTGAGAAAGGGAGGAGAAAATTGGTGAGAGAATGCGAGAGAGGGGGAGAAGGGTAGAATATATATATATATATATATATATTATATATAAAGAGAATGAGAAGAGAGAGAGAGAAAATTGGAAGAGGGAGATAGAGTGTGTAAGAGAGAGAGAGAGAGAAAGAGAAAGAAAAAGAAAGAAAAAGAGAGATATATGGAGAGAAAGAGAACTAAAACAAAGGGGAAGAGAGATAAAAGGACGAAAAGAAAAAGAGGAAGAGGGAGAATGATAAAATGGGAGGAAGAGAGATAGAGAGGGTGAGAAAGGGAGGAGAAAATTGGTGAGAGAATGCGAGAGAGGGGGAGAAGGGTAGAAGAGAGAGATAGAGAGAGAGAGAGAGAGAGAGAGAGAGAGTGTGTGTGTGTGTGTGTGTGTGTGTGTGTGTGTGTGTGTGCAAGAGATGGAGAGAGAGAAAAAGAAAAGGAGAGATATATGGAGAGAAAGAATATTAAAATAAAGAGGAAGAGAGATAAAGGAGTTAAAGAAAAAGATGAAGAGGGAGAATGAGAAAAAGGGAGAAAAAGAGATCGAGAGGGTAAGAATGAGAGGAGAAAATGGGTGAGAGAATAGGGGAAAGGGGGAGAAGGGTAGAAGAGAGAGAGAGAGAGAGAGTTGTATATTAATAAAAAATATATATTTATATATATATATATGGTATATGTATTTGCTCTGTGTGTGTGTGTATATATATATTTATATATATGAATGTATGTGGTATTTATATACAAGCATATATGTATACCTATATATTTGTATATATATGAATGTATGTGGTATTTATATATAAGTATATAATGTATACCTATATATTTGTATATATATATGTAGATACATCAGGTATGGAAGTATAGTGGACCCTTTTTGTTTTGATGATATAAGATGTTAATTATCTAAATCTTGTTGTGGTACTACTATGTTATTAATGATTACAATTTCTGTATTCCAATTATACTTTTTAGATTTTATTATAATATTCCAAGATAATCCACCTAGAAATATGGTTGTCTTGAACCGACATTTTTCGGCATCAAATATAATAAAATCTAAAAAGTATAACGGGAATACAAAAATTGTAATCATTAATAAGATGGTAGTACCACAATAAGAGTTAGATTATTAACATCTTATATCATCAAAACAAAAAGGGTCCACTATGCTTCCACACCTGAGCTTCTCTTTGATAATACCAGGTCACATCTTGAGACTTTTACTGGGCATTTAAGCCCCAACCTGCCTGTGTCTACAAATAGGTAACTTCCCTAGGCTCCTTCAGTATTACAAAGCATAACACTGGGGTCATTTCCTACTTCCAGCGTATGAATCTCAAAGTAAGAAAGTAATGTAAGATATTAAAGGTCTGACAATATAAAAGTTAATAATGTTAGCTCAAGTTGAGATATTCAAGAGAGATTTTATTCCATAATATTTTACAGGAGAGTAGTGATACAAGAAGGCGGAGTATTCTAAGGCTGGGCTAAGGATCTCTTGTCCTACTACTTCTCATTTCTATACATATTTATGATATCAAGTTAATCCTTCTTTTTGTATATTACTAGATTCTCCTTGGTTCATTTCAAATGAACTTAAGTCATCAAAATTTTCTAGACAGTTTAAAAAAATCTATTTCCTTAATATCATCTAACTGGTTGAAATCTTCTATTCTAGGATTACGATCCTTTCTATATCGTACACTATTACTTAATATTTCTGAGATCTTAATAAGCATATAAGTTCTTAAAAGAAATACTGGTGAAATTACTTTTATTTCTTCTCTGATTCTTTTAAATTGTCTTTCAATCTTTTCAAGATCTTCTAAATTAGGTTTTTGTCTAATAATTGGTCTAACAAGTGGTTTTTGAAGCATTATTAATTAGATCTATACTCCCAATCTGTATCATCTATATAATTTTCAAAGGTAAAACTTTTGGGTACATTATTATTATCCTATTCTTGAGCATATCTATTTTCAAATTCATCATCCATCATTTTTGAAGCATAAAATGTTATGTGAAAATCAAGTGAAGTTGTAGATTCTATTAATTCAATATCTAAATTATCTAATTCTAGTAAGGCTCTGATACCATTTGCTGATGCCGAAAAATGTCGGTTCAAGACAAACATATCTCTAGGTAGATTATCTTGGAATATTATAATAAAATCTAAAAAGTATAACGGGAATATAGAAATTGTAATCATTAATAAGATAGCAGTACCACAACAAGAGTTAGATTATTAACATCTTATATCGTCAAAACAGAAAGGGTCCACTATGCTTACATACTTGAGCTTCTTTTTTACCTTAATAATACCAGGTCACACATTGAGACTTTTACTGGGCATTTCAACCCGAACGTCCTATGCTTTGTAATACTGAAGGAGCCTAGGGAAGTTACCTGTTTGTAGACATCAGTAGGTTGGGGCTGAAATGCCCAGTAAAAGTCCCAAGGTGTGACCTGGTATTATCAAGGTCAAAGAGAAGCTTAGGTATGGAAGCATAGTGGACCCTTTCTGTTTTGACGATATAAGATGTTGATAATCTAACTCTTGTTTTGGTACTACCATCTTATTAATGATTACAATTTCTGTATTCCCGTTATACTTTTCAGATTTTATTATAATATTCCAAGATAATCTACCTAGAGATATGTTTGTCTTAAACCGACATTTTTCGGCATTAGAAAATGGTATCAGAGCCTTACTAGAATTAGACAATTTAGATATTGAATTAATAGAATCTACAACTTCACTTGATTTTCACATAACATTTTATGATTCAGAAATGATAGATGATGAATTTGAAAATAGATATGCTCAAGAATAGGATAATAATGATGTACCCAGAAGATTTACCTCTGAAAATTATATAGATGATATAGATTGGGGGTAAAGATCTGATTAAGAATGCTTCGAAAACCACTTGTTAGACCAATTATGAGACAAAAATCTACTTTAGAAGATCTTGAAAAGATTGAAAACCAATTAAAAGAATCAGAGAAGAAATAAAAGTAATTTTACCAGTATTTCTTTTAAGAACATATATGCTTACTAAGATCTCAGAAATATTAAGTAATAGTGTATGATATAGAAGGGATCATAGTCCTAGACTAGAAGATTTCAACCAGTTAGATGATATTGAGGAAATAGATTTTTTAAACTGTCTAGAAAATTTTGATAATTTAAGTTCATTTGAAATGAACAAAGGAGAATCTAGTAATATACAAAAAGTTGGATTAACAAAAATTTTCAATTTTGACAGAATCAAATATGGCGACTAAATTAGACAAAGATTTGATAGAGGTACAAAAAACTATTATCAGTTATGGGGAAAAGATAATATTAGAAATAGATAAAATGACAGTTTTAATCAAAACTTTATTACAGCAAAAGGATTGAGAAAAGAAAAAAGGAATAGTTATGGAAACTGAAAAAGAAATAGGAATAATAATACCTAGTGAATAGAAGAGTCCCTTACAAAGACATTTAGAGAAAATGAATATACCAAAAGGATATAAAGGAAATGACTAATACTGATACAGATGAAATCCCCTCTGATATGGAAATTTTAATGACAAAGATTGGAGACATCAATATGGAAGACCAATTTATAAATTTAAAATTTGAAAGAACTGAAATAAAGCCAAAATATAATCCAAATATTTCAGATATTTCTAGTACTAGTAAAAATCCATCTCAAGCATTTGATAATCCTATAAAAGGATATGCTGGAATTAGTTCTGTTATGCAACAACAAACTTATAAATTTACACCTTTAGAAAAAAAGAGAGCTGAACCTATTAATCCATTTGGAATATATTTAGATATAGACTGTATTGCAAATGTAGAAGAAGCTATAGATAAATGGGAAACAACAGTGAGAATAGCTGTTACTGCTAATAAATTAGATAAAGAATCTCTAAGACATTTTATACCTAGAAGTCTACTAAACAGTGCATTAAGATATTGGCAGAATCTTTCAAAAGAAGTCCAACGAACTGTATTTGATATTGACGATAGTTTATCTAATATTATTACTCGAGCTACAGAAGTATTAAAACTTGAATTTTTAGGAGAAGGCAATTTCTTCAAGATCTAACAACTTACTTACATACTCATTTTTGGTATGTACATATGTATGTATATATATGTACGTATATAGATGTATATATATGGTGTATATGTATATATATGTATCTATGTGTGTGTGTGTATATATATGTATGTGATATTTAAATATAGGTATATATGTATATCTATATATTTGTGCATATGTATGTATGTATATAGGTATGTATATATATAGATATGTATGTATGTGTGTGTGTATATATATATATATATTTGTTATGTACATATGTATGCATATATATGTATGTATATATGTGGTGTATATGTATATATATGTATCTATATATATTTATATATCTATGTATATATTTATTTCTGTGGCCGAGAAGTGTCGGTTCAAAGCACATACATTTCTTGGTAAATTATCTTGAAAGATTATAACAAAATCTAGGGAATAAAGAGATAATACAGAGATTGTAATCATAAGAAAGATTATATCACACCAAGAGTTACGTTATAATCAATACTATCAAACTATAAAAAGTCCACTATGCTTCCGTACTTGAGTCTCTTTTTGACCTTGAAGATACCGGGTCACACCTTAGGACTTTTACCGAGCATTTCAGCCCCAACCTGCCTGTGTGTGCAAACAGGTAACTTCCCTAGGCTCCTTTAGTATCCCAAAGCACAGCCTGGGATCATTTTCTACCTCCAGCGTACGAGACGTAGATAAGAATGCAAAGTGTATCTCTAAGAGTTTGATAGGATCTAGATAATAACTTGGCTCTTGTTGTGATACGAAAAGTGTTTTTTATTTCATATTTGAAAGAGTACAAGAGAATGTTTTTACAAGGGAGTAAGGCTAAGGATGAAACTTAGGATAGAATTGAGGATACAACTAAGGATATATCTAAGGATAATCTTACGCGTCTCATGTTATACATATTTATAGGAGAGTGCGGACTTTAAATCTTATTACAATTACATTTACAATGTCTTCATCACTAGTGGAATTATGAGTTATCAATGCTGAGTTATTCGTCTTTTGCAGTTATAGCTGTCAAGTCATTTGTCTTTTCTATCGATTCCTATCTTATCTTCCAACTGCTTCTAATCATCTTCATATGCATCAAATAGTGGAGTTTTGTCAGAGTTCTTGTCGCTGTCGCTCAACCCACTGTTTTGCTGAGTACATGCCAGAAAAATTCCACCTTCATGTCCTCTGAATTGATAAATTTTGGCTTGAGCCTACGGACTTGATTGAATAATCCCATTTTCAAGGAATTTTATCTTTGTTTGTAAGTCTTTTTCTACACTGGGAGGAGTTTTCTTAGCAGGGCTGATCATTATTGAGGAGTGCATCTTTTTCCCTCCATATGTGTGAAATCCTTTCTTGAAGGCACTTTCCATATTCTGCAATACCACTCTTATGCCAATTGCCCTTCTGTAGTGAATATCTATTTCTTTGAATTTTTGAATTCTTTTTTGTTATCTGTTTGAATGGAATAGGGATATGCTTTCCCAACTTGAATAAAATGAAAAGCTGGACATCTATTATCTTCAAAGAAATTCGGTCCAGCAGAGACAAATTTCAAATATAAAAGATCATTTAAAGTAACTGTTGGATTGTGAATAAAGAAATCTTTTACTCTCTCTTGTATCCAAAAGGGTAACTGGGATATCTCAAGAAAACTCGGAGGAGAAAAATAAATTAAGTTGATTGCTCCAAAATCATACCAATACCTTATCTCTTGAGGAGAAGTATCTTGCAAATAGTTTATTCTTGGATATACACAGTAAAATCCATGTATCGAGTTTCAGTATTTGAGAGACTATAGAGTTCTCTCATTATCTGTTGTTGTATCTCCACCACATGGAGTATCTTTGAGGATATTTTTCAGGGAAAATTGTTTTCTTTTCCATCTGAGGACACAGGAAAATTTCTTCTTCTTTTTCTTTTTATGGGGCCTTCGAACTAGATCCCAAATCTTTTATCTCTGATTTTTCTAAGATATTTTTAAGCAACTTGCTATTCATCTCAAAATTATTTATACGACTCTTTATCTTTTTACTCTCTGACATTAATACATCTGTAACTTGCTCTGTCATACCTAGCAGTTGAGCGATATCCATGATGTCAGAAATATTATCCTGTATACTCTAAATTTGATTGTTCATATCTTCTAATAGCTTAAAGATCCTCTGTTTGGAGGAAGCCATTCCTAAAATATAAACACATACCTTATTCAAATATTAGTTTTTATTTCAAAATACTTCTGCCATGTCAAGTCTAGTTTTGCCTGATTAATATACACCATATACGATTGCGGTCGATATCTTCTAAGCTTCCTGAGTTCATAGTCAACTATGTCAAGATAAGCATAACATTGATCAATAGTCTCTAATGAATCGAGTGTCCCTTTGAAGTAATGATAACATCCCGGTGTAATTAGCTCTTGTAGATCATAATAATAACAGGTAGATTCAAATACCATGCTCTCTGGTCAAATAATTTGCTAAAACATTTTTGTCAGATTTTATAATTTCAATATCAAACTGATATTCAGCTAATAAAGTTTACAATCTAATTAGTCTCTTATATTTAGGTTTAGAGGGTAGGTTATTTTTTATAAAAGCTTTTACTTGTGTATTATCTGTTCGTAATAAAAATCTTTTTGGCAAAAGAAAGTAATAAAACTTTTGACAACTTTTGACCACAGCTAACAATTCTTTTTCATTAATATGATATCTTTTTTGTGTATTACTAAAAGTTCCTGAACAATATCTACATATTAATTCTTTTTTAGTATCTTTCTTTTTAAGAACTCCACTTGAATAATTTTCAAAGGCATTAGTTTCCAAAATTAAATCATCTATTTCTGAGGGTAGTTGTAACTTATGTAGAATATTACATATTTGCTTAATTTTCTTAACATGATTTTCCAATGTATAATCAAAACTAAATATTTTATTTTGTTTTAATAGATTTTGAAATGGTTGTTTTAATTTAGCGAGATTTTCTATAAAATCTGAGGCATAATTCAAAATTCTTAAAAAGCTTTGAACTTGTTTTTTTTTTTTTTTATCAATTAATCTATTATGAAAATTACTTAATTTTTGTAGAATATGAGGCTGTAATTCTATTCCTTTACTATCTATCATCATTCCTAGAAATTCTATGTTTTTCTTGCATTAATTTTTCTTTCTTTTCAGATAAAGCTAATCCATGCTTAATACATAATTCACAAAATACATTTAAATGTTTTATATGGGCTTCCATAGAATTAGATACTATAAGAACATCATCAACATAAACAAATACGAAATCATACGGTTTAAATATATTATCCATTTTTCGTTGAAATATCTGAGGGGACATTTTTTAATCCAAAGGGCATTACTAACCATTCATATTGTCCCTGAGGGGTAGAGAATGAAGTAAACTTGATACTATTGGGTTCCATCCTAATATGCCAAAATCCATTTTTACAATCAAACTTAGAAAATATCTTTTTATTTCTAGTCCAATTGATCAAACTTTCTTTATGTGGTAGAAAATATCCATCAAAGGCTATGTTATCATTTAATTTTTTGTAATTTATTACCATCCTAACTTTTCCTCTAACAATTTCTGCATGATTTCGTACCATAAATGCAGGGGAACTATTAGGAGAATGGCCATCCTATATTAATTTAGCATCTAATAATTCTTTTAATTGCTTTCTAAATTCCTGTTGGTCTTACTCATTATACCTCATATGTTTTACTCTAATAATTTTGTCTTTATCTATCATTTCCAATTTAGCTATTATCTTATTCTTATCCCAGAACTGAATAGGATTATCAGTATTACACTGTTGTAATTTTGATTTAATATTATCTATATCACTATTTAATAATCTTAATTCAATATGATATTGTAAAAGAGGAGAAAAGGCTCAACATGGTATTGTAATAAAGGTGTTCCTTTAGGAAAAAATGATTTTTTACTGTATCCAAGATCACCGCGCTGGGCTATGTGGGGAATAAAATTAATAGGAAAGGGTTTAGCATATTTCCTTTTAAGGCGTTTAACAACAATTAAATAGTGACAATGTGTTTTAAAATGTATCTGGTAAGTAAGGGTATCAAAAATAACTTTATGGAATAATTGTAAAAAATTATTACAAAGTAAAATATCAAGACATGTGTTATAAAAATAAAATGGTGGACATTTAATAAGAAACGATCCTAATAAGATTATAGGTTGTTCTATTCCAGATGAGACTTCAATAAGATTATTTGAGATATCTTTTCCTTTAATAGGTTTTAATGACTGATGCTATTCTTTAGGAAA
The DNA here is from genome assembly GCA_026120185.1 of Voacanga thouarsii. NCBI lineage: Eukaryota > Viridiplantae > Streptophyta > Magnoliopsida > Gentianales > Apocynaceae > Voacanga > Voacanga thouarsii. Next base: position 1,654,428 of record JANUWF010002285.1, read on the forward strand.
ACACTCAGCTTTACATAAGTATGATCCTGAACCACTATCGATATATGTAGCAAAATATTCATCTCTATAATCTTTATAAGTAATTCCTATTGGAATATAAATACTATATGGACTTGTCATTTGGGTATATATATTAATTTTCCATTATATGTTATCTTTAAGCCATAATGAGATATTTGATAAGGTTTAACAGCTTCAAGGAAAGCATTTCCTAGCATAATTTCTAAAGTATCATTTATTCCTTCATTTTCGATTAATAGTCTAATATTAATTATTTCTATTCCAAATTTTAATAATGTTTCAACAATCTCATTTATTTCTTGTATCTCTCCATTAAAATTTGTATATTGATGTGAATTTTCTAAAGGAAATTTTTGTAAATTATTGCACAACTTATGACTTATGTAATTTCCATTAGCTCCTGTATCTATTAAAATATTTATGGGTTTAAATTGTGTTCCATCGAAATATTCTCCTTTTATCTTGTAATTACTTAGTTCATAATTTTGAGGTATAATAATCTTATTACTTGTATTATTTATGGGATTACTTATGGCATGAGTATTAGTAAAGGATAATCTAGGTGGCATATAATTCTTGGTAATTAAAGGTTTTTCCTGTAAATCTAAATTCAAAGGTGTTGAATCTATTTCTTCTATGATAGGTAAACTAGGTACCTGAATTTGACAAACATCATTACATAAATAAGGGTAATCTATTGTATCTTTTGTACGGAAACAATCAGAATGATGAGTATTTAAGATCGCATATGATATTGCATAAGTTATAGAGTAAGGTCTATTATTTTCATAGAAAAAAATCTTTTCTTCTAAAATTTTGTAATAAACTTAAGGTTTTATCAAAATCTTTATCTTTTATATTGTAAGCTATTCTTAGGTAAATATTAAATTTTAATTTGCCATATTGGAGGTTTCCCTTTAAATTTCCTAAACAGGCTTCTTTTCTATTTGAAATTCTATTGTTCATTATTGCTAAATCTATGGGTGTATCTAATCATTCTTTAAAGGTAGCTTTGATAATTAATTGTATTACACCTATATATATCCATCCAAGGCTATTTTTAATTTCTGGATTTAATCTGTGTATTTTATCTTCAATATCTTTTTTCGTGAATAATGGTATGATTACCTTATTATTTGTTAAAGATATTTCTAAAGCTCTTTCTTGGATATTTAATCCATAATAAAGATGAAGTTTTCTAGGTTGTATGCCTAATTTTTCTAAACTATTAACATGAAAACCTAAGTAATTAGTTAATGAGAAATTTTCTTACTGTATCTATTTCAATTTTCTTCTGAAGATTCTTCTTCTTTATCTATTATTGGATCTATTTCTACTATTTCTGTATTATTCATCTTCAGATGATTCTGTGTATTCTGTATCTGTTGAGATAAATATACTTTCATCTGTACTTAATTATTCAAAATTATCAATTTGAATAAATTCTCCATTTTCAATCATTTTTTGAATATCTTCATCAATTTCAATTTTCTTTTTATTTTTATCAATTTTTTTAGGACACTTGTTGGCATAATGTCCAAGTTCTTTACAATAATAACATTGACATTCTCTAACATTTTTCTTTCTTCTTTTAAAAGTTGGTTTCGAATGTTTCTTATATTTCTTCTTTTTATAATATCGAGTTTTTCTCTTTTTAAAATAGCTTTTCTTATGTTGTTTTCTCTTTTTATATTTTCATTTAATTTTACTATAATAATAAGGACTATCACATCCTATCATTAAGGGTAATTTAGGTTTATCACAACATAATGAAATCCTTTTTCTTAATCCTCTAGTTAATTTGCTAAAATGGCAACTCCACACCATTCGCTTAATTTATCTCCACAATGATTAATTCGTTTTCCTAAAGTATCATTATCACCTAGTTTATAGGTATCGAGTAACTTTTGTCCCCAAGGGTCAGGTATCTTAGTGAAAAAACAAAGGTAAATATGATAAAGTATTTGATACTTAATTATAAATATGATAGTAATAATCTTGGAAAACACATATATATCTAGCGATTTCACACATATCACATAATAGTAATCATAATAAGGCTATTAAATATTTTTGTGTAGTTGCTAGATCTTTAAAGAAGTTACCTTCTCCTAAAAATTCAAGTTTTAGAACTTCAGTTGCTCTTGTGATTATATTAGATAAACTATCATCTGTATCGAATATAGTTTGTTGAACATCTTCTGCAAGGTTTTGCCAATATTTTAATGCACTATTTAATAAGCTTCTGGGTATAAAATGTCTTACTGACTCTTTACCTAATTTGTTAACAGCTATTCTCATGTCAGTTTCCCATTTATCTATAGCTTCTTCAACATTTTCAATACAATCTATATCGAGATATATTCCAAAGGGATTTATGGGTTCAACTCTCATTTTTTCTAAAAGAGTAAACTTATCTGTCTGCTGTTGCATAACAGAACTAATTCATGCATAACCTTTAATAGGTTTATAAAAGGCTTGTGAAGGATTTTTACTTGTACTTGGGATATCTGAGATATTAGGATTATATTCTGGTTTAATCTTAGTTATTTCAGGTTTTAAATTTATAAATTGGCCTCCATATCAATATTTCCAATCGTTGTTATTAAATTTTCCATGTCAGAGGGGATTTTATCTGAATCAAAATTACTCATCTCCTTTATATCCTTTTGGTATATTTGTTTTTTCCAAATGTCTTAGCAATGGACTCTTCTTTTCTTCAGGGATTATAATTTTTGTTTCTTTTGTAGGCTCAGTCTCGTGATTATTTCTTTTTTCTTTTCTCTATCTTTCTGTTGTAACAAGGTCCTAATCAAAACTGTCATTTTATCAATCTCAAATATGATCTTTTCTCTATAGCTAATAATAGTTTTCTTTATTTCTATGAGATCTTTATCGAATTTAGTAGACATATCAGATTTCGCTAAAGGTACAAATTTTTGTTTATGCATCTTTTTGTATCCCATTTGATTCTGCTTGGGTTAAATCTTTAGGTTCGAAATTTAAATCCAAATTCTCGTAACAAGTTAAAAAGTCTACTTCTTCAGTATTATCAAAGAAATCAATTTCCTCTATATTATCAAATTGCTTAAAGTCGTCTAGTTTAGGTTCTTTTATCTTAGGACTTTGATCCCTTCTGTATTGAGCACTATTACATAATATTTCGGAAATCTTAGTTATCATATAGGTTCTAAGAGGAAAAATTGGTAAAAAAACTTTTATTTCTTCTCTAATTCTTTTAAGTCTTCTTTCAATCTCTTCAAGATATTCTAAATTTGGTTTTTGTCTATTAAGAGGTCTTCGAGGCATCCTTAATAAGATATATAACCCCAATCTGTATCATCGACATAATTATCATTTGTAAATCTTCAAGATAACTCTGCAGTATTAACATATTATATGTATATATAGATATATAGTTATGTAATATGTATATACATAGTATATGATATGTATGTATATATGTATATCTATATATATGTATTTGGTGTGTGTATATGTGTGTGTGTGTGTGTATGTATATATATGCATGTGTCATATATTGTGACACACACATATGTGTATGAATATAGGTATGTATATATATAGATACATATATATACATACATATATATATATATGTGTGTGTGTGTGTGTAGATATATATTTATGCAGTATTTATATCCATAGTGTGTGGTATGTATATGTGTGTGTGTGTGTGTGTGTGTGTGTGTTTCTATGTATATATATGTATATATATATGGTGTATATGTGTGTGGTCATATATATATATATATGTATATGTATATGTATGTTTGTGTATATATATTTATATATATGTTTGTATTGCATATATATATGTATAACTTTTTATTAATAACTCTATATGTTTAAAATTATTTAATAAAAATAATAAATTTGTTAATAGTATATAAAATTTCAAATTTATATAAATATAAAAATATTTTATTATATTGAATTACATTGTTTCAAAAAAAAATTTATTATGATTATTATATTATTATTTTAAAATTTTGAAAGTTATTACGAATAGTTTAAATTAAAAAAAGAGATTATAGCACACAAAGTGGCTTAGCCCAGTGCCTGAAACACAACATCTTTATGCGTGAGGTTGCAACATCGAATCTTCGTTGCCTCATTTAACTCTCAATTTCAAGTCAATTTGGAGTTATGATCCGGTGTGATGGGTTCATGTGGACCATGCTAAATTAAAATTTTTAAAAAATCCAGTATAGGAGCTCGGATTCAGTACGATGGGTTCACGTGGACCATGCTAAATTATAAATTTTAAAAACTTTTAGCTGGAAAATAAATTATTGACAAGAAATTTGGTTGTCACAAATATATGTGGATGTTGTTGTTGGGATGTATGCCCTCTTAGACTAGGTTTCTGATGTAAAAAAAATCATATATATTAATAAAAGAATTTATTTTTAGAAATTATTTGTAAATTTACAATTTTATTTGTGCACAATTATGTTTGGAAAAGACCCATTGTGTTTAAGTAAATGGTCCATGTGAATGGAGGTCTTTCACAGTAAAGTATGGATCACAGGTTACTTAACACATAAACTTTTGTTCTTAAGCGATTGATGAGAATGGAAATCTCATCATGTCTAGGTTATTATGTTGTGAATTCTAAATGGGGAATAGCTTACCTTTAGCCAATGAGTAGTCCAATCACTTCATGACATAAGTGTATTTCGAATATGTAGAACATGACATGTAGTAGTGGTTTCTAAAAGTACTATACGGTAGAAACCTAGACTACTACCGCTATATCGTGGACTGGTACTCTACGACTTGAGTATTAGTTGGTGGTCTGACGAAGCTGGAAGCATATGCTTTGATATGCTATAGTTGAGATTCTATCGTAGGGCCAATATACTTGCATGTTAGGTATGTGTGACTAGTTAATTAAGACAAACTTGTACAAGATAGTTTCTATACTATATCGCCTCTTGTGGTTGTCTGAATGATCTAAATATCCAAGGCCCTGGGAAACATGACTTGGATGTTTGCATTAGGGTAGCTCCCTTGGAAAGTGGAAATAATCTAGGAATTCGTGGATAATTGGACTAGAGGCTTAAGGATGGTAAATGTCATTTGGAGAGGTGTTAGTACACTTCTTCCTCTTTGAATGTACAACGATATATAGAGGGGTATTTTAGTCATTACACCTGTAGGTCGGAGACTTTGATAACGCAGCACTGTCCTTGGGGTAAATATTTCCTTATGGTGATATAAAAAAATATTTAAAATGTAAAATACATCTATTTATATGACAAGGGTATTTTGGTCATTTTAGTAGCCAAAGCAGTGTGTCTTTTGGTCTGCAGTATAGACCGTGAGTCCGAATTAAATACGAGCTAAGGAATTGATCTTAAATTAAATGAAATTTATTTTATTTAAATAGCCTGGATTTAATTATTGGGCTAGAATAAAATAAAGGTCAATGGAGAGAGAGTATTAATTAAATTACTTTAGTGGGTTAACTAATTATTCAGGGCTTTGGCCCAGTTTGAATAATTAAAGATTAACCTGAGATTAAACTAATATAGGCTTATTAATTAGACTAGTTTATTTGGGTTGGAAAATTAATTATTAATTGGGCCATTAGGTTGGTTCTAAGTAGAATAATTAATTAAGCCCAAAAGGTTAAACTAAGAGTCTAATTGCCCAGTCCAGTTTAACCTAGGGTTTTTTTTAGGTTAAACAGGAGGATTGGAAATAACGTCGTTGTTACAAAACTCACACTCTCAGAGAGGACTTCTTCTCTGTGAAAGGCCAGGCATCTCTCTCTCTCCCTCTCTCCAGAAAAATTCTCTAGCCTGTTATTTGTTCACCAAACGATAGTTAGGCAGGCCATATACTAGAAGACCGAGAGTTCGGCGTTCACATACATGTAAAGGAAGAGTAGAAGGCTTGTAGGAATCACACAGGAGGCTTCTACCAGCCCGCCAACCCAGTTGTGCACATTTTGGTCCAGCCACCTTTGAGAACTAGAAGGAGAGGTAAAACCTTAGGAATTGGACAGGGCGCAACTGGCGCCAGCTAGGGCATCCTAAGCCGGTGCCGGCCCTGTCTTGGAATCCCCTGTTGTGTTGTGAAACCCCAACTAAAATTAACCCTAGACTAAGGGGGTCGGGATGCATATCATATTTTCTTGCATGCATAAATATATTTTTGAATGATTTTTTGTGCTTTGGATTTGTGATTTATAGTCTAGAAGGCTCAATTGTGCTTATTGAGTAGGAAGGGCAAAATGGTAATTTTGTTCGAAGTGAAAATAGGGAGATAGCTTGAGTATTAAATAGGAAAAATACTTGGGATAGAAAATAAGAACAAGAGTTGTTGTGGTTTAGTAGTTAGATCTTTGGAATTTATCCCTAAGGTCTTGAGTTCAAATCCCATCATTTAAGTTTTAGCATGATTAATTTTTATTTTGTTTAAGGTTGGACTTTCGGCTTTTGTATTCCATAAGAAGAAGTAGGAGTGTTGTCCTAGGAGAGACTTGAAGGGAATGTCTTAATCCTACTCTTGTGCCCTACAAAAATTCTTAAGGGATTCATGCCATTTTTGTTCCCTAGCTTACCTTAAATTATTCATCAATTATCCAATTCCATATTGTATTTCCAAAAAATTCCAGCAAGGTTCTTCAATCTTGGAATTTTGAAAATGTCCCCTTGAGGATAGAATGTTGATTGAAAATGGGGAAGGAGTTAAGGAAGGTTCCCAAGAGAATTAATCTCTATAGTTGAACCTTCAATCTCCACTCTATAATTGTTCATTTTCTTCATGTCGCAATCTGGAAATTTTCCAGCTTCTTGGTCAGTCCAACTTTCGAAAACTTCAGCCATTTTTGTCACTCAAGTGCTGCCACAAAAATAGCCAATTTGGTCAGCTTGAAGACTGAAATCTTTGGCAAAAAATCAGACTGCACAAAAGCTGTACAAACCAGGAAAAATTCCTGGGCAATTTCGCAACTTAGCAATCCAAAAACCAAGCTGTTTCTTCTAGCCTTCAAACCCGTAATTCATCTCTATCTTTCCTCCATAAAGAAGGATAGAAACCATCTTTAAAGGACCCTCCAATACCCCTTCAAACCTTTTGCAAGTCGACTGGAACATTATAGAAGAATCTCCACAAAAATTCCAGCAAACCATCCAAATGACCAACCAGAAATTCCAGCCTTGTTCCCTCTTCAAGCTTTGTTCGAAACTCACTCCAATTTTCTGTAAAACCAACCTTCGTCAAACATGAATTGAACTTCATCACCTCCTCCATTGATCTACATGAAATGAACACCATAGCCACTCCTTAAATCACTCTTTCAATCACTACAATCAAGCCTTCAATTAGAATTTAAAAATTCAACAAATTACTCCATGGAACTTCCATGGATTAAGCCTCAACCAACTAGAAATTTCCTCCACCATTGCACTAAACATTTCAGCCACCCTATAGCTCCTTTAACCTCATTCATCTCAGCAAAACTTCAGCAAATTTCAGTCGTCCATAGCATTTCCAAGAACCTCCATCAACCAAGGCATTTTTACCATATTTTCTACCTTAATTCACTCCCTAAATTTCTTCTTTTGAATTTCAAACAAACAGCTTTTCCTCTTCTCCCTAATCTGAAAATTCAATCACAAGAATTCCTTTAGCCATTCGGCCAACCCCATTTAGCAAATTTCGTCCAGCTTCTCTCCATTCTCTCCATTTCTTAAAGAACACCAAGAACACATACCACCATTCTCTAAGCCTAAGACCACCCAAAACACCTCCAATCTCTCCCAAAAACTCCAGATCAGGTCTACTCACCTTTTAGAATCCATTTCTGTATTTTATAATATCAAATATTAAAAACAAAGTTCTACTCACGGATCAAAGCTAGAATTTTTCTTGAAGAATCAAGAATTCTCTCAAGGTAATCAAGAACAATTTTGAACATCTTCTTCTTTCAATCTTTAAACATGATATACTAATATTCTCTCTCTCTCTCTCTCTCTCGGCTGAAATGGTTGTTTCAACCATGGCCATTTTCTCTTCTTCCTTTTTGGTCGGATCAAGTCTACCAAGAGTGTGGACTTTCTTAAGACTTCATCAAGGTAGTCATCATTCAAGTATGTCTCTTTAACCCTCTCCTTAATTCTAAAATCATGTCTCGTGGACGTGGTTAGAAAATGATGGAATATGAATGGAGATTGAGTATGTGTTTGTATGAAGGAGTTGGGATTGGAGAATGAGGATGTTTTGTCATGATTGAGTTTTATGATATTTTGTAGTTGTTGCATACTCTTCATGTCGTGAGTTAGTATGAATGATTAAGCATGATAGATATTATGTCACATTTGATTAATAGGGTTTTATGTTCTTGTATTCTTGTTGAAGCCATGAATATGATTATGCTTAGTGAAGTTTGGATCATGTGATGGTAGATATAGATTTAAGCTTTTATTCATAAATTGAATAGTTTGTTGATTGGTATTAGAGTTTATATTCATGATTCTTGTTAGCCATAGGACAAATATGATCATGACATTGTTGATCCTAAACTATTTAAGTTAGCCAATTTTATTATATTAATAAAAATTAATACTATATTTTCTTCCAATGATTTCGAAAACCCTAGGAAAATTTGGAATTGGTTTGTTATATGAAATAGTGAAATTTTAGTCAAATAAATTATATCTTTTATTAAAAATAAAATATATAAATATTATATATAATAATAATATTAAATAAAGCCTTTTATATAAATAATCATAATAGGTAAAATATTAATCTTATAAGTCATATATTCATAAATACTATTAAAATTCATTTATTATCTTTTAATCAAAATATATTAAAATTTACTTATTATTAATTTTATTTATCAATTATTTTCTAACTATTAATTATTAATTAAGAGAATAGTAATAATTTATTATTTTAATATCATCTAGGACTTAGGACTTTCATCAAATAAACCCTATTTTATTTATTAATAACAAAGATTTATTTTTGAACTTATTGCTTATTAATAATTATTTCACAATCCCTAGCTATTTTATTATCAAGCTAGATTTATTTTATAAAATCATTTTTTATCATCTAGCCTTAAAGTTTGGGACATTAGGGTCCTAATTGTAGTAAGTTGAACTAGGATTATTTATGGAAGCAAATTTGGCTTGAGTTTAATTATGGCTTGCGTTTACCCCAGGCGGGGTTAGGTCAGCTGTGGAAGATCTTTGAATTAGTTCAAGCAAGGGATCAGGTAAGCTCCTGCATAAAACTTATTTGATGACAAAAGGTTACCATGGCAAGCCAAATGCGAAATGTGTGAACACTCATTTTGTAAAGGCAATTGAGGACTGTTTCTTTCTTGTTCAGTCAAACAAGTCATTTATAAAACAAGCAGTTTTGTTCAAACACTAAACTCTTTCTAAAACTTAACTTTGGCACAAACTTTAGAAACCATTGATTGCCATTTCCAAGTAAAGTAATGTTTTATCAATTTTCTCCTAAGTGGGCTAAACAAACGTTGAGTACTCAATAAGGGTAGGCTAGTAGTACTAGTTTTGAAGAGCAAGAGCGAGTCTTCTAGTAGGAGGTCACCTCCAGAGGATGAATTCAACTTGGAGAAGCGACAGTACTACTTAGTCATGTCGGTCCGAGCTAGCAAGTTTCAGTCATGTGGACTGTGTGTTGCCGGAGTGGACAACCGATTTTGTTTAGGTGTAAAGAAGGAGGAGTATCTTACCTGGTAGGCAGATCACCTACCTTTTGTCAGTCTACATAGAGTGTGACATTCTGACCGTTATATGGACATGGGGCCCAACGTGTGTAACCCATGGCCGCCCATTTGAGTGGTTGAGTTTATTGTGCACTTGTATGGTTTGAAAAGAGAACAATATCACTCTTTATTTTAACCTTATTTATTACTTGCCAGCATTTTCTCTTATGAGATTTTACAACTCGCATACATGAACTGTTTCCTGAACACTCAAAGCACACACAGACTTACTAAGATTTTTATCTCATCACCTTTTATGCCATGTTTTCAGGGTGATCCTGCTGTGGAGAAGAGTAGCTAGAATGTTGCCTTCTTGAAGACTTTATGTTATTTAATTTATATGTTGCTTTGAGAGATGATAGTGAACAATTTATCTTGGATTTGTTCTTGAATTTTTAGGTTGTAATAAGTTTTTAATTCCAAAGTATTGTTTTTTTTTTTTTTTGTGACCTAGTTATAAAGACCCATTGTCCTTTGGACGGGGCAACATCCCTGGCCCTGTTGGGCCTAGGTAGTAGGGTGTTACATGTGTTTTCTAGTTTTTTTTTTTTTATGTTCGCTTTCGTTGCGTGCCCTATATTTTCCCGCTTTTCGTGCCTTCAATTGGTATCAGAGCATGAAGGTTTTGTGAAAATATAGGGAGCATGCATCTAGATGAATAAAACTGGACACATATGTGTCATTAAAATTGTGATCCTTCACTGTTTATGGTATGAATAGATTCTCTGTTAAACCTCGCGGTTGGAGGTATAGCAATCAGTAATTTACTATTTTTTTAGTAAATCGTGTAAGCCTAATGTTTATGGGTATAGGCGGTTGTTGGTTTTGGTTGATTTCATTGCATTAAAATTGAAATCGGAGAGCCAATGGCACCCGAAACCATGCAGAAAAACAGGAGAAATTCGCAGAGGAAATTCATAAGAAAAAAAAAACTATAGGAAGGAGCTGTCCAGAACCAAACTGACACCGGCTAGACCACCCGAACCAGCACCGACTAGGGTTTGGAAGGCTGGTCCACACTATTTTCTCGTGGGTCCTGGTTTTGTGCGACGGGTGCAATGGACCATAGTTCGAATGGGGTAGCTGATCTAGTGCGGTGGGTGTAGCGGACGAAGGAAATTTTTTTTAAATTTTTCCTTGTAATTTTTCTTACAATTTCTTTTAGTTTTGGGATCCATACCAAGCGAAGTTAATATTTTGCAATAGTTAATATTCAAGGAATATTTTTGCATGAAAAATATTAGTAAATGATTTTAGGATTAAACAAGACCATTAATTAATTAATTAAGGTGTTTAATTCTATTATCTGTGCACTTAGCTTTAAAAATAGAAGAGCATGAAAACGTCTACTGTTTTCTAGCATGCTATTTATTTTTGGTACCTATGTGCACGTTTTCTCAAAGACCAAAGTCTTTGGGAATGTTTTTGACAAGGAAAACATTTTTCTACAAATTAAATGGTTATTTTAGCTTGAACAAAAATTAATCCTTAGATATTTTCTCAAAGGATTTAATCCTTGACAAAAAAAAATATATTGAATTTAGATATTTTTGTAAGGTTAAAACAGAAAGCCATTTTGTTTTAGTTTGGCACAAGAAAAATTGTTTTGTCAAATAAACTTGAGACCAAAGTCTCTAGAAAGTTTTAATTGGAAAATTTTTTAAATCATTAAGGTTTTAACTTAAATAAAATTAGTCCAAGGGAAAAATTCTCAAAGGATATAAACCTTGACATAGAGATTTTTATGGCCTTAGACATTTTATTTTTGAGTTAAGGGAAAACTTTATCCCTTATAGAAATTTTCAAAAGGATATTTTTTAGAAAACCTTTGTTTTAAAAGACTAAGTGGGAGAGGGGTTCCAACAGCCCCACGGCTTCCATCACGATCCTCATTAGAGATCGTGGATCCTCTCGCGTCACCTTGGAAATGAACCCGTATAGGATGGGGATACCACAAGGATTAAGATCTAATGGAGGGATGTAATTAATAACCTAGGGCACATACTATGATTGGTCAGCCCCTCGTTGGAGGTCATAGTGCGAGGTATGTCCATAGAAAATGAGAGGAAATGACCATCCCCTCGATGGAGTTATCTTCTAGATCATTACCTAGAAGGAAAATTAATTTGTAGTGATTGATACACTTAGTTTAGGAAACTGTTAATCTTCCCAAGAAGCTATGTCAGTTTTCCTAAAAGCCAAATTAATTATTATCAGTTTTGATAATAAGGATAAAGTGCACATATTTATTTTGTTTTTACAAACTGAATCTTTTTTCTTTTATTTTTTGATTTTTCAGAAATGGTGGGAGGTTCTTTTAGTCCATGACCATTATTCTCTGAGAGAATAAGCTAACAGGACCAACCTATGTGGACTGGAAAAGGAATCTAGACATAATATTTACAGCGGAAGAGTATAAATATGTCCTTTATGAAACCTGCCCTGTTATCGGGGAGGGTTCCACCGCCGAGGAGCGTGAGGCTGAGAAGGCATGCAAGAAGGCCGACGAGATAGCTTGTTGTTACATGTTAGCCTCCATGTCTAATATGCTCCAATCTAAACATAAGCACACGACCACTGCGTATGACATAACCCAATCATTAGCCACGATGTTCGCGGATAAGAGCCAGCCCGCAAGGCAGGAGGCTCTTCGAACCATCATTAACACTAAGATGGCTGAGAGAGCATCAGTCAGAGAGCATATACTCAAGATGATTGCTGCTTTCGAGGAGGCCGAAATCTTAGGGGCTGTCATTGACCCCAAGAGCCAAGTAGACATGGTTCTTGAATCTCTACCAGGTTCCTTTACTCAGTTCAAGTTGACCTATAACATGAACAAGTTGAACATGGGTTTGATTGAGTTAATGAAGGAGCTCCAAATGGCGGAGAAGATCATAAAGCCACAATCTAAGGCTATAATTGCTAAGGCTTCATCTTCTAGAACTGGGCCCAAGCCCAGAAAGTTCAAGAAGAAGAAGGGAAACGCAGCGGTCCAACCCAAGACCCAGCCCAAAGACAAACCCAACGGTAAGTGCTTTAAGTGTAGACTGAAGGGACACTGGAAAAAGGAGTGTCCAGATTTTCAAGCCAAGAAAAACCACACAGGTAATGTTTTCTATCTAGAGTCTATATCAATGGTTAGATCAACTTCTACTTGGATTATTGATTCAGGAGCTACTGATCACATCAGCAACTCTTTGCAGGGGTTTAGAAAGTTTAGAAGACTCCAGAAGGGTGAACATGGACTACGTGTGGGAAATGGAGCACAAGTTTGGGCTCTTGTAGTGGGAGGGCTGGATCTTGTATTTGATTGTAATAGAATAGTGGTTTTGAAAGATATTTTATATGTACCTGGATTTAGACAGAATTTGATTTCGGTTGCAAAACTAATAAATCAAGGATATTCTGTATCTTTCCATTCTGGTATTTCTATCAGTAGGGATGGAGAAATTTTATGTATTGGGCATATGTATGGGAATCTATTTTTCTTAAACCCTATTAACAATCAATTAAATAACGCTCAATCTGAACCTTTAACAAGAAAGAGAAAGACCAATGTCAATGACTTTTATCTTTGGCATCTAAGGTTGGGGCATATCAACTCAACCAAGATTCAGAGGTTGATCTATGATGGGCCATTTAGCTCATTGAGATTGGAAAATTGGCCTTAATGTGACTCCTGCCTGTTGGGAAAGATGACCAAAAGGTCATTTACCCCTAGGGCAGATAGAACCAAGGAGGTTTTGAGTCTTGTTCAAACTAATGTGTGTGGTCCCCTATCTACACCAACTAGAGGAGATTTTGAGTACTTCATCACTTTCATAGATGATTGTACAAGGTTTGGTTACGTTGACCTGATGAGATGCAAGTCTAACTTTTTTGACAAGTTCAATGAGTTTAAGGCTGAAGTGAAGCATCGGACAGGTAAATTGATCAAGACCTTACGATCGGATCGTAGTGGAGAGTACCTCCTTAGTGAATGCAAGAACTACATGGTACATCATAGGATAGTATCCCAACTCTCTGCGTCGGGGACACCCCAACAGAACGAAGTAGTTGAGAGAAGGAACAGGACATTGATGGAAATGGTCCGAAGCATGATGTCTCATGCTACTCTTTCGGTGACTTTTTGGGGATATGCCCTGGAAACAACGGCATATATTCTAAACTTGGTGCCTTCCAAGTCAGTACCTAGGACTCCTTATGAGATGTGGACTAGGCGTAAGCTAAGTTTGAATCATCTCAGGATATGGGGTTGTTCAGCTTATGTACTGGTCAAGGGAGACAAGTTGGAACCAAGATCAGAATTATGTTATTTTATTGGGTATCCAAAAGGGACAAAGGGTTGTTACTTTTATCATCCTAAGGAGCAGAAGGTACTGGTTAGTACCAATGCTAGATACTTAGAGGATGATCAAAGTACTTTCACGAAAGGTTCGACTAGGTTGGAACTGGAGGAGAAGTTATCTTCAGAAGTAACTTCTTCTGACCCGATTGTGGAACAAAAAGAGGCACAGCCTCAAGAGCCTATACAAACAGAGCCTCGTCATAGTAGGAAAGTGTCTAGGGTTCTAGAAAGGTGGACTGGAGAAGCTTTTGAGCTAGTCTTTGACCATCTGGAATAAGACCCCACTAGATACGAGGAGGTTATTGCTGATGCCAATGCAAATCTGTGGCATGAAGCAATGAAAGCCAAGATCGAGTCTATGTATCTCAATCAAGTTTAGGATCTTGTAGCTTCACCTGAAGGGATAAAACCCATAGGGTGTAAGTGGGTATACAAGAGAATGAGGGGAGTAGATGAGAAGGTGGAAACCTTCAAAGCTAGGCTTATGGCGAAAGGGTATACTTAGAATGAGTGAATCGATTATGAGAAAACCTTTTTCCCGGTAGCCATGCTTAAGTCCATCTGTATCCTCTTTGCCATCGCATGTCATTACGTCTATGAGATATGGAAAATGGATGTCAAGACGGTATTTTTAAATGGCCATTTTAGTGAAGACATCTATATGTCCCAACCGGAAGGCTTTATTGCTAAAGGCCAAGAGCATATAGTTTGTAAGCTTAAAAAGTCCGTTTATGGACTTAAGCAGGCATCAAGGGCATGGAACATTCATTTTGATGAGACTGTAAAGTCTTATGATTTTGTTCAAAACGAGAATGAACCATGCGTATACAGGAAACTTGAAGGTATTAATGTGGTTTTTCTTGTCTTGTATGTGGATGACATTCTACTTATTGGAAATTATGTAAGGTCATTGTCATTTACAAAGGTTTGGCTGTCTAGTCAATTTAGTATGAAGGACTTGGGAGAAGCCGCTACATTCTCGGGATTAGACTTCTTAGAAATAGGAAGTAGAGAATGTTAGGATTATCCCAAGCGGCATACATTAATAAGATGCTGGCTACGTACAACATGGACTTATGCAATGGAGCTCTAATTCCTTATAGACATAGGTTGTCACTTCTTTCAAGGGACTGTCCTAAGTCTCAAGAAGAAAATGACAGAATTAGTAGGATTCCCTATGCTTCGGCTGTAGGAAGTCTCATGTACGCCATGCTGTGTACTAGACCAGATATCTGCATTGCCGTAGGCTTGATTAACAGATATTAGTCAAACCCTGGGGAGGTTCATTGACAAGATGTAAAGCATATATTCAAGTACTTCACGGGGACGAAAGATTATATGCTGGTTTACAGGGCTGATGACTTGGTTCCTATAGGATACACAGACTTAGACTTCCAGGCGGATAAGGATGAGAGAAAATCTACTAGCAGATATATCTTCACCTTGTCTGGAGGAGTTATTTCATGGAAGAGTATCAAGCAATCTTTCATTGCTGACTCAACCATGGAAACTGAGTATGTGGCAGCTTCGGAGGCATCCAAGGAAGCAGTCTGGCTCTTGAAGTTCCTTTTAGAACTTCGAGTCGTGCTACACATGGACAGGCCGATTGTGATGTCTTACGACAACACTGGAGCAATATCATAATCAAAAGAACCTGCGAACCACAAGAAGGGGAAGCAGATCAATAGAAAGTACTACCTGATCCGGGATTTCATCTAGACACAATACGTCGTGGTGGAACAGATTGCCTCCGAGAATAATCTAGCAGATCCATTCAAGAGACACTTATACGCCATAGGGGTGGGCACTTACGGACTTACTTAGTCTTAGAGTGCAAGTAGGAGATTTTTGGGATGTATGCCCTTTTAGACTAGGTTTCTGATATAAAAAAAAAGAATATTTTAATAAAAGAATTTATTTTTAGAAATTGTTTGTGAATTTACAATTTTATTTATGCACAATTATGTTTGGAAAAGACCCATTGTGTTTAAGTAAGTGGTCCATGTGAATGGAGGTCTTTTAGAGTAAGGTATGGATCACGGGTTAATTAACACATAAACTTTTATTCTTAACCGATTGATGAGAATGGGAATCTCATCATGTCTAGGTTATTATATTGTGAATTCTAAATGGGGAATAGCTTACCTTTAGCCAATGAGTAGTCCAATCACGTCATGACATAAGTGTATTTCGAATACGTAGAATAGGACCTATAGTAATGGTTTCTAAAAGTACTATATGGTAGAAACCTAGACTACTACCGCTATAGTGTGGACTATTACTCTACGACTTGAATATGAGTTGGTGGTCTGACGAAGCTGGAAGCATATGCTTTGATATGCTATAGTTGAGGTTCTATCGTAGGGCTAATATACATGCATGTTGGGTATGTGTAACTAGTTAGTTAACATAAACATGTACAAGATAGTTTCTATACTATATCGTCCCTTGTGGTTGTCTGAATGATCTAAATATCCAGGGCCCTAGGAACATGACTTGGATGTTTGCTTTAGGGTAACTCCCTTAGAAAGCGGAAACAATCCAAGTAGTCATAGATCCAATTAATTATTCAGTGCTTTGGTCCAGTTTGAATAATTAAATATTAACCTGGGACTAAACTAATATAGGCTTATTAATTGGACTGAAAAATTAATTATTAATTGGGCTATTAGGTTGGTTCTAAGTAGAATAATTAATTAAGCCCAAAAGGCCAGATATCTAATTTGCTGTAGGCATGGTTAGAAGATATTAGTCAAACATAGGGAAAAAATATTGGCAAGCTATAAAGTATATACTTAAGTACCAGAATGGAATGAGGGACTATATGCTTATCTACAGAGCTGAAGAGTTGATTCCTGCCCATCACACTAATTCAGACTTCCAGGCAGATAAAGATGAAAGGAAATTCACTTGTGGATATGTTTTTACTTTGTCTGGAGGGGTTATTTTATGGAGAAGTGTTAAGCAATCTTATATTGCTGATTCCACTATGAAAGCTAAGTATGTGGTAGCTTTAGAAGCTTCAAAAAAAGCAATTCAGCTCCAGAAGTTCCTCACAGAACTTGGAGTTGTGCCATAAATAGACAAACTCATTACCATATATTATGATAATTCTGGGTTTATGTCACAATGCAAAAAACTAAAGAAATACAGGAAGGGTAAGCACATTGAGAGGAAGTATCACTTGATCCAAGAATTCATCCAGAAATGGGAGATAGTGGTTGACTAGATTTTCTCTTCAAACAATTTAGCAGACCCATCAAACCTTTGATAGAGAAGGTGTTCTAAAGACACTTGGACGTCATAGGGGTAAGCACATATGGACTCTCATAGTCCATTTAGTGCAAGTGGGAGATTGTTGTAATGTATGTCTAAAATGTACTATGTATATCTGTATTTTGAAAATTAATAAAATATTTCATTCATTAATAGTTGTTTGTTTACATATATTTGCACATTAAAGGTCTAAGTGTATTAGTAATTAATCTACGTAATTGGGTCATACTTTCACAGTCAGGTGTACATTATGGGCTACTAACATATAAGTGAACAATTGTTCTTGATCGATTGATAAAGTTGGGCACTTTTCGAGATTTAGATCATTACACTGTGGTTTCTAAATGGAGAATGGTTTACCTTTAACCAGTGAGTTGTCCTCTCACACCAATAGTGTAAGTGTATTTGGAATACATAAAACTGGACCAGAAGATAATAATCTTTATAAAAATATTATAATAAATAAAGATTGGTTTATCGCTGCTATTGTGTGGACAAGTACTTTAAGATTTGAGTATAAGTTGGTAATCTAGTGAAGCTGGACGTGTGCAATTTGATGTATAATAGGTGAGGTCTTATCGCAAGGCCAATAACCTTGTATGTTGGGTGTACGACTCTAGTTAATTAAGACATATTAATACAATAAAGTTTCTATACTTCATTTTCTGAAGATATTATCCCCTTGTGATTGTCCAGGATAATCTAAATAATTCAGGGCCTTGGGGAACGTGATTAAGTATATATACTTTTGTGTAGCTCCCTGATATAAGTGAGCACATGTTGAAAGTTATGGATTATCGGACTAATTATTAAAGGATGCTAGAAATTATTAAGAAATGTGTTAGTGCAATTTTCATATCCCAATGATAGGTGTTACGTAGAGGGGTATTTTGTCATTATAATTGTAAGTTCAAGACACTGCACATACAATATTATTCTTGAAGTCAATATTTCCATATGGTAATAAATGAAATATTTAAAATGATGAAATATAGCTATTTATTAGTAATATTATTTTGAAAATTTTAGTATTCAATAATAATATCTTTTGGTCCCTAGAACAGCTCAAGTAACCTTAGTAAATTTATTTACTATATGAGCTTATTAGATGAAATTAATATTAGAAGAATTATTCTAAGAGTCAAATTAATTATTTATTTGGGCTAAAATAATTAATTGGGCCACTTTAATTTAATTAATTTATTAATTAATTTGTCTTGGGTAATTTTATATTCTGTCCAAGTGGATCAATTAATTAATATAAAAGCTATTTAATTAGTCATGGGCTAATTGGAAAAACCTTAGTCCACTAGGGTTAATGAGGCAGTAAAGGGTTTTTAGAAACCCTGGGCTGCCACTTATATAACAAAAAAAGAAATGAGAGAATGATGTATAAGGCGGTGATTCATTTTTAAAAGGAATAGGAAAGCTTGGTTTTTGGTAGTGCATGCTATTGTGAATACACATTCATGGAGGAAGCAATAATCAAGACAATTTTTCATTTTTTATATAGCCGCAGTTTTCCTTGTTACTTTTGTCGTTGGATCTTTTTCCTTTGATCGAAAGCTCTTTCAATTCTTCTTCCATATTATTTGTCCCAATTCTAATTTCACCGGTAGCAATCCATAAGAGGTTCAAGAATACTCTAGAAGGCCAAGAGCTAGCAAATGATATACATGTTAGATGCGAAGGAGCCGATGATTAGTTGGAATTCCCATGGAAGAAGTGAACGTTTGAATACATGAAGCTTCATCAAACCTGAATCCGACATCAATTGTTCAACCTAGGTATCCTAAAAGTAAGTATTCTTACACTTTGGCTCCGAAAAAACTTAAGTTTGCAATCTTTTGCTACATTTTTATTTTCTGTGATCCTTCATGTGTACCACAAGGTAATCACCATATGATCCAATCTCACAATAATCCCAAACTCCACGATATATCTGCACAAAAAAATAACTCCAATATCTAAGAACAAATCAATATGAATTTTAAGAAGAATAATAGGAATCTCAAGTCCAATAATAGTAATGTATCATATGATCAAATGCCACAAGGCACCTATATATCTTCAAAGCTCAAACATTGCAATAATATAGACATGATCAAAATTGCACAATGAAGTAAAGAGCATCACAAGAATCATTCAACAATTCAAGGCAAACATTTATTGCAATAAAGCTCCAAGAAAATTTCAATAAATTGCCCAAAAAATTAAAATTCCAAAAAAAAAAAAAGAACAATTACCACTACCATTTCAATGGCATAAATTTCAACCAATATGATCACAAGAATTCAATTAATGTAGAATATTTCTCAAAACAATTCATCCAACTGAACCAATGAAATTCCTTCAAGAGAATAAAACTAAAAATCCCAAGAAATTTCAATAGAATAATTTAACTGTGAAATTGAAAGAAAATGATTACCAAAATGTTTTTCAACCAATGGACAAGCATATTTAGCAAAGCCCTTGAACAGTAAGTGCAATTTATTGGTGAATTTAAAGGTGGGGTTTCAAGAGAAAAGATAGAATTTTGGAGAGATTTAATCTGTGGAGAACGAAGAAAATTATGAAAAAATCAAGGATTT
This sequence comes from Voacanga thouarsii, assembly GCA_026120185.1. NCBI lineage: Eukaryota > Viridiplantae > Streptophyta > Magnoliopsida > Gentianales > Apocynaceae > Voacanga > Voacanga thouarsii. Next base: position 1,674,445 of record JANUWF010002285.1, read on the forward strand.
GATTGTGAAAACTTATTTTTGTTGGTCAAATCAAGCCGTCGGGGTTTAGGTAAGAAGAACTAGCGATGGGTATGAGAGAAAAGAGAGGGAAAGTTGGTTTGGAACAAAAAAGATAGCTGATTCGGTTGTTTTAAAACGAAACCTCGACATGGGCTAGTGCCGGGTAAATGTTCTTAGACTGGTGCCAGTTCACTAGTGTAAAATCAAGCCAAAATCTTTTTTCAAATTCTAGAGCTAAGCTGGCACTAGGTCTATGCACCTGGATCGGCACCAGGCCAACTCTATTAAGAGTTTTTTGGGTTTTCTCTTTTTTTTTTTTATAAAATAAACAAATAAAAAATAAAATAAAATAAAATAAAATAAACGTGATTCATGAATTAAAACAACCTAAACCAAAAATATATCAAATAGAAATTTGGAACTAATAATAATGAAATAAACAAGAATTATAAATTGCACAATTGAAAAGGTAAGAAAGCAAGTGATATTCATCTCTTTCCCCCGATCCTGATCTCGTAGGTTATTCTTTGTGTTTTTTGGAAAATTTTCAACTTGTCCTTCCCCAAGAGGTTTAGCTAATTGACCACTCTAGCTCTCCCAATTGTGTATAGAAGCTTCCAGATTTCTTGTCATATCATCAATTCCCTAAAAATGTGATTTAGTTCGACATACCATTTTGTTAACAAATTCCTCTAACAATGGTTTTGGTGGATTAGAAGGAGGAGCATTGTAGGGCAAAGAAAGTTAGGTTCTTTGGTTTCCATTAAAATTTGGGGAGTTTTACCTAGGTTGGTTTTGATTAGTTCAAGAGAGATTTGGATGATTCCTCCAACAAAGATGATATGCAGCATTATAAGGATTGCTATTTTATCTACCATTCCCTATAAAAGTAACCTATTCTAAAGACTCTATAGCTGAATTCATATTCTAGAACACATGATTAGGGTGCCCTTCTCCACAAAAATCACAATCAATGTTCATAACTTACCCTTGAGAAGGGGCTACAACCATTTGGTCTATCTTTTGAGTAAGCGCTTCAACCTTAGCTTCCAAGGCATCTAAAATATCCACCTTATGAATTCCTTGCTCTAGGCCATGGATTTCCCCAAGAATAATTATTCATAGTAATGTTTTCAACTAAATCATACAATTTTAAGAAAATGTTTTTGTGCTTGTTGTCCTTCCAACTAATACATTAATTAATTGTTTAGAAGCAAAATTTAATCCAGTATGAAAGATTTGGATTTGCATTGCTAACTTAAACTTATGATTAGGATTTTTTTCAATATCTCCTTCCATTTTTCCCAATAGTCATACAAACTTTTTGACTCCATTTGTTGGAAGGCAAAAATATCTGTTCTAAGCTTGGCTGTCCTAGTTGGAGGAAAATACTTAGCTAAAAATTTCTCAGCAAGACTATTCCAAGTAGTGATGGATCTTATCGGTAAAGATTTCAACTAGGATTTGGTTTTATCCCCGAGAGAAAAAGGAACGAGTCTCAAATTTATAGCATCTTCTGAAAATACTATTCATCTTAAATGTATCATAAATTTCTAGAAAACTAGTAAGATGGGCATTAGGGTCTTCATCTAGTAAACCGTCAAATTGCAGCATTTGTTAAATCATTTGGATGCTGTTAGGTTTAATTTTAGAGTTGTTGGCCTCAACCCTTAGCCTAGTAATGCTCAAATCTGTACCTGAAATTGTAGGTCTAGCAAAATATCCAATTGTTCTCCTATTACCACCATTACCATGTCCTCTATTTTGATTTACCTCCATTCTTAATGAATGATTAGAACCTGCTAGTTAGTTCTTTATTTGACTAAATTGGTCAACCCTTTGCTTATTTTCCCCTCAAAGCCTAGTTAATGTCCTTTCGATCTTAGGATCGATGTCTACAACACCTCAGTTGGTTCGTCGGGTCATCTACTAAGGGCTAACTTGGAAAAGTAAAAAGCAAATATCAAAATAAATACAATTATGAAAATACCTAATACATGAATTGTCAAATTAGTATATGCATTACAAACTACAAAATACATCACCAAATGATAACAAGGAACATATATACATATTTACAGATATATATAGTTAAATCAATAGACTCCAAGCTTTCATGATAGTGTTTCCTGGCAATGGTGTCAAAAACCTAATGTATCAGATTTGGATATATAAAATCATTCATATTTAAGTACATTCTCAATCAAGTTTTAATTAAAAGGTTAACCCCAATTCATACATATGAGCAAGTATACTCGTCGCAATGTATAATATAGGGTATTAATGAGTATCGATAAGGTGATTAAATACAAACTAAATGAATTATCTACAAAATCAAGGATAAAAAGGCATGCAATTAGACTAAAATTCTTAAAGACATGAATTAGCAATCATCACAACAAATGACCATTATAGCATAATGAGGGGATGAAATAGAACCCACTTTCTCTTGGTTATAGCTTCACTATCTTTTAACTGACTTAGTGGATATCTCTACCTCGTCAAAACAACCAAAAGATGCATTAATAACAATTCATTTAACAAATATCCCTATCTTTAGGTGATATAAAACGTGAAATCAATTAATTCTCCTATCTCTATGTGAAATCAACAAACTTTTGACTACTCAAGTTCTTTACTTAACATCTCTTTCAAGTTAGTTAAGAAAATCAATTTAGAATTAATTAAATTAAAACCAATTCTAACCTCTTTTTCAAAGGAAAAACCAATTAATCAATCCACAAAATAAAAGCCAAGTAATCAAATACTATAAATCAGCAATTAATTGGTCAAATAACTAAAACTAATACAAAGTCATGAACTTAAAAAAACATTATCTAAAAATAATTATAACAATAAGCTCAACATTATTTAAGAAAAGAAAATAAAGGGAAAAAATTGAAACTTATACACAAGCCCTTTTTCTTCTCCTATGAAGACTTCTCCAAAAGTAACACTTCTCTTAAAGAATTCTTCATTCAATGAGTGATTTTCAATTCCAATCCATGAATTCATATGTTTGTCTTTGGTTTTTCTTGTTTATATAAGCCTCTTGGTTGCCAAAAATGATCCACAGAAGTCCTGGGTCGTGCATACATTGATTTCCAAAAGAATACTTTAGAAATTGTCAAATCCTGCTCAAACATGGATTCTTCACTGACATGAAATTAGAACAGGGTCGGCGTAGGTCTAGCTTCTCCAAGCTGGCGCCTAGTTAACTTTGTAATTCCTGAACTCTGACTATGCAATTCCCTAATTTTGCTCTGTTTTTTCTGGAATTGAGCCATTGCCAGTTCAACCTTCTTGGGCTGATGCTGGGTCAAGACTAGTCATCGATAATTTAGCTTTTATTTCTATAATTTCTACATAAATTCAAGAAAAACTTTCTTACAACCAAGAATCTCAAAAATATCAAAAAGTAAAGGAATTGACTAGCTATTATAGTAAAAAAAAAATATATCACAAGTTCATGTTAAATAACTAGGAGAATATAAGTATGTTTAGGCCCTATCATGAACCTATCACAAATAAAAAGAGAAAGACTAATGGTAATGAGTAATACTTGTGCCATCTAAAGTTGGGTCACATTGACCTAACTAGGATTTAGAGATTAATCCATGATGGGTCTTTAGGCTCACTGTGATTAGAAAGTTAGCGTTACAATGAATCATATCTTATGAGAAAGATGACCAAAAGGTTACTTACTCAAAAGGCAGATAGAGCATAAGAGCCTTTTAGTTTAGTTCACACTGATATGTGTAGTCGTTTATTCACACCAACAAGAGGAAGTTTCGAATACTTCATCATGTTCATGGATTATTATATAAGGTATGGTTATGTTTAGCTAATGAGGCACAAGTCTTATTCTTTTAACAAGCTCAAAAAATTTAAGTCTGAAGTAGAGTGTCGAATAGGTAAACTAATAAAAATCATTCGATCGGATCATAGTGGAGAGTATCTCTTTGGTGCTTTCAAAAACTACATGGTAGATCATGGGATAGTATCTCAGCTAAGTCCTCCTACGACACCTTAATAGAATGGAGTAGTTGAGAGAAGAAACAACACATTGATAGAAATAGTCAGAAACATTATGTCTCATACGACTATTCCTATTTTGTTTTAGTGATATGCTCTAGAAATAACAGCATATATCCTGAACTTGGTGCTTTCCAAGTCAGTACCCAGGACGTCCAATGAGATATGGATTGGACGAAAGCTTAGTATAAATCATCTCAGGATTTGAGCATGTCTAGCTTATATACTGATCAAGATAGATAAATTAGAAGATCAAAATTGTGCTACTTCGTTGGGTATCCAAAGTGAACGAAAGGTGGATACTTTTATCATCCAAGGGAGTAAAAAGTATTAGCAATTACTAATGCTAGATATTTAGAGGATGAACAAAGTACATCTACCAAAGGTTCAAATAAAATGGAACTAATAGAGAAATTGTCCTTTGAGTCAACTTCTAGTAACCCAATTATGGAGCAAGAATAGGTACAAATCCTATACAAAAGGAGCCTCGTTGTAGTGGGAGGGTATCTAGTGTTCCAAAAAGATGGACTGGAGAAGTTTTTGACCTAGTTTCTGACTATCAGGAATAGGATCCCACTAGGTACGAGGAAGCTATTGTTGATGCTGATGTAAATATATGGCATGAAATAATGAAAGCTAAGATTGAGTCTATGTACTTCAATTAGGTTTAGGATCTTGTAGCTTCACCTGAAGAGATAAAACTCATTAGGTATAAGTGGGTATACAAAAGGAAGAGATGTATGAATAGGAAGGTAGAGACCTTCAAAGCTAGGCTTATAGTAAAGGGTTATGCTAAGAAAGAGGGTATTGATTATGAGGAAACATTTTCTCCAGTAGCTATGCTTATATCTATTTATATCCTCCTTGCTATCGCATGTCATTATGATTATGGGATATAGCTAATGGATGTCGAGACATCTTTTTTCAATGGTCATCTTTGTGAAAATATCTATATGTTCCAATGGAAAGGTTTGTCGCTAAAGGCCAAAAGCACATAGTTTGCAAGCTTAAGAAATCTATTTATGGATTTAAGTAAGTATCAAGAGTATGGAACATTTATTTTGATGAGAGTGTAAAATCTTATAATTTTATTCAAAACGAAGATAAACCATGCGTGTACAGAAAATTGGAAGGCGTTACTATTATCTTTATTGTATAATATATAGATAATGTTCTACTAATTGGTAATGATGTATTAAGCAATTGTGTATTGCTGATTCAACTATAAAAGCTGAGTATGTGGCAATTTCGGTGGCGTCCAAGAAAGCAGTTGGCTTCAGAAGTTCCTTTCGAAACTTAGAGTTGTGCTACACATAGACAAACTACATGTACTTTATTGTGACAACAAAAGAGCTATCTCATAATCCAAAGAACCAAGCAACCATAAGAAGGGGAAGTATATTTGGACCTGCCCCCACATCTTTCATTCTTTCCACATGATCAGGAATGTAATCAAATGTTAAGGCTGAATCTAAAGTAGAAATATCTCGAGGCAAACTAGTTTTTATGGGAAACACATCCTCAAAGAATTTAGTATCACGATATTGAATAATAGTGTTAACATTTATGCCAGGTATTTCAGACTTAATTACCAAAAACCTCATAGCACAACTTATTTCCATATAACCAATAAAGATGGTATCAATATTCTTTGGTCCTAACTTCTTCCTCTTATGTTAAGGTATTAGAACTTTTGCAAGATAACCCCACACACGAAAGTATTTAAGTTAGGTTTCCTACCATTCCAGATTTCAAACGGAGTTACCTTTTTACGTTTGTGAGGGACTTTATTTAGAATATGACAAGCCTATTCAAAGCCTCAGCCCACATATACTTAGGTAATCTAGAATTCAAAAGTAAACTATTGATCATATCTTTAAATGTTCTATTTTTCTATTCAGCAATCTTATTAGATTGGGGAGAATAAGGAGGTATCTCATCATGAATTATGCCATTACTTTAGCAATATTCAACAAATGGATTAGACCTATACTCTCCACCTCTATTAGATCTTAACCTTTTAAGTTTCTTACCAGTTTAAGTTTTAGCTTCATTTTTAAATATGAGAAACTTTTCATCTGCTTCATCTTTATGTTTAAGTAAATAAATATAGCAATATTTACTGCAATTGTCAATAAAAGTAATGAAGGATTTCTTATGATCCTTAGCTAACAAACCATTGAATTCACAAATGTCTGTGTGAACTAAATCAAGTATTTCTGAATCCCTTTCAATTGAATGATAGTGTTTTCTGGTTATTTTAGCTTCCACACACACTTGACATTTGTTCTTCTTATCAATTGAATGTTTAGGGATTAAGTCTAAATTCATCATTCTTTTAACAAAATCTAAATTTAAATGTCCAAGTCTACCATGCCAAATATCAGTGGATTCAATAATATGCACCATAGGATAAACAGAATTCTCAATAGAAGAAGCTTTATTTAAAACAGAAGTAAATGGTTCAACTCTTAATTTAAACAAACCATCTGACAAATAACCTTTGCCAACAAAATAATTGTAGTGCATAATCACTACTTTATTACATTTGAAAGTGAATTCATAACCCTCTCTAACTAAACATGAACCACTAAGAATATTCCTATGAACTATTGGAATATGTAGCACCATATGAAGAGAAAGAATACGCCCTGAAGGAAACTTTAAGTCCACGCATCCAATTCCCAACATATTGGTTGTAGTTGCGTTCCCTATATTCACAGTTTTTCCTTTAATAGGCTAGTAAGATACAAAAAGCAATTTATCAGCACAAATGTGCATATTTGCTCCAGTATCAATCAACCATTCAAGTGGTTCATAAATAGTAAAGACTTCTGGGTTAACAGAAACATACTTTTCATCATCATTGGAAGTAGTGATGCCAGTCCCAGCCTCAATGGTACAAACCTCAACAAGGTGTGTACTCAAATCTGCTTCCACTTAACTAGTATCCTTTACCACCACATTGACTTAGGCTTTAGAATTTGATTCTTACTTGTCTTTAGGCTTTTTAGATGAACATTTCTTAGCTCAATGTCTAACCTGACCACAATTCCAGCAAGGTTTGTTCATTTTTTATTTCTTCTTGGCCTTGCCTTGTATCTTGTTAATGATTTTAGAGTTTGAATCAACCCCCACATTCCTCTGATTATTACTTTTCTTCCCAATAGTCACGACATAGACATTAGACTCCACAGGTAAAATATGACTATTCTTTCTATGTTTCTCCTCAATGGATATTGATTTCATCAGATCATTCAGAGAAATCTTCTCCGTCTTGTGTTTGAGAGACATACCAAAGTCCTTCCAAGACTTCGAAAATTTCTCTATCATTGACATCACTTGGAATTTCTCAGAAAGTTCTATATCCCCTTCAAGAAGAGAGTGAGTAATCAATTGCAACTCTTGAGTCTGTTCAATCACAAACTTACCGTAACCATCTGAAACTTCAGGAATTTGGATACATAATACCTTTCCAGACCTTGATACTCAGTATTATATTTCCTTTCCAACTCATCTCATAGCATCTTTGTTGTGTATGACTTAGAACAATAGACATCAAAGAGAGCATTTGTCAATACTGACAGTATTACCCCTCTGCCTACATTATTCCATTCATCCCATGTAGTAATCTCAGCTACTTTAGGATGTCTATCAGTTGGTATGGGCTTGTCTACCTGCACTGCTGACAATAAGCCCCTCATGGTCAACCAAATTTTCATGCGTTGTTGCCAACGCTTGAAATTCTGCCCTGGACTAAATTTTTTCGGGCAGACCATTCAAGTCAACTAAAGGATTATACGCAGCAGAAGTAGTACCTGACGAACTGGCCATTGCACACAAACAGATAATTGCAGAATAACTTCCTGAAGACTATTAGAAACAGGGTACCTACGAGCACAGATAGGTAACTCAACTAAATTGAACAAGCACTGCCTATACCCGACCAAGGCTCTAACATAGGCAATTATCAAATATCAATAAAATCGATAAGGCCAAACAGTCCAAGTATAAAGTAACTAGATAGAATTCAAAAATTAATAGATAAGTCAGTAATGGACCTGAGAGAGTTGCTCGCAATTCCCTGGCGCTAGCTCCCCTCTTGACAAGCTGCGACGCAATGGACAGAAACACTGACTGAATCACTAATTCAATACTGATTTGCCTTCAAGAAGTTATTCGCCTCACTCCGGTGCGATAGGTACAACGACTCTCCTTAAAGGATATGACGGTCTCATATCTCCGTTAATGCACACCAACTGCGATCACCTCAAAAGTCTCCTCAATTCACTAGTCCCATTTAGTTTAAAAAAACTATAGGGTCATGCTAGGGAGAATGGAAGAGGCGATTTTTCTCTCAAGTAAGCAAAAACTGAAAAAAAAAAAATGAAAACCCTAGCGGCGGCTTTGTTATTTTCCTTTTAATCTAGCCTCTAGGGAAAAATCAAAACCCAATCCAAATTCGGAGACCCTAATTCCCTATTAGATTTTAATGTTTTCTTTTCTTTTTCAAGTTAGAGTTAATTGGTCTAAAGAAAAAAAGGAAAGTGAAAACATGGGCCAAGTCTGAGCCAGGCCGTATGGGCGGCGCGCGCGTGTGGTATCCCCCATACCTTGGGCTTTTCTATCAAGTCTATAGAAAAGCCTTTTAATACATAAAGGCTTCCACAATCCTTAATTTTTTCCATATAGGACTCATGTCTAACATGAATTCCCAAATGGTTAACTACCCAACTTTAACATCATTCAATTATGGATTCTCACAATGAAAATAGCTTCTACCATAATCAAAACAATCTCTAACATGTTAAGAAAAACTCCCATTAATTGTTTTAGGCTAATTAATCATGAGTTAAAAGTTATTAACTCCCAAATTTGCCATTTTCAACACAAATATATTCTATATGTTTCAGATCTCTCTTTCCTAGATGCCATACCCCAGGAATATCTCCTTTGAAGTAGCAAACAATTTTTTTTCCCCTTTTCCTTCTTCATTTGAAACTCTCGATCTCTCATTTCTCGATCAAATTGAAATTCCAATACCTCTATTTGATCACTGCTTTTTTAAACCGAAGTTAAGAGGCATATGGATAGTGGGTGTTAGGGTTTGTCAAGTAGGAGTGGGTAGAATGGAATTGGTTTTTGTAGGCATTAATTAAATATAATAGAAGGGTGTTGTTGTGTGACTTATGTCTAAAAATTCTAGTAGAATATGACTTGATAATAGGGAGATCACATGATGGTGGTTATACAATTCAGTGATTTGTTTGAATACCACTATTTGACTATATGAATTAATGGATTAATGCTTATTATGGATTTAATGATATTTGAATTTAGTGAAGTAGATTATTCATGAGTTTTGATTCAGTACTATTGATGATGTTTAATATGATATATATTGTAGGTCAAAATTATTACTGAGATATATATTTACATTTATTAGTGTTATTGTTAGTAATTAGTGCATTATTATTATGTTCAATTAATATAATATGAATGTTATAATATGCTTCCATAATATATTAATATATACTATTATTATTATTTGATTTATTAAAATTACTGATTACTATTTATTGGTTTTTAAAATGATTAAATATTATCTATTATTATTAATATTATAACTAGTTATTATTATTTATTAATTATTCTTGTAGTTATTATAACTATAATGTATTATTATTATAAATATTAGTTATTATTATTACTAGATATTATCACTATTTTTCATAATTTATGTATAATTAATTGTTATGTATATTTATAATTAATATCATTATTTAAACGATATTATTAATTGTTATTTAACTTATTAGTTATTAGCTAATATCTATTAATCATTATTATTAATACTTAGCCGTTATTTATTATTGATTGTTGTTAGTAAAATAGTTATTTAGTTCTTCTCGTTATAGCTATTACCCAAAATTTAATTTACTACTACAACTACTATTATAACACCCCACTACCTAGGCCCAACAAGGCCAGGGATGTCACCCCATCCAAAGGATAAGGGGTCTTTACAACTAGGACACACAACAAGAATAAAGCAATACTTTAAAATTAAAACTTATTACAATCCAAAAATTCAAGATAAATCCATAAATACAAATTATACACTCTCAACTCCCAAAGCATTATATAAAATAAATAATAGAATATCCTCCAAGCAGGCAACAACTAGCTACTCATCCCCACAGCAGGATCAACCTGAAATCATGGTAAAAAGGGTAATGAGATAAAAATCTTCGTAAGTCCGTGTGTGCTTTGAGTGTTCAGGAAAATAGTTTGTGAATGCAAAGTGTAAGAGCTTCATAAGAAAAATATTGGCAAGCAATAAACAATGTTCAAAAGCAAGAGTGGCGTTTTGGCTGTTCCAACCATACAGGTACAATAAAATCAACTACTCAAAAGGGCGGCCATGGGTTACCACACGTTGGGCCCCATAACCAAACAACGGTCAAAATGCCACACTTTGTGCAGACTGACAAGAAAAAGGTAGGTGATCGACCTACCGGGTAAGATTCTCCTCCTTCTCTACATCCAAACAAAATCGGTTGTCCATTCCGGCAACACACAGTCCACATGACTGAAACCTGTGGCTCGAACCGGCATGACTAAGTAGTACTAACGTTTCTCTAAGTTGAGTTCATCTTCTGGAGGTGGCCTTCTGCCAAAAGACTCACTCTTGCTCTTCAAAACTAGTACTACTAAACTACCCTTATTGAGTACTCAACGATGATTATCCCACTTGGGAGAAAACAGGTAAAACATAGCTTTACTTGAAAATGGCAATCAAGGGTTTCCAAAGTCCTTTTCAAAAATTAGTTTGAGAAATTGCTTGATGTTTGAGTAAAATTGCTTGTTGATTTTCAAACAATTGATTTGATTGAAACAAGAAAGGAAACTATCCTTAATTACCTTTACCAATCAGTGTTCACATACTTCGGGTTTAGCTTGCCATAGAAACCTTTTACACCAAACAAGTTTTATACAGGAGCTTACCTGATCCTTGCTCAAAATAAAGATCTCCAACAGCTGACCTAACCCCGCCTGGGGTAAACATAAGCCATAATTAAACTTAAGTTAAAATTCACTTCCACAAATAAACCTAGCTCAACTTACTACAATCATGACCCTAATGTCCCAAGCTTGAAGGCTAGATAATAAATAAAAGGTTTGTAAGATAAATCTAACTTGATATTAAAATAACTAGGGTTTGTGAATTAGATACTAATAAGTTGTAGGTTTAAAACTTGCTATAAATAAATTAGGGTTTCTTTGGTGAAGGGTCCTAGGCCTTAGATGATATTATTTAAAATAATAATTGATTAATAATTAATTGTTAGAAAATAATTGGTAACTAAAATTAGTTGTAAGTAAATTTTAATAGGTTTTGAATAAAAGATAATAAATAAATTTTAATAGTATTTATGAATATAAGACTTACAAAATTAATATTTTACCTATTATGATTATTTACATAAAAGGCTTTATTTGCTATTACTATTATCTATAATATCTATATATTTTATTTCTTTAATAAAAGCTATCATTTATTTGATTAACATATCATTATTTTATATAAGAGTCCAAATCCATATTTTCCTAGGGTTTTCGAAATCACTAGAAGAAATTATAGTATTAATCATTTTGTTGATGAAATAAAATTAGCTTAGGGACAACAAGGTCATGATCATAATTCCTAGTGCTAACCATAATAATGAACATACACTCTATACTAATCAATAAAACATCCAAAACATGAATAAAAACATAGATCCAAATTTACTAAAACATGATCCAAACTCTACTAACATAATCATATTCATGGCCTTAACAAGAATGCGAGAACATAAACCCTATTCATCAAAAGTGACATAATCTCTAACTTGCTTGATCATTCATACTACTCACGACATGAAGACATGCAACAAACCCTAAGACGCCATACATTCAACCAAGACAATCAACTCAAGCATCAATCCCAACTCCATCATATACACACATTCATTCATACTTCAATCTCAACTCCATCGCAAAACACATCTATTATCATACTTCAATCCCAACTCCAAGACAAAACACATGCTTAAACTTTAATCATAATCCATTCTTTTCCAAAACATTCTAGAGACATGAATCTAAGATTTAAAGAGAAGGTTGAAGAGGCTTACTTGGATGATGACTACCTTGAAGTCATTTCAAGAGAAGCCTTACTCTTAGGAGACTTGGTCTGCCCAAGAGAGAAGAAGAAAATATGGCCATGGTTGAAGTAACCATTCGGCCGAGAGAGAGAGAGAGAGAGAGAGAGAGAGAGAGAGAGAGAGAGTTCATTAGTATATACTCATCAAGGTCGAAGGTGGAAGAAGATGAAGATGATTATTCATGCTTACCTTGAAGGTGTTCTTGAGCCTTCCAGAAAATTCTGGTTTTTGATCCAAAAGTGAGACATTGATTTCCGGGTTTGATGTTAAAAATTGTAGGAATGGGTTCATGAGGTTGAGTAGGTATAATCTAGATTTTTTGGAGAAGATTGAAGTGGTTTTGGATGGCCTTAGGCTTGAGAATGGTAGTAGGTGTTCTTGGTATTCTTGGTGTTCTTGAAGATTTGGAGAGAATAGAGAGAAATTGGTTGAAGCTGGCTGAAATTCTGTGGGAGAAGGGTAGCTGAATTGTTTGAATGGTTTTTGGTAATTGGATTTTTAGATTTGAGAGGAAAAAGAAGGCTGGTTGTTTGAAATTCAAAAAGAATAATTTAGGGAATATTTTGTGGTAGCAAATATGGTAAGTAGATCTTTGATGGTGAAGGTCTTTTGGGAAGTTACAATGGCCGACTGGCTTGCTGGAATTCTGCTAAGATGAATGTTGTTTGATGGAGCCTTAGGGTGGCCGAAATATGGTGTACAATGGTGAAGGAATTTTCTGGTTGTTTGAGGGTTATTATATGGTAGTTTGCTAAAATATCTTGCTGAAATTCTGGATTTCAATTAATGGTTTGATTGGAGTGATTGATGGAGAGATTTTAGGAGCAGCCATGGAACTGTTTTTTGAGCAGAACACTGGAGAAGATGATGAAGCTCTACTCATGGCTGTTCAAGGTGATTTTGTGCAGAAAAATGGAGGATGTTTCGGACAAGGGTGAAGAAGAAAACTAAGCTGGAAATTCTAAACAGATTTTTTGCAATTTTACTGGAAATTTCTGGGCAAATTTTTCTGCCATTTTTCAGTCGCCTTGCAGAAGGTTTGAAGGGCCATTGGAGGGTCCTTTAAGGCTGGCTTCTAGCCTTCTTTATGGAGAAAAAACAAGGTTGAATTTCTGGTTGGAAAACTGGAAGAAACAGCTTCGTTTTTAACTCACCAAGCAGCGAAAACTGTCTAGAAATTTTTTTGGTTTGCATAGTTTTTTTGAGCAATCCGATTTTGGCTGGAATTTTCAGTCGTGAAGCTAAATGAAATGGTCATTTTTCTGGCAGCATTTGAGAGGGAATGCTGGCTGAAAATTTTGACTACTGGACTTATCAACAGGTTGGAAAAATTTTCAGTTTACTACACGGAGAAGATGAACACACATAGGTTGGAGTTCGAAGGTTCAACAGTGGAGATTAATTCTTTTGGGAACCTTCCACATCTCTTTCCTATTTTTGGCAAAGAAGACATTCTCACACAGACATTTTTGACACTCTAAGATCAAAGAAGCTTGCTGGAAATTTTCTGGAAATAAAATGGCTTAAATAAATGGAACAACCTAATTGATTAAGAAGTAAGGAAAGCTAGAGATCAAGAAGGGTATGAATCCCTTAGAAATTTTTGTAGGACACAAGAGTAGGATTAGGACATTCCTTTCATGTCTCCCCTAGGACAACATTCCTACTCCTCCCTAAGACATGCAAGGGCCAAAAAAAGCCTTCCTATACAAAAAATAAAATTTAATCATGCTAAAATTCAAACGATGGAATTTGAATTCAAGACCTCAAGAATTAATTCGAAATCTCTAACCACTATAACACAACAACTCTTGTTCTTATTTTCTCTCCCAAATATTTTTCCTATTTAATCCTCAAGCTATCTCCCTATTTCCTCCTCAAGGAAAATTACCATTTTAACCTTCTTACTCACTAAGCTCAAATAAGCCATCTAGACTACAAATCAAATATCTAAAGCACATATAATCATACAAAAATATATTTATGCATGCGAGAAAATATGATATGCATCCCGACCCCCTTACACTAGAGTTGGTTTTAGTTGGGGTTTCACATCCTCCCTTCATTAGGAAAATTTCGTCCCAAAATTCAGGCATAACTATATTTCAGATCGGGATACTTCTACTTTACCCACCCTTCTGATTCCCATGTGGCATCTTGCGTGCCATGATGCTCCCACTGAACTTTAACCATCGGTATCTGCTTGTTCCAGATATTCTTGATACTGCGGTCCAATATTCGCACGGGCTTCTCCATATAGCTCAGATCGGGTTGCAACACCAACGGCTCATTATTCAAAACATGATCGGGATCGGCATTGTACTTCTTTAGCTGTGACACATAAAACACGTCATGAATCCCCATCAACCCATCTGGCAAGTCCAATCGGTATGCTACCGGTCCAATCCTTTCCTTTATCGAGAATGGCCTCAAATACCTCGGATTCAGCTTTCCACCCTTCGAATGCTTTAAGATTCCCCTATTCGGTGTCAATCTCAAAAATACGTTATCTCCTACTTAAAACTCCAACTCTCTCTGCCGGTTGTCGCATAGCTCTTCTGTCGGCTTTGAGCTGCCTTCAACCTCTTCCTGATCAACTTTACTTTATCCAACATCTCCTGGACACAAACTTCCCCGGATTTGCCTATGTGACCATCTTCTCACCAACTCCCGTATAGCAGTACCTGACACTTGCACCCATACAAAGACTCATACGGAACCATCCCAATTAAAGCTTGATAACTATTATTATATGACAGCTCTGCATACGGCACAAATTCGATCCACTTATCCCCAAAATCCAGAACACAGGCTCTCAGCATATCTTCCAATATCTATATAACTCTTTTTGACTGCCCATCGGTCTGCAAATGCGTCGTCGTACTGAACTTCAGACTTGACCCCATTAATTCTTGAAACTTACCCCAAAAATGAGATGTAAACCTTGGGTCTCGGTCAGATACGATACTTGAAGGTACTCCATGCAGTCAGACAATTTCTTGCACATAAGTCTGAGCCAACTTCTCTATAAAGTCTCTTGTATTCACTGGTATGAAATGAGCCGATTTGGTCAATCGATCCACCACTACCCATATGGCGTCCTTCTGGGTCCTTGACATAGGAAGTCCGGTGACAAAATCCATGGTCACCTCCTCCCACTTCCATTCAGGTATTGGCAATGGTTGTAACAGTCTCGCTAACTTCTTCTGCTCTGCTTTGACCTTTTGACAGGTGAGACAAGTTGAGATATATTTGACCACATCCCGCTTCATTCTTGGCCACCAATAGGTCCTCTTCAGATCCTGGTACATTTTAACTTCCCTCAAATGAATGGCGAACTTGCCATTGTGCGCCTCTTCCAAGATTTTTTCCTTTAGTTGATGCTCTCTGGGTATACACAACCGATCCCAGAAATGCAAAACTCCTGCCTCATCTTGCCGGAATTCATTGCCCTGCCGTTTAAGCTCCTTGTTCTTGAAAACCTAAAATTCTGCATTACTTTGTTGATTTTCCATGATTTCTCGCCTTAAATCCAATACCAACTTCAGGTTGCTAACAACAATCCTCTTCTCTTGCACCTCCACTCTTCTATCCAACACATCCTGAACTACTTGAACCTCCTGCACTCTTAATCCGGCCATACTCAGTTTTCTGCTCAAGGCATCAGCTACAATGTTGGCCTTCCCAAGATGATAGTTGATTGGACCACGGTACTCTTCTAAGAATTCCATCCACCGCCACTGTCTCAAATTCAAATCCTTCTGGGTGAAGATGTACTTCAGGCTCTTGTGGTCAGTGAACACTTCATACTCCGCTCTGTACAGGTAGTGTCGCCATTTCTTTAGAGCGAACACGATAGCTACCAACTCCAGATCATGAGTAGGGTAGTTGACTTCATGAGGTCTCAACTTCTGAGAAGCATAAGCAATCACTTTTCGGTCTTGCATCGTACTACTCCCAATCCTTCTTTCAAGGCATTGGTATACAGCGCGTAAGGTTTCTCTCCTTCTGGCAGACTTAACACTGGTGCTGTCATCAATCTTCACTTCAGCTCTTGGAAACTCCTCTCACATTTCTCACGGCACACAAATGGAATATCTTTCCTCAGCAATCGAGTCATAGGCGATGCGAGTGTTGAAAATCCCTTGATGAACCTCTTGTAGTAACCTGCCAATCCCAAGAAGCTTCGAATCTCGGTGATGTTCTCCGGTTGCTTCCAGTCTGACACTGCTTCAACCTTTGCTGGGTCTACCTTGATTCCCTCCTTGGTCACCACATGGCCAAGAAATGCTACACTATCCAGCCAGAACTCACACTTGCTAAACTTGGCGAAAAGCTTGTGCTCCCGAAGCTTCTCCAATACGAGCTTCAGATGCTCCGCATGCTCTTCTGAACTCTTGGAGTAAATCAGAATGTCATCGATGAAGACCACCACGAACTTGTCCAAGTAAGGTCGGAACACTCGGTGCATCAGGTCCATGAATACTGCTAGAGTATTGGTCACCCCAAACGGCATTGCCATGAACTCATAATGTCCATATCTGGTGTTGAAGGCCGTTTTGGGGATATCCTCCTCTTTTATCCGCACTTGGTAGTACCTTGCCTCGGGCCCAATTTGGAGTAGCAACTAGATCCTTGTAACTGGTCGAACAACTTATCAATCAACGGTAGGGGATACTTGTCCTTGATCGTCAAGTTGTTCAAGCCCCGATAGTCGATACATAGTCTCAGAGTCCCGTCCTTCTTCTTCACAAACAGCACAGGCGCTCCCCAGGCCGACGTACTAAGTCTGATGTAGCCTTGCTTCACTAACTCTTCTAACTGTTCCTTCAGCTCTTTCAGCTTTGCTGGTGCCATCCGATACGGGGTTCGAGATACTGGTTCTGTTCCCGGAACTAGGTCAATGGTGAATTCCACTTCTTGGCTGGGAGGTAAAGAAGTAAGCTCCGCTGGGAACACGTCGGGAAAATCCTTCACTACCTCGGTGTCCTCCAGAGTGCACTGGTCCTTTGGCTTGTTTATCACGTAAGCCAGATACCCTTGACATCCTTGCTTCAGCAATTTTCGGACCTTAGCCCCTGCTATCAAATACTTTAATTCCTTTACCTTCTTGCCATCAAATTCTAACACATCATAACCCGGTCTAATGAACTGGACTGATTTATTCTTACAGTCTACCCTAGCCTCATGCTTTGCTAACCAATCCATTCCCAATATCAAATCATAATCTTCAATATCTAATACTATAAATCTCCCTCCAAACTTTCTCTCCCCACATCAATTTTATAGTTTTTCACATATCGATCTACTTGCACCATCTTCCTCAAAGGTGTACTTACCAATAGGGTAAAAGGTAATTCTACTCCATCCCAACCTAAATGACATGCACAGATCTTGTTTAAATAGGAATAAGTAGAGCCAAGATCTATCAATGCATTAACGAAACGTCCTTAGATAGTAAACACACCTTCCACTACTGCTGCATCGAACCAACCTCCTCTCTGTTGAGAGCAAATACCTTGGCCTTCACTTGAGGTTTTGGTGCTCCACTCTCGGATGCTCCCATGGCATTGGCTCTATTTGGTCCCGGATTCTGAGCCAGATTCCCTTGCCCGACTCGGTGCAGCTTAAGGCAGGCATTTCGCAGGTGGTTCGGGTCGCCGCAGTGATAACATTTCCACTCTCCTCGTTTGGACCAACAGTTCTTCTCTATGTGGCCTCTTTTCCCACACTGCCAACATAACAGAAGGTTCTGAGCTGGTCCGATTGGTGCGGACCGAGCTTGCTTGCCCCGGTTCTGCCACTGCTGATTGGCGATCGCTTGTTAGGTTGCTGCCTTGAGAAGTGTCCTTGTGGTTGCCTTGGCTGCTGGTAAGGCCTTGCCACTATCCTGTTGTGATCCTCATTTTCTATCTTAGTAGCTACATCTACGGCCCGCGAATAGGTCGTTGGAGGAGAAGGTGCCAACGCCCTCCTCAATTCCGGTCTCAGTCCCTTAATAAACTACCTTGTCCTATTCTGCTCGGTGTCTACTAGTCTCTTGCAGTACTTCGATAGCTGGGTGAACCGTGCTGCGTACTAGTCCACTAACATGCCTTCCTACTTCAAATTCTAAAACTCATCCTCCCACTTTTCCACTATCCACTGAGGGATGTACTCAGCTCTGAAGGCGTCAACAAAGTTGGACCACGTCCATTCCTGATCAACCATTTCCCAGCCGCCATGAACCCGCTGCCACTATGCCCGAGCTGGGCCTCTCAAACGGAATGCCATAAATTTAACCATTCGCTCCTCGGTGTACTGAAGCATTGCAAATATATCTTCCATCTGTTCGATCCATTGCTCTGCTTTCTGATCTTACTTAGCTTCGACCAAGAAGACCGGTGGCTGAAACTTCAAAAATCACTCTAATGCCTTATCTTCTCCCTTGGGGTTCCTTCGCTCAGTCAGGGTCTGCAGAATCTCTGCTATCTTACAGAATGCTTGCCCCATTATCACATCAACTGGTATTTCAGACCCCATCCCCATCTCTGGTTCACTCCCATTACCTCGGTTGGGTGATTGCATCTGAGTTGTCTCAACTTCTGGTGCCATATGATCTGCTTCCGGAATCCTTCTGCTTGACGAAGCTACACAACGCTTGGGTGCCATTCTAAACTATACCAAAATAAGAAGTTTATGCATTCAATGATTAAATCATTTTAGTTGAGCATGCATTCACAGTCAAATATAAGTAAAAGGAAATCAGATGCAAGTTTTTATCTAAAGAATTGCTCAAAAATTCTCTTTCAAATCTTGATTTGCATAAATTCAAAATTTTAACAGAAAATAGAAATAAAATTCCTTAACATAGAAGTTTACGAAAAATAATAAATAAACATCCTTATCAAAATAACTCTCAGCCCTCTAGTCTTCATCAGAATCCTCAAAATCAGCCTCATACAACCATCCCCCAGAGTTCCTAGAAAAGTCTATCCCAACCCCACTGCCAAACCCCTCCATTGGCTCCTTCCTGGGTCACCTAGAATTCTCCCTGGGCTCAACTCGGCTAAGAGGAGGAACGAAAGAAGGCCTAAGTGGAGACTCATAATCTATCTCCCCCGAGTCATCACTATCTACTGATAAATCCACTATAGGATTAGGAGGGCAGGGAACATGCTCCACGGCTACATCCTCATCTTCACCATCAAAACGTATATCTATCACTACGATTAAGGGTGGCTTATGGATCAGGACCTCATCAACACTGCTATCTTCCAACGGAATAATTGGCTGAGGAGAAGGCTGAGGTATTGGAAGGTCTTCTTGGTAAATAGGGATAGGAGGATGCCATTGCTGTTCGTTCTTCGCGGTTCTAAGTAGTCTAACCATCCTACAACATAAACAAGATAGGTTAGATAAAGATTAGAACTTAAATAAATAGAACATATACTATCAATATTTGCCTAAACTTAGTCTCTGATACTACTTGTAACACCCCACTATCTAAGCCCAATAGGGCCGGGGATGTCGCCCCGTGCAAAGGACAAGGGGTTTTTATAACTAGGACACATAATAAGAATAAAGCAATACTTCAAAATTAAAACTTATTACAATCCAAAAATTCAAGATAAATCCATAAATACAAATTATTCACTCTCAACTCCCAATGCAGTACATAAAATAAATAATAGAATATCCTTCAAGCAGGCAACAACTAACTACTCATCCCCACAGCAGGATCAACCTGAAATCATGGTAAAAAGAGTGATGAGAAAGAAATCTCAGTAAGTCCGTGTGTGCTTTGAGTGTTCAGAAAAACAGTTCGTGAATGCAAAGTGTAAGAGCTTCATAAGAAAAATACTAACAAGCAATAAACAATGTTCAAAACCAACAGTGGCGTTTTGGTTGTTCAAACCATACAGGTACAATAAAATCAACCACTCAAAAGGGCGGCCATAGGTTACCACACGTTAGGCCTCATAACCAAACAACGGTCAGAATGCCACACTTTCTGCAGACTGACAAAAAAAAAGGTAGGTGACTGAACCCTGCTAGCTCAAACCGGCATAAGATTCTCCTCCTTCACCATACCCATACAAAAGTGGTTGTCCATTCCAGCAACACATAGTCCACATGACTGAACCCTGCTAGCTCAAACCGGCATAACTAAGTAGTACTGACATTTCTCTAAGTTGAGTTCATCTTTTGGAGGTGGCCTTCTACCAGAAGACTCACTCTTCCTCTTCAAAACAAGTACTACTAGCCTACCCTTATTGAGTACTCAACGATGATTATCCCACTTGGGAGAAAACTGGTAAAACATAGCTTTACTTGAAAATGGCAATTAAGGGTTTCCAAAGTCCTTGTCAAAAATTAGTTTGACAAATAGCTTGGTGTTTGGATAAAACTGCTTGTTGATTTTCAAATAATTGGTTTGATTGAAACAAGAAAGGAAACTATCCTTAATTGCCTTTACCAATCAGTGTTCACATACTTCGGGTTTAGCTTGCCATAGAAACCTTTTACAACAAACAAGTTTTATACAGGAGTGTACCTGATCCTTGCTCAAAATAAAGATCTCCAACAGCTGACCTAACCCCGCCTGGGGTAAACATAAGCCATAATCAAACTTAAGTTAAAATTCTCTTCAACAAATAAACCTAACTCAACTTACTACAATCATGACCCTAATGCCCCAAGCTTTAAGGCTAGATAATAAATAAAAGGTTTGTAAGATAAATCTAACTTGATATTAAAATAACTAGGGTTTCTGAATTAGATACTAAAAAGTTGTAGGCTTAAACTTGTTATAAATAAATTAGGGTTTATTTGGTGAAGGGTCCTAGGCCTTAGATGATATTATTTAAAATAATAATCGATTAATAATTAATTGTTAGAAAATAATTGGTAACTAAAATTAGTTGTAAGTAAATTTTAATAGGTTTTGATTAAAAGATAATAAATAAATTTTAATAGTATTTATGAATATAAGACTTACAAAATTAATATTTTACCTATTATGATTATTTACATAAAAGGCTTTATTTGCTTTTACTATCATCTATAATATCTATATATTTTATTTCTTTAATAAAAGCTATCATTTATTTGATTAAAATATCATTATTTTATATAAGAGTCAAAATCCACATTTTCCTATGGTTTTCAAAATCACTAGAAGAAATTATAGTATTAATCATTTTGTTGATGAAATAAAATTAGCTTATGGACAACAATGTCATGATCATAATTCCTATTGCTAACCATAATCATGAACATACATTCTATACCAATCAATAAAACATCCAAAGCATGAATAAAAATATAGATCCAAATTTACAAAGACATGATCCAAACTCTACTAACATAATCATATTCATGGTCTTAACAAGAATGCATGAATATAAACCCTATTCACCAAAGGTAACATAATCTTTAACATGCTTGATCATTCATACTACTCTCGACATGAAGACGTGCAACAAACCTTAAGACGCCATACATTCAGCCAAGACAATCAACTCATGCATCAATCCCAACTCTATTGTAACACCCCACGACCTAGGCCCAACAGGGCCGGGGATGTCGCCCCGTCCAAAGGACAAGTGGTCTTTGTAACTTGGACACACAATCAACACAAAGAAATAAAAACAATAATTTAAACTTAAATCTTATTACATCCCAAGAATTTAAAAACAAATCCACAATAAAATTATTCACTCTCAGCTCCCAAAGCATTACACAAAATAAATAGTAACATTTCTTCCAAGGCAAGTAATAACTAGCTACTCATCCCCACGTCAGGATCGATTTGAAATCATGGTAAAATGGGCGATGAGACAAAAATTTTAGTAAGTTCGTGTGTGCTTTGAGTGTCCAATGAAAATAATTCGTGAATGCAAAGTATAAAATCTTCATAAAAGAAATACTGGCAAGCAATAAACTATAGTCAAAATCAAGAATGGTGTTTTGGCTTTTCCAACCATACAGATACAATAAAATCAACCACTCAAAAGTGGTCATGGTTTACCACACGTTGGGCCCCATAACCAGTCAGAATGCCACACTTTGTGCAGACTGACAAAAGGTAGGTGATCGGCCTACCGGGCAAGATACTCCTCCTTCTCTATACCCAAGCAACAACAAGTTGTCCATTCCGGCAATACACAGTTACTTGACTAAAAAACTACTAGCTCGGACTGGCACAACCTACTGGACTGTCATTCTATCCGGGAAGGACTTACCCCTCAAAGATGGCCACCTACTGAGAGACTCACCCTAACCCTTCAAAGACTAGTCCTAACAGTCCACCCTTATTGAGTACTCAACGTAACTTACCCCACTCAGGGAAAAAGGAACAAAACATAGTTCCACTTGAAAATGGCAATTAAGGGTTTCCAAAGTCTTTGTCAAAATCAATTTTAGAAAGAGTTTTGAGTTTGAGTAAATCTGCTAATTGATTTTCAAATAATTTGTTTAACGGAAAAAAGACAGGAGACAATCCTCAATTACCTTTACAGAAATGAGTTCCCATGCACTCTACATTTAGCTTGCCATAATAAACATTTTGCATCAAACAGGTTTTATGCAGGAGCTTACTTGATCCTTAGCTTGAGATAAAATAAAGGCCTTCAACAGCTGACCTAACCCCACCTGGGGTAAATATAAACCATAATCAAACTCAAGTCAAAATCCACTTTTACAAATAAAACTAGCTCAACTCACTATAACCATAATCCTAGTGTCCCTAGCTTTAAGGCCAGATAATAAATAAAAAGGGTTTATAAGCTAGGTCTAGTTTGATATTAAAGTGATTAGAGTTTTGGGAAATAGGTACTATTAAGTTAAAGGTTTAAATCTTGCTAAGAATAAATTAGAGTTTATTTGATGAAGAGTCCTATGTGGTATTAGGTAAAATAATGATTTATTAATAATTAATTGTTTGAAAATAATTGATAACTAAAATTAGTTGAAAATAAATTTTAATGGGTCTTGATTGGAAGATAATAAATAAATTTTAACAGGTTTTGATTAAAAGATAATAATTCAAAGATAATCAATTTTAATGGTATTTATGAATATAAGACCTACAAAATTAATATTTTACTTATTATGATTATTTATATAAAAGGCTTTATTTGATATTATTCTTATATATAACATCTATATATTTTATTTCTTGAAATAAAAGCTATCATTTATTTGACTAAAATATCCTTATTAAATATAATAATCCAAGTCTACCTTCCTAGGGTTTTCGAATTTACTAGCAAAAAAAATTATAATATTAAATATTTTATTGATAAAATAAAATTAGCTTAGGGACAATTAGATCATGATCGTATTTCTATTGCTAACCACAATCATGAACATATACTCCACTTCAATTCATCAAATCATCCAAATCATGAATAAAGGCATAGATCAAAATTTACCAAGACATGATCCAACCTCTACTAGCATAAACATAATCATGGCTTTAACAATCATAAAAGAATATAAATCCTATTCACCATAGGTGACATTATCTCTAACATGCTGGATCACACAACCCATTCACGACAAGAAGACATGCATTAAACGCTAAAAACACCAGGCAATCAACCAAGATAATCAACTCATGCATCAATCACATCTCCATCATATATACACATTTATCCATGCTTCAATCTCAACTCATCACAACAATACATGCTCATCCCTCAAACATAATCCATCTCCTTTCAATATCACCCTAGAGACATGAATCTAGAATTTTAAAATAGAGTTAAAGGGGCTTACATGATTGATGAGAACCTTGGAGGAGTTTTGAATGGATCTCAACTCCTAGGAGACTAGATTCGTCCAAGAGAGATGAAGAAAGCATGGCCATTGTTGAAGAAATCATTCGGCCAAGAGAGAGAGAGAGAGAGAAAAGAGAAGAAGATATTCTATTAGCGTGCTTATACACATATATATTCATTAGAGATTAAGGATTAGTGGAGATGATGTTGATTGAACAAGCTTACCTTGAAGGTGTTCTTGACCCTTCACAAAAATACTGGTTTTTTATCCAAGAGAAAAAGTTGAATTTTGGAGTTTGATGTTAAAAGTGGTATGGATGGATTCACAGCAGTGAATATATGAAATATGGAACTTTTTTGAAGAATATTGAAGTGGTTTGGAGTGCTATTTGGCGTATGGAACTAGTAGGTGTTCTTGGTATTCTATGTGTGCTTGAAGGTTGAAGAGAATGGAGAGATTTTGATTGAGGCTGCCAAAATTCTATGGGATTGTAGTGGCTGAATTGTATAAGTGGTTTTGGTAGATGATTTTTCTTGTTTCAAAGGAAAAGGAAATGCTGGTTGTTGAAATCCTAAATGAATATTTTTGGGATTCAAATTTGGAAACAAAATATAGCAAGAAGATCTTTGATCAATGGAGAGGTTTTTGGAAGCTGTAATGGCCGACTGTTGCTCAGTGTTTGTGCTGGATAAAAGCTGGTTGAAGAAGCTTAATGGTGGCGGAAAAGAGGGGGTACAATGGTGAAGGAAGGTCTAGTTGTTTAAGGGATATTTTATGGAAGTTTACTAAATTAGGATTGTTGGAATTTTTGTCTTCAATCAAGGCTTGATTGGAGTAATTGTTGGAGATATTTTAGAGGCAGCCATGGCTGGTTTTTTGAACAGAAGGTTGGGGAAGACAATGGAGTTCAGTTCATGGCTGTTCAAGAGAGGTTTGAACAGAAAGACGAGGGAGTTTCGGTCAGGGCTGAAAAAGGAAACAAAGCTGAAAAATTCTGTACAAAATTTCACAAGCTGCTGGAATTTTCTAGGCAACTTTTGCTGCCATTTTCCAGTCAGTTTGCAGATGATTTGAAGGGGCATTCAGAGGTCTTTCAAGGCTAGTTTCCAGCCTTCTTTGTGGAGGAAAAATGTGGCAAAGGTGCTGGGAGAAAATTGGAAGAAAATAGCTTGGTTTAAGCTCACCTATGCTGCGATTTTGCCCAGAAAATTTTCTGGTTTTGCACAGCATTTGTGCAATCCGAATTTGGCCAGAAAATTTCAGATTTTAAGCTGGTCAAGAGGGCCATTTTCTGGCAGCATTTGGGAGGGAATGATGGCTGAAATTTTTGACACTTTGAATGCACAAGAAGCTGGGAAAATTTTGACACTTATGAAGGAAAATGAACATAGCTAGAGTTGAGTTTTAAAGGTTCACTATGGAGATTAATTATCTTGGGAACCTTCCCCAACTCCTACACAATTTCGGTCCATAAGATGTCTTACACTTAGACATTTTAAACCTTCAAAGCCACAACACTTTACTGGAATTTTTTTTCTAGAATGAAATTGGCTTGAATAAATTGAACAACTTAAGAAATTGAGAAGTAAGGAAAACTAAGGATCAAGAGAGGTATGAATTCCCTTAGAAATTTTTTGTAGGGTACAAGAGTTGGATTAGGATACTCCTATCATGTCTCACCTAGGAAATCACCTTTACCCTTCTCTAGAGCACTCACGGTCAAAAATACAACCTTCCCAGACAAAAGTAAAATTTAATCATGCTAAAACTCCAATGATGGAATTTGAACCCAAGACCTCAAGAATTAATTCCAAAGCTCTAACCACTAAATCACAACAACTCTTGTTCTTAATTTCTCTCTAAAATATTTTTTCTATTTAATCCTCAAGCTATTTCCCTATTTTCACCTCAAGCAAAAATTATCATTTTGCCCTTCTTACTCAATAATCATAATTAAGCCCTTGAGACTATAAAACACCAATCTAAAGCACATAAAATCATATAAAGATATATTTAAATATGCAATAAAATATTATATGCATCCCAACCCCCTTACTTTAAGGTTGGTTTTGACTGAGGCTTCACATCCATCATATATACACATTCATTCATGCATCAATCTGAACTCCATCGCAAAACACATCCATTCTCATACTTCAATCCCAACTCCAACACAAAACACATGCTCAAACCTTAATCATAATCCATTCTTTTCCAAAACATTCTAGAGACATGAATCTAAGATTTAAAGAGAAGGTTGAAGGGGCTTACTTGGATGATGACTACCTTGAAGTCATTTCAAGAGAAGCCTTACTCTTAGGAGACTTGATCCGTCCAAGAGAAACGAAGAAAATATGGCCATGGTTGACATAACCATTTGGCCAAGAGAGAGAGAGAGAGAGAGAGAAAGAGGGAGAGAAAAAGAGAGTTCATTAGTATATACTCATCTTGGTTGAAGGTGGAAGAAGATGAAGATGATTGTTCATGCTTACCTTGAAGGTGTTCTTGAGCCTTTAAGAAAATTCTGGTTTTTTTATCCAAAAGTGAGACTTTGATTTCCGAGTTTGATGTTAAAAATTGTAGGAATGGGTTCACGAGGTTGAGTGGGTATAATATGGAGTTTTTGGAGAAGATTGAAGTGGTTTTGGATGGTCTTAGGCGTGAGAATGGTAGTAGGTGTTCTTGAAGGTTTGGAGAGAATTGAGAGAAATTGGTTGAAGTTGGCCAAAATTCTGTGGGAGAAGGGTAGCTGAATTGTTTAAATGGTTTTTGGTAATTGGATTTTTAGATTTGAGAGGAAAAGGAAGGCTAGTTGTTTGAAATTCAAAAAGAATAATTTAGGAAATATTTTGTGGTAGCAAATATGGTAAGTAGATATTTGATGGTGAAGGTCTTTTGGGAAGTTACAATGGCCGACTGGCTTGCTGGAATTCTGCTGAGATGAATGTTGTTTGATGGAGCCTTAGAGTGGCTGAAATATGATGTGCAATGGTGAAGGAATTTTCTAGTTGTTTGAGGGCTAATCTATGGTAGTTTGCTGAAATTCTGGACTTCAATTAATGGTTTGGTTAAAGTGATTGATGGAAAGATTTTAGGAGCAGCCATGGAACTGTTTTTCGAGCAGAACACTGGAGAAGATGATGAAGCTCTGCTCATGGCTGTTCAAGGTGATTTTGTATAGAAAAATGGAGGAAGTTTCGGATAAGAGTGAAGAAGAAAACAAAGCTGGAAATTCTGAACAGATTTTTTGCAAGTTTACTGGAAATTTCTGGACAAATTTTTCTGCTATTTTTCAGTCATCTTGCAGAAGGTTTGAAGGACCATTGGAGGGTCCTTTAAGGCTGGCTTCCATCCTTCTTTATGGAGGAAAAATAAGGTTGAATTGCTAGTTGGAAAATTGGAAGAAATAGCTTGGTTTTTGGCTCACCAAGCTGCGAAAACTGTCCAAAAAATTTTCTGATTTGCACAGTTTTTTTTAAAAGTCTAGTTTTGGCTGGAATTTTCAGTCGTGAAGCTAAATGAAATGGTCATTTTTCTGGCAGCATTTGAGAGGGAATGATGGCTAAAAATTTCGACTATTGGACTAATCAACAAGCTGAAAATTTTTCCAGTTTACTACATGAAGAAGATAAACACACATAGGTTGGAGTTTGAAGATTCAACCATGAAGATTAATTCTCTTGAAAACCTTCCACAACTCCTCCCCATTTTCGATGAAGAAGACATCCCCACACAGACATTTTCGACACTCCAAGATCAAAAAAGCTTTCTAGAAAATTTTTGGAAATAAAATGGCTTAAATAAATGGAACAACCTAATTGATTAAGAAGTAAGAAAAGGTAGAGATCAAGAAGGGTATAAAATAAATAAAGATTAATTCTCTTGGGAACCTTCCACAACTCCTCCCCATTTGCGGTGAAGAAGACATCCTCACACAGACATTTTCGACACTCCAAGATCAAAAAAGCTTTCTAGAAATTTTTTGGAAATAAAATGGCTTAAATAAATGGAACAACCTAATTGATTAAGAAGTAAGGAAAGCTAGAGATCAAGAAGGGTATGAATCCCTTAGAAATTTTTGTAGGGCACAAGAGTAGGATTAGGACATTCCTTTCATGTCTCCCCTAGGACAACATTCCTACTCCTCCTTAAGACATGCAAGGGTCAAAAATAGCCTTCCTATACAAAAAATAAAATTTAATCATGCTAAAACTCAATGATAGAATTTGAACTCAAGACCTCAAGAATTAATTCGAATGCTCTAACCACTAAACCACAACAACTCTTGTTCTTATTTTCTCTCCTAAATATTTTTCCTATTTAATCCTCAAGCTATCTCCCTATTTCCTCCTTAAGAAAATTACCATTTTGCCCTTCTTACTCACTAAGCTCAAATAAGCCATCTAGACTACAAATCACATATCTAAAGCACATATAATCATACAAAAATATAATTATGCATGCGAGAAAATATGATATGCATCCTGACCCCCTTACTCTAGAGTTGGTTTTAGTTGGGGTTTCACAACAACAACAACAACTACTACTACTACTACTACTATTGCAATAGTAATAGTAATACAATTATTATTATTATTATTATTATTATTATTATTATTATTATTATTATTATTATTATTATTATTATTATAATTATTATCATCATCATCATCATCATCTTTTCCGCTCTATTTGGTAGTGTGCATATATGTGAATAGTACATTAGTGGACTTAACCCTCTATGCCAAGTTGGAGTAAGAAATCTGATCGCATACTTTGCTATGAGGCTAATTAGAATAGTTATTGATTCGGTTTTTTATTGTTCTATGATAATAGGAGATGGTTTCCCAAGTTAAAGGACAACACAATAATCTGAGAATAAATCTTATAGGATGAGGAGGTAAGTCCTTGTATTAAAATATTTGGTTTTAAAGCTCTGAATTGTAAGTCATTTGTGAAATGTATGTTGTCTCAATATTGTGATTTATTTGGAATGTAATCTTGATTTTGTTGGATTTTGATCATGGAAATCAATTTACACACAGAGGCAAAATAAAAATGAAATCTCCGCAAAGGATCACTCGTATGTAATTAAATGGATTAAGAGAATGGAAGAAAAATTAATTACCTAAAAAATGAAGCTTTTAAAAATTTGTCTTCCATGCAAATCAGGTTCAAAAGTTGATCCAATCGAGTCACTAAATTCGAAGGATAGGAATTGCTCTAATATTGATCCACACGAAGAACGTACTCAAAACCCCCAAAATCTATGCTAGTACAATAATACTTGGTAGCTATATGTTTAATTTAATTGGGAAGAAATTGTTTTCTTTTCCTTTGAAAAGAAAAGAAGAAGAGAAAAAAACTTTCTGTGCGTGTTTAAAAAATTCCTTCTTACTTATGGTGACAATTTTCATATATATAGAGCATACAATTTCCTATTTTATGAATAGGAAACTAATTTGCTTTTTGCACAAAATAACCGCCATAAGAAAGGAAAAAGAACACGTAAGTTTCTTAATTCTTTTTAGGAAACAAAGAATTTTCTTTTTTTTCCCCCTCTTTTCAATTATGGATTTGGAAATTTCAAGAATTGCAATTAGGCCCTATGAATTTTAACAAGTTTATAATTTACCTATAGGATTTAATAATCGTAATTCAACGCCAAATAATTATAACACTTTATAATTAATCCATAATAATTATTTTTTCTCACAAATTAACCCTATAATATTATCAAATAATATTTTGAGTACCAATTCCTCTATTGTTTGTGACCTATTAGGTTTTCTAATTATTTGGTAGCTAATATGAATTAATTCTATCATAATAGAATTTGTAATCCTTTTATTAATTCTAATTAGGATTAAATTTATTAATTCTCTAATTAATAAATCCATATCTCGCAAATCATGAGCGGTATCTAGCAATACATCATGACTACCCATAAGTCTAGAAATTCAAATGGCTTGACATGAACCTTTCAATAGTGAAACGTCAGTGCAATAAATTCCTTTCAGCGTACAATATCTCATTTGATTTAGAGTATGAAATTAGTGCCAACTCCCTCCAGAATATTAATTAATTCTGCCTGAATATTTTAGTACTTGGTCCTGAAATTCATTACTCATCATGTGTATTAATTGGAACTATTTTCAATACATAATCACCTTGGTCAAGGATTTCTTGAGTAATAATTCCTACAAGTAGCGGTGAGATTTTCACTCCCTACTATTACGAGTGGTGAATCCTTTATTGACCCTCTCAACTACTTTTGTTTACTTCACGTTGTACTTAATGTCCGTCCCATAGGCGGTTTTGTAAGGACTTCAGAGATTGAAATCAAAGCACAACGCTTAGCAAACAAATACTTTGGAGTTCTCAAGCTAAGGATACTTGCACATTTGCTATAATGAGATTCTATCACTAGCACCAAATAGTTATCCATGTGATTATGTCATAGTTTAGTCATCCAATGTACTTGTTCAAGTAACAAGCATCCATGTGTTAACTTTGAGTATCATAATACTCACGGATGTGAGAACTATCGTTTGTTCAAATCAAGAAGTATAACACGTGCTAATCTTTACATATTAATGATGTCCTATCTCATTAATACAATGACTAGAGATGATTTAAGAACAAACACATTCTAATATAGTAGGAACCTCATATCACGACTCTATCATAATTTTCTTAACACAGTGTTGTACTTGAGACTTTATCTAACATGTTTTATATAATGAACATATGGAATAAAGAAACTAAAAGATAAAGAATTTTTTTATTAATTTAATGTGTAAAATACATTGTATAAATGATTGCTTCTATGGCACAATCCTAACAATCTCCAACTTACACTAGACCTAATTATTCATGTATCTAATACCAAATGACTAAATATGACCATCAGATTTCTTTTTGGGATAATACCTTTGTAAGTGGATTAGCTATGTTCTGATCAGTGAGAACTCTTTCTATCTTTACATCATTTCTATTAATGATTTCTCTAATCAAGTGATAGCATCTAAGTACATGTTTAGATCGCTGATGAGACCATCGTTCTTTTGCTTGTACAATGGCTCCATTGTTATCACAATACAAGAGTATTGGATCAACAATGCTAGGTACCATACCTAGTTCTGCAATGAACTTCTTGATCCGAACTGCCCCTTTAACTGCTTCGGAAGTTGCTATGTACTCAGCTTCAGTGGTTGAGTCGGCAGTTGTATCTTGCTTGGAACTTTTCCATCTAACTGCCCCATCTACAAAAGTGAACGCGTATCCTGATTGGGATTTGTAATCATCCTTATTAGATTGGAAACTAGCATCAGTATACCCTCTAACTTGCAAGTCACCATTTCTATATACCAAGAATACATCCCTAGTTCTTCTCAAATACTTAAGGATATTCTTGACAGCTATCCAATGACCTTCTCCAGGGTTTGATTGGCATCTGCTCGTCAAACCAAGAGCCCAAGATACATTGGGCCTAGTACATATTATAACATACATGATAGAACCAATTGCCTATGCATATAGAATTTTATTCATGTGATCCCTTTCATTTTATGTCTTAGGATACATAGATTTTGAAAGGCTTACCCCATGGGTCATGGGTAAGAAATCCCTTCTTAGATTGATCCATGCTAAACCTCTTTAGCACTTTATCTATGTATGTAAACTGTGAAAGACTGAGAAACTTTTTTGATCTATCTCAATAGATTTTTATTCCCAAAATGTAGGTTGCATCTCCATGGTCTTTCATGGAGAACTTCTTGGATAACTAAATTTTGACTGATTGTAGAATAGAGACATCATTTCCTATTAGTAATATCTTATCTACATATAGTAATAGGAAAATAATTGCACTCCGACTAACCTTCTTGTATACACAAGGTTCATCCATGTTTTGTTTGAAACCGAATTCTTTAATTGTTTCATCAAAATGGATATTCCAATTCCAAGAAACTTACTTTAGTCCATAAATAGACTTTTACAGCTTGCACACTTTAGTGTGATCCTTGGATGTTAAACCCTTAGGTTGTGTTATGTACACTTTCTCAATTAGATTTCCATTAAGAAAAGCTATTTTCACATCTATTTACCAAATCTTATAATCATAATGAGCGGCAAGTACTAGGAGTATCTTAATGGATTTCAGCATTGCTACTGGTGAAAAAGTTTCATCATAATCAATACCTTATTTCTGATAGTAACCTTTTGCAACCAATCCTTCCTTATAGGTAATCATTTTACCATCCATGTCAATTTTCTTCTTGAAAACCTATTTGTACCCTATGGGTTTTATCCCTTCATGTGGATAAACCAAAACCCAAACTTGGTTGCCATACATGGAATCAATTTTTGACTTCATGGCTTCAAGCCATTTGTTAGATTTTGAACTATTGAGAACTTCTTTGTAAGTAGTAGGCTCATTATCATTTATAAGCAATACGTCATTGTGGTCACTAATGAGAAATCCATATCTTTTAAGTGCCACATATGTCCTACTCGACCTACAAGATTCTTGTGTAGTTGAAGGTTCATCTATTCTCTCAATAGATATGGGATCAGATTGTTGATCCTTGTTTGTTTGTTCTTCTTGAACTTCACCAAGTTCAATCTTACTCCCACTGTTCCCTTTAAGCATGTGCACCTTCTCTAAGAAGACAATATGTTTCGAAACAAACATTTGTTTTTGGAAGGGAGATAGATGTAATATCTGAAAGATTCTTTCAGATAACCTAGAAATAAACTTTGCCTTTTGGCAAAGGTAGGGTAACCCCATATTCTCAAGTGAAATAACTTTGGTTTCTTACCAAAGAACATCTCAAATAGGGTAGTATCAACCTTTTTTTATGGAGATCTGTTTAGAACATAAATAGAAGTCTCTAGTGCGTACCCCCAAAATATTTTGATAAGTCTATAGAAGCCATCATGTCCGTACCATATTTAGAAGGGTTCGATTCCGTCTCTCAGATACACCATTATGTTGAGGTGTATATGGTAGAGTGTATTGAGATAATACCCCATTATTTCTTAGATAATCTTAAAAATCTTAGCTTAAGTATTCACCTCCTTGATCAGATTTTAGAGTCTTAATACTTTTCCCAAGTTGTTTCTCTACTTCATTCTTGAAGTCTTTGAACTTTTCTAAAGCTTCAGATTTGTATTTCATTAAATACAAATACCTATATCGTGAATAATCATCGATAAAGGTTATGAAATAGTGATAACCTCCTCTTAATTATATAGATATTGGGCCAAAGATATCAGAAGGTATAAGTGCTAATGACTCTTTGGCCCTTTCTCATTTTCCAAAAAAAAGGAATTTTAGCCATTTTACCAAGTAAACAAGATTCGTACGTGCCATATGATTCAAAATCAAATGACCCTAAGTTACCTAGCTTGTGTAACTTAGAAATGCGATTCTCATTTATATGGCCTAAACGACAATGTCATAAATAAGATGAGGTTAAATTATCTATCCTTAGTTTCTTATTATTTATATTGAGGATTGGATTATCCATGTCTAGAACATATAAACCATTAGCCAAAGTTATGGAACCATAATGAATATCATTCAATGAAAATGAACAACATTTATTCTTAAAATTAAATGAAATCAATACAAGTCTAAACATAAAACTGAGATAATATTTTTTAATAAAACTAGTACATAATAACAACTTTGTAGTTCTAAAACTATTCCTAAAGGCAAGTGTAGCTCGTTAGTCCCTACAGCAAGTGCAACAACCTTTACTCTATTTGCGGTACATATGTCCATATCACCCTTCTCAAGCCTTCTACTGTCCTTTAGTCCCTGTAAGTTATTACACAAATGAGATCTACATCTAGTATCTAATACCCATATCTTATATCTAAAGACAATATTAATCACAATCATAAACATACCAAGAGTAGAAGTAGAAGTGCCCGCAAGCTTCTCCTTATACTTCTTTTCCTTGACGGTCTCAAAGTAGGCTTTGTAGTTGCACCTTTAATGCCCAATCTTTCCACAATGATGGCATAGGCCTTTGGTGGCTGCCTCATTCTTTTTCACACCACCTTTAGGCTTAGTAGAAGCTTTCTTCTTCTTCTTCTTCTTAGGAACTTTCTTCTTAAAAAAGGAAGATTCTACCAACATAACTACATTGGATCCCTTCCTTATTGAGGACTCCACAGTTTTAAGTAGATTGATCAACTTGGGTATGGTGGAATCAATCTTGTTCATCTGGTAGTTAATCACAAATTGTGAAAAATTACTTGGTAAAGATTGTAGAAGTAAGTCGATACTTAATTCATTGCCCATCACAAAACCAAGAGACCCGAGCTTCTTAATTAAGCCTAGCATCTTCAGCCCATGAGTGGCCATAGAAGTACCCTCAACCATCTTCAAACGAAACAATTGTTTTGATATCTCATATCTTTCCGTTCTGGCTTGGGCATTAAATAGCTCACGAAGATGTAAGATAATTGAGTAAGCATCTATATGCTCGTGCTGTTTTTGCAGTTCTAGGGTCATCGATGCTAATATCACATAGGATGCCGTGTCACTATCCTCTTTATGTTTCTTGTGGACAACATGTTCATCAGTATGAGCATTTTAAGCTGGTGGTGGTAGAATAGGAGCCTCTAACACGTAGAGCAACCTTTCTGACTTGAGAACAATTCTCAAGTTTCTATACCAGTCGAGAAAGTTTGTTTTAGTTAGTTTGTTAATTTCCAAAATGCTACATAAATTCAAGTTTGTTGTCATCATGAAGATGACATAGATGTAAAAACAGAGAAAATTAGCTAGATGTATATGCACATGTAATGCTAAGAATTAGGTCTTTAATTACTTAAACCAATAGCCGTCACTATTGATTCGAGAAAGCCCATTGGATGCTTTCCTAGAAGATTACTATCCAAATTCCTCAAGAATGACCTTGGGTTTGCCCAATAAGTTTAATGGTATGTATCTGATACCAATTACATCGTATGTAATTACTGAGTCATTGGGTGATTAACATATTTTAATCTTAAATCTTTTAAGCTAACCCAATCTTGCCTATAATTTTATTTATGCTTGAGTTAGCCCAACCAGGATAAAGAAATTAGTTAAATCCAACCCATTAATTAGGAATTTAAAATTTCATAGCTTGAACATGCCAAATGTCAAGTAGGCTTGGGTAAGCCCGACAACCTAGTCTAAAAAAAGGACTCTCATTCTTACTATATTAATAGAAGGCATTAGGTTTAATTTTAATTAAGGGATTTGTGATATTTGTGTCTTACAGATAGTATGTATAATATCATCATAATCATATATTGCAAAAACATAATTATGTGGCATGGTTATGGACTTTTCCTAAATTAACTTCCTCAAGTCATGAAAGAAATTAATATGGTTAACCCTATGTATTCATGCATGATATAAGTAGAAGGTCTTACCCTCTTGCCTCATTTTGGTCGCCATCTCCATTATCTTGTAAATAATTTTTCTAACTATATCTAATCTATGTAATCTAGTTACATAAATTTCCTAAGTAAAGAAATCTCAAATTACATTCGAGGGGAGTTTAGATAAGAAGAGAAAATATAGAAGAATATTAGAGAAGGTAAGACACGCAGGCCCTATTTCATTAATACCAAAACTATTTCATTAAAACCAAAATTGTAAATAATGCATGACCAGATTTTGGTTTTGGTCCATAACCATCCACCATGCTAACATAATGCTGAAAACACATTAAGCAAAATAAAGCATAGTTTACAATTCCAAAATCACTATTTTGAAAATAAAATCTAAAATCAAAATTTTAGAATATATATAAATATATATATATATATATTAATTTCTAAAATTAAATTTTAGAAATTAACAAAAGTTTTCAAAATCAAAATTTTGAAATTTCCAGAAAGATTTATATAAAATATAAACTTCCAAAATCATTATT
Source organism: Voacanga thouarsii (assembly GCA_026120185.1). NCBI lineage: Eukaryota > Viridiplantae > Streptophyta > Magnoliopsida > Gentianales > Apocynaceae > Voacanga > Voacanga thouarsii. The sequence goes on from JANUWF010002285.1 coordinate 1,710,401, forward strand.
TTGAAAAAATAAAATAGCTAGTCTCAAAATCAAATTTTGAGATAAATAAATTTTGCGTCCTTTTATATGGAAAAAAAATGGTGGTCCCACTATCCTAAAATCATATTTTAGGAATTAAAATCTTATATAATCTAAAATTAACATTTTAAAAAATATATAAATTGCTAAAAACATATTTTAGGAATTAAGATAATATATAATCTAAAATTATTATTTTAGAAAATATACTGTTTTCCAAAAAAAGCCTTTTTTTTTTGGAAAAAATATTTGTTGGTCCCAAAGTTAGACTTTGGAAAAAATTAGGCATCAAGTGAAAGAAATAAAAAATTAACAACCGTGGGCCAATGTGCAAGAAGATAAAATGAAGTGGAAAAAGATTTATATATATATATATATATATATATATATATATATATATATATAATTGGAATTGCATCCTGGGGAAGCTATGTATAAGCCTCCCAAGGATTGCACAAAATAATCCCACGTGATCCGCATTTCTGGGAGCCAAATTCCATTTGAGCTGCAGCTTGGAAATCTTATGCCTCAAGCCGTGGCTTGGCTCCTAGTGAGCTGTGGCTTGGGGCAAATGAATATATATATATATATATATATATTATATATTCATTTATCTTGCCAGAAATGATTTCTGGAAAATAAAAAACTTCAAGTCTTCTATGACAATTTCAGAGAACAATTCTTTGATACATTCTAATCCTTTATTTATTTTTTTGTTTCTATGAACTCATTCAAAGAAAACTTTTGTTTAGTAAAATTGAAAAAAAAAAAAAAGAAAAGAAAAGAAACAGATTCAGAAAAACGATAATATCAGGAAAACAATTTCCTTTTTACAGTTACAGAAACAACACGCTCAGAAAAACATTTTTCCTTTTTTTCTCTGCAAGAATTAACACCTTAATTCTTGTTTAAAATGGTATTCTATAACTTTTACAGAAACCATATACACTGCAACCATAACCCACAGAATCAATTTTGTATCACAAACAATCCATATTCTGAACAATTTTAGAACCAAAATAGAGACCAAAATTTGAAACGAATTTCATAGATACAATCATAGAAATAATTTCTATAACCTATCCTTATACATGAAGCAGTTTTCAGGCATAACAAAAACTCAAATTTCTTGAAACAACCTCAATAAACGGGCTGAAATGTTTTCAGTTAAACATGCTTACGTGAAAAACGATTTCACAGGAAAATAGAGACTATAAAGAACTATTCTTCATGCCAAAGATATGACCAATTAACACATAAAAGGGGCTCTGATATCACTATAGGAATTCCCCATGCAAAATCAAATTTGGGCAGCGGAAAGAAAATGGGAATTCCATAACGAGGATCATATTTATGTATTAATGGAATCAAAACAAGAGAGAATAATGCCTTACGGTGAAGCCTTTGTGAATGAAAATTTTTTCTCTATTTTTGGCATGATTTAGTAATTTGTACAAGCTTAAAATAATGTTCTTCATCCCGTTCAAGTCACTAAATCTCAAGGATAGAGATTTCTTTAACATAAATCCACACGACCCTCTACTAGAAGGATTAATGGCAGCTAGGGTAGTTTTTGTGGAAGAGAAGAACAGTTTCACTAGAAAAACAACGTCTGATTTCTAGGTTTTTCCATACACAATAAAGTTTTGAGCGCTCAATATATATTATTTGACAATATTATGGGGATTAATTATGAGAAGAGAATAACTTTATAGGTGAATTATAAGTTTGTTATAATTCAAGGATTTAATTACAATTATATGAATTTCAAGGACTTAATCGAAGTTAATAAAACATAGCCATTATCCCAAAAGAAACATGATGGTTATGTTCAGTCATTTGATATTAGATACATTAAAAATGAGGTCTAGTTCAAGTGAGAGATTGTTAGGATTGTGCCCTAGAAGTAATCATTTATACAATGTATTTTGCACATTAAACAAAATACTTGTGATTGTCTCTAGGGCATAATACTAATAGATTATTTTATATTAAAGGCTTTTATTCAAACAAGGGTTTAAATAGAAATCACCTTTTATTTATAAAATAATATATAACAATTTATATGGAACCATGCTTGCATGACCAAAGCATTGAAAATGTTTATATTGAGTTGAATCTTACAAGATATAATAAAACGTTGAGTACTCAATAAGAATAGACTACTAGGACTAGCTCTACCTTTGAGAGATGAACTCTACTCAGAAAAGGTGACAGTCTATGTAGGTCAAGCCGGTCTGAGCTAGCACCACAGTCCAAGTGGGCTATTATTCTGAGGTAGACATCTGGTAAGTTAGGGTGGGAGATGGAAGAGTATCTTGCCAAGTAGGTCGTACACCCACTTCACTGTGACGTATGGTTTCACAGTGTTTGTTATGATGCAATGCTTCATAGCAAGGCTCTCATGCAAGGTTTCATAGCCCATTTATTTTTGAGTGGTTTTCATATGTTAAACATTTTATTGTGATTTTTGGATTTAGTACACCGCTCCCTTTTGTTTGTGGGGAAAATGTTTGACTTGCAACCAACTTTTGAGAAATGATTTCTAAGTGCATTCATGAAACTTATTTTGAATCTAATAAGAGCACACACAGGACTTACTGAAATATATTTCTCACACTCCTTTTGATGTCATATTTTAGGATCTGCCATCTTTGACAAGGTTGAGCTCTATTAAAAGATAGCTACATTTAAATTCTTTATTTTGTTTTTATTTTGAGAGTTATTTTATTTCATGTGTTTCTAGAGACTTGTAGACAATGTTTTTCTCCTACGTCGCTTTTGAGTTTATTTCCATTTTAGTTTATGTCAGTGCATAGTTATAAAGACCTCAGATTATTTGGACGGCGTGACATCCCAATCCTTTTGGGTATTTGTATCGTGGGGTATTACAAATGGTGTAAGAGCCTAGGTTTAGGTAATATGTATATAACTAATGAGGTTTTCTTATTTAAGTGTTTGAATCTTATACTAACCATAGTTGTTATTTAAGAATAGGATGGCTAGGAGATTTGTGCTAGTGGCAAGGGATTGGACTTTTATGTGTGGACCTAGTGCACCACCACCACCCATACCCCTCCACCTAGCGAGTGTAAATCTGAACCCAAGCCAGAACAGTTGAAACAGGAAAGAGAGGATGAAAGAGCTAAAGTGGAGGAGCTTGCCCCTGACCCACCAGTGCAGTTTGAGGATTTGACCCCAGATAGTGATATTCAGGAGACTTAGAATTTGAGGGACGAAAAAGTAAATATGAAGAGTTTATGGCACAATGCCAGGAGCAAGTTAGGCAAGCGAGACTAAGAGCAAGACTTATGGAGGCAAAGAGTTCTAGGAGACCTATTTGGGCATTGAGGAGTTCTGATAGGGTCACAAAGGAACCTTGGACTTTAGGTTTTGCAGCAGGAAAAGGGATAGACTTTTCCAAGAACACTACGGGTTGGCTTTATGAACCCGATGTAAAGGATGTAAAAAGGAAAAGGGTGAGTGATATAGTCGAACTGACCCAGTGATGGAGATTAGGAAGCTTTATTTCTTCGTTGTAGTTAATAAAGTGTGTTCCTTTGCTATGTGATAATTTGGGAACTTTTGTTTATGTAAAACATGGATGCTATGCATGCTTTTTCTTTCTTTCATTGAATTATGCAGTTTGAATAAACAACGAGTTTACTTCTTTCAAATGATTACCTATTTCCAAAATTATTTGATTTACTATCTGGCATGAGTTGAGTTTGAAAATAATTGGGTCTTTTTTGAAGAAAAAAAGACTAATGGGTGAAAAAAGGGAAAAGGGAAAAATACAATAAAATAAGTTTTTTAAATTAAAGTAAGGAGGCCTCATGCGGGCTTCCTCAAGTCCAACCCTGTGCGAGCTTGAGCAAATAGCTTTTTTTAAAAAAAATAATTTTCTTTCTTCTAGAAACACCTTCTAGATTTCAAAATGGAAACCTCTATTCCTTTTTTTCTCTCTCTCTCTGCCAAAGACAATTTTCTGGAAATTTCTTTTATTTCTTTTCTTTTCCCTTTCTGGAAATAATTTATTGGGGAAAAAAAATATAATCCCATTTTTTAAAAAAATTCAAGAAACAATTTCCTTAAAAAAATAGCAATTTGTTTTTTCCTTTTGGGAAACAATTTCCACGAGGCTTTAGATTTTTTTTTTCTTTAGGAAACATTTGGAAACAATTTCCAAAACAAATTTTGGTTGCAGGATTTAGAAATTCATTGTTTCTAAATCAATTCAAAATCAAACAATTTTCTGTACACCAACATATATTCTACTAAAAACAAAAATTTCAAACTTCAAAATAAACGTGAAACAATTTCACTGACCTAAAATTAATTTTGAAACAATTTCAAAATTTAGAATATTTTTGAAACAATTTCATAATTCCAAATATATATATATATATATATATTAAAAAATTTCAAAATAATAATAAACCCATAAAACACTTACAAGATAGCTCTAATACCGCTATTAGATTTCGATCATACAATGACAATTAATGTGCAGTGGAAAGTAAATTGAAATCCACGTAATAGGATCACTTGTATGTAATTAAATAGGTTAGGAGATGTTAGTGTTATGCCCTAGAGGCAATCACTTGTACATTGTATATGACACATTTTATGTTAATATAAGACATTATTTATCTTATAGTTTCTTTTGTTTACTTTTAAGTAATATAGCTATTAGATAAAGTCCCTAGTACAACACTGTGTTAAGGAAATCATGATAGAGATCATGATATGAGATTCCTACTACATTGTATAGTATTAGTACTTAAATAGTCCCTAGCCGTAGTATTAATGAGATAGGACATCATTAATGCGTTAAGAATAGTATGTGTTAGACTTCCTGATTTGATCAGGCGGTGGTTCTCATATCCGTGAGTATTCAGATACTCAAAGTTAACATGTGGATGCTTGTTAGTGGAACAAGTTCATTGGATGACCTAGCTATGAGATAATCACATGGATAACTATTTAGTGCCAGTGATATAATCTCAATATAGCAAACGCTTAAGTATCCTTAGACTTGAGATCTCCAAGGTACTTTATTTGTTGAGCCTTGTGCTTTGATTCCAATCTCTGGAGCTTGATCAAGGGCCACCTATGGGATGGATATTGGGTACATTGTAAGGTAAACAAAAGTAGTTGAGATGGGCAATAAAGGATTCACTACTCCTAATAGTAGGGGCGAATATCTCACGGCCACTTCTAGGAATTACTACTCGAAAAGTCCTTGGCTAAGGCGTATGTGTATTGGAAACAGTTCCAATTGATATACATCTACGAGTAGTGGATTCCTGGTACAAGTACACTTATATTCAACCCAGAATTAATATATATTCTGGAGGGAGTTGGCACTAATTCCGTACTCCAAACCGAATGAGATATTGTATGGTGAAAGGAGTTAATTGCACTATAGTTTGTTATTGAAGGGTTCATGTCAAGCCACTTGACTTCGTGGACTCTTGGGTGGTAATGATGTGTTGCTAGATACCACTCATGATATGGGAATATATGTTTATTAATTGATAAATTAATAAACCAATCCTGATTAGAATTAGTATGATGAATTCTAATTAATTAAGGATTATTAATCTCAAAGATGTTTGGTTTAATTCATGTTCACTACCAATTGACCGGGAAACTTAATAGGTCACACACAATAGAGGATTATATACTCAAGATGTTATTTGATAACATAGTGGGGTTTATTATAAGAAAGAGAAGTTGATGTGGCCAAATTATAATTAGTTATAATTTATGAGCCAATTTATAATTCTAAAAATTTGATGGGTTCCAATTGCAATTGGAGAATTGTTTAGAATTCTCAGATGTGGTTTTATTGTAGTGTTTTTCGGGTGCTTCAAGGGTCATACGAAACAACTCCAAAACATAAAAACCAAGGGGCACACAAGAACCCTCGTTGGTCTCTTCTTTCTCTCTCATTTATGTCTCTCCAAGAGAACACCAAGACTCTTCTTCTTCTTCTTCCTTCTCTGGTTTTGCTGGAAAAAAAGAACAAAGAAGAAAAACCCTAGCCACCATTGTTGTTTTTTGCTAGCATAGAAAATCTTAGTGCTTGAGTGTGATCCTCCGTGTGGATTTCTGTTAGAGATAATCACACACTGTGATTATAGTGGTTGGACATTCAACTCTTGTGGTGATTCTTCAAGAGGATTTCTAGATCGCACCACAATCATCAAACTTGAAGAAGGAAAGGTTTTGTTTTCCACACAATCAAAGAAAGGTAAAAGTTGTTATCTTTGTTCTCTTTATATGTCTTATTTTCCACACATATGCGGATCTTGGGATGGTATCTCGTTTTATTCTTCCACTGCGTCGTATATGATATGCGAGAGATACCCAATAGGAGAGGGAAGAAAAATTTGTTACTTGAAAAACACGACTTTTAAAATTTTTAGTCAAGATTTGGTTCTATCTAACTGGGAGTTGATTTCAAGATCATTGATGGTTTTGATATCATATTAGAAAGGTTTGAACTAGAAGCCATGGTTGAGGGGGTACTTTCTCTTTCTAACCTATACAATTAATAGTCTTAAAGGTTTCTTCTTGATTTGTCTCTATGATTATTTTCTTTTTATCTTCCTAGGATAGACCTAAGTCACTATGCATTGATTGAGAGCTACAGGACCACCTCAGGATCCAGGCCAATATGCCATTGTTAAGAAACTCCCTTGCATTAGGATTCCAAATCCTAATGCTCTCATAATTGTTGAAATAGATGCGCCTGAACTTGGTTATGAAGTTATACTAAAACAAAAGAAACCAGGGTCCTCTTTTGAACAATTAGTCAATATCATTATGGTATTTGGCCTTCTAGTTAGAAAAATTATAGCACAATAAAAAAATAAGGAAATTCTTTCTATTATTTTTTGTGTATCAAAATTTAAAGATGATCTTGCAAATAAAAAGTTTCTTCTCCACATTATTTCAAAGTTGCAAAAAATGTTTTGCAAAAAGATGTAAAAAATCTTGTTGCAAAAAAAATTTCTAATTAAAGTTAAATCTATTCTAAAATACCCACAGAAATCCAGAAGAATAGAAAAATGACTCAAATGGATCCTACGTTAGTGTGGAATACATGTTGGTCTACTTTAAATGGATATATTTAAGTTAAAATTGGAGTTCCTAAAATTACTTCTTCATTCAAATCTTTGATGAGAATAAAAAAATTGATGAAAAAATTTGATTATTACAGATGTGGGCATTAGAAAGTTTATACCGAATTTGGAGCTGACTTCTAGAGGCAGAATATAATTTAGTAGCTATTTTTTCATAATATTTTGTAGGCACTAATCCTTCTTGAATACAATTTTGTTCTACTCCTGAGTCTAATAAAGCTGCATTTTGGATAACAAAATCATCTAGTACAAGAATAATAGGAATATACCATTTTTAAAATGCAATTTAAGAAATAGCAAAAATATAATCTTCTCTTTGTTTTTCTTAAATAGAAAAAGTATAATCAAGAGAATCTTCTAACAGTTGTTATTCCATTTTTAAATTTAAAAGATCACTATTAATGTTATTAATGTCTGTAATTCTTTGCTCGTTTTGATCCTTTAAATGTTTCATGTCTTCTTTCAACATATTAATTTCTATATAAAAATCTTGTAAGGGAATTGTTACTTCTTCTTTCTCTTTCCTTTTAAATCTATGAAAAGCTTCTTTTAGACTAGAAGGTTCTACTTATTGTCTAGGATTTAAACCATTTCCTTTACTTTAAGTAAGTATTCTCTTTTAACATTTTTATCCTAAATATGTTCTAATAGTTCAAAAAAGAGTTCTTTATTGGCTTTAGTAATAACATTGATTTTATTGGAACTAATCATGTTAATTTTTCCTACTGTACAGAAACAAATTCTAATACATCCAAAACATGAGGTTTCACTAAAGGATTCACTATCAGAGGAATTTTCTTGAATTTCAATGATCTCATTGATGTTACTATTAGATGTATTGGAAGTAGATTCAGATTCATCAATAATAGCATGGATTTGATCTAAAATATTTGTGATTAAAGTTAAGTGTATAACTATCATTAATTAAATTTCCTTAATAGGTAACCATCTAGAAATAGTTCTATTGATAAGATGGCCACTACTCTCATTACGTACAGATAATCTAATGATAATATCTTCAACATAGGCTGGCTGATACTAACATATATCCTAGGCATTAATTTTAATTCATCCGTTTGTTCTAGATTCTTATAGAAATCCATCCTATAGGGGATTGTAACACCCCACATTTTTACCTTGTCGTAGTGGGCCAAACTCATGTGGGATGCCGCCCCTTCTGAAGTCTCAGACTAGGGGTCTTTATAACAATATAAACTTAAAGTAGACAGGTAAAGTCAAAACTTATGTAAACATATGAAGCATGCTCTTTATTTATGTAAACATATGAGTCACGATTGGTATATTGTCATAGTTCCCAAAATACATGAGCTAAACCATCTCATAGTCTATGTACAATGGTCACTCCAAAAGATTAGCTATCCAGTGCTAGAGGAGAAGTCCGGGTAGTACCATCGTTAGTCTTTAGCTCCAATCCCTAAAATGGAAAAGACAAACATACGTGTGAGTGGTACTCAGTGAGTCCCGTGTGTGCTAGTGTTTGGCTCATAAGAGAGAGACGTTTTTTTTTTTCAAATTCTTTATTGAAATAAATTTTACAACAGGGAAACAACAGTAATTGATAAATTTAGGTCACTTTATCATGTCCGTTCGAAAAATAGTAATTTCCAAACACATGGCCCCTAATTCAATAAATGTGGGTTTTTCCCTATCTAGAAGTGCGACCCGCGTGCAAAGTTCAAAGAACTTCGCCTTCGGGAACACGGTCTCTTGTGCCAGGGACTGCGCCTTACAGCACGTCACACGTGTTATGCCGAAAGGGTGAGCAGCGTACCAATGTACCTCACCATGCACTGAGGGATCTTTTACTTGCCACCATAAGCCAGGGGTCTGAATCCTAACGTCAATCACCATCGAGATGGCAAGGGGTTGAACACATCGAGTGTCCGCACTCGGTCTCATGTGAACAACCCACCAATCATAATCAACAGGCAATTGCTAGGCTCACAATGGCTAGCCATGGATGACTCATCACAATGTCCTATCACCCTGTTTGGAGTAAGATAATCCCCATAACTGATCAGGTTATTTGGGGTCATCTACCTCTAACATGGGCTAGTACAAAGATCAAAGTCCTTACTGAGTACTCAACGCAACAACACCAACCCCATCTGACTGATTAGGCCAGAGGGTCATCTGATCCCGTAGGACTTTCATATCAAAATAATTTTTATTGTATGGGGCCGTACTTAATCACAAAAGTCATTTTCCAAGGGTATTTTGGTCATTTCATCCATGCCAGATTCCAAAAGACTTTTTGAGAGTATTCGGGTCATTTTACTCTTACCCGATTTGAAAAATATTTGCAAAAGTTCCAATAAGGATATTTCGGTCATTTATCGAATATCTGAGTTCCAAGAGTTTTCATAAAATATTCTAATAAGGATATTTGGATTATTCTCCAAATACCCGATTCCAAAATTTACCATTTTTTAAAAATCCCAAATATTTAATCCGAAAAGGACTAAATTCACAAAATTCGTGTTTTAAACATCCAGTAAGATTTCCAAGCAGAATATGACCTTTATTCGAGTCCGAAAAAGCATAAAAGCAAATGTTGCTCGTATAAACCTTAAACATATTCGAGGATTTCCAAAATGGCATAAAACATAGCATTTCATAGAAAATCAAAGTATACTAGCCTTTAAAATGTTTTAGAAATCAATGGGACTCACCTTGTATATTAAGTCGAAGTGGCACTCGTATAGTCCTAAAATAAGTTCCCTCGACTTGATTCACCTACACCATCAGTATATCTTCGTATTATTACTTAATAGGTTCAAATGCTTAATGGTTCAAATAAGGTTTCTATAATCTCTCTAAAGAAATAAATGAATTAACGCTTTTAATGGTTTTCCTGGTTTTACAGCTTTACCACCCTCCACCATTCTTCGTATAACTTATTCAATATAGGTCCAAATAAGGTGAGGTTACTTCAATTATATTCCTAAGACATCCATCTATCAATTCCAGGTTGTGAGACATGCAAAATCTATCCCATTTTGTACAGTTTTTCAGTTAATTCCCTTGTTCCGAGTTTGAAGTTCAGTTTTGTCATCTTCCAGTATTTTGTACATATGTCTTTCAATACAGGTCCAAATGAGGTGAAACTACTTCCAAAATACTCCTAGGACATTTCTCTATCAACTTCAGGTCATGGGGTATCCAAAAATTTCTCCATTTCGTTCTGGTTTTCAGTTAAACTTACTGCTCCGAGTTGGAGGTTCAAGATTACAATTTAGAAGCCCAACTTGTTTTAATTTATTTATATGGTTTCTTCAATATATCCTACCACACTTAAACTCTCCAATACCTCATTTAACATCCCAACATCAGTATTCCTACAGGTTTTCATGCTCAGAAACTTCTCTTTAGTTGAAACAAATAAATTATACCAAGTTCACCAAACTAGTAAATTTTGGTAGTTTTCACCCTTCTTGTTGTTCATGATCTCTTAGCTATTCAAAACCCTCAGAACCTCCACACAACTTGTTCCAAATCCTTTCTAACTAGTCTAGGACATGTTTAGAGTCATTTATGCTCAATTTCCAGTCATATCTACTCAGATTTCCTTTAATATTTCCAAACAACACAGACTAGTGAGTTGTTATTAGCAAATGGCTTTTCTTGTTTTCTTTATCACTTCCTTCCTTTCTCTTTTCAAATTTCCAGTATATCATTACTCCAATACACCTTAAATGAACTGAAAACCATACTCAACCCATCACTACACCAACCGGTCACTCCAACAACCATCACAACATCAAAATATTTTCATTACTCAACATCAACCATTTCATATGCATCTAGTTTCCAACTTTTAACATCATTCTTTTAACTTTTGAGAAATGGCCTCTTACCTTTCCAAGATGTGTGCATGGCTATATTTTCCTTTCCTTCCTTCCTTCTGCTTTCTTTCTCCTTGTTGTCGGTTTTCTTTCCTTCCTCCTTGCTGCCGGTTGTCTTCTCCTTGCTGCCGAAAATCTCTCTCTCTCCCTTAATCTCTCTTTTCTTGTTTTTCCTTTCCTCTCTTCACTTTTCTGGTTTTTCTTCTTCTCCTCCTTCCATTTTTTGGTCGAAATTCTATCCTCCTAACTCCTATTTATATAGCTCAATCTTCTTGGTCATGTTTTAATCTCAATAAAATGACTTAGGGTGAGTTGGCATTTCTAGAAGCCTTTAGACCTTTATAGAACTTAAAAGAAGATTGTGGAACTATGTAGAAGCTTATAGAACTCCCTAAAAGTCTCAAGACTAATGTATTTGCTAACCTTGCATGGCCATGCATAATTCTAATTAACGTGCCCTAATCTATTTTAGCTTAACTAAGCTTGATTAAAGAAAGTCTAAGAATAGCTAATTTTGGTCAAAAATATCATGCTTGTGGGCCATCTTAATTTATTTCTTGTGGGCCCTCAAAAATATCCTTGTATATAATATAATATAATCAAGATATTTATGGTATTAATGGTATTATATATATACATAATAATAGTAAGAATGATATAATATTCCAACATAAATATTGGATATAATAATACTATAATTTAATATTGCCAAGAGATTTTGGTCTTTAAATAATAGATATAAAATAATAGTAATGGTTATAGAATAATAGTAATGGATAATAGAATAAAAGTGATAATAATAATATTATAATTAATAAAATACGATAATAATAATAATAAATACGATAATAAAATAAACTAAAATAAAATAGGATAAAATTTAATAAAATTAAAATGATGTTAGCAAAAAAAATAAAAATAAAAATAAATAATAATAGCACTAGCGATGGCTATATTATAATTCTATGAATAATAGCATTACTTTGTAATCTTAATTTTCATTATTAATAATAAAGAAGGAAAATATATCATTAATCTCTCTTTTTTTTTTTGTATATGTATTTCCATTGTTAACAAAACTAATCTACACAAATTCCTTATGCAAGGCGGACAAGGCCGGTTATTACAGGGATCATACTCAAAATAACACAAGAATAACCACAATCTCTAATAGGAATTTGGGGTGGAAGTTTTGGAGCTGTTGGAACCCCTCTCCTACTTAATCTTTTGTAAAAAATAGGTTTTTGGGAAAACTTTTTCTTTAAAAATATTTTGTTTTCTTTAAATTTTTTAAAAATCTAAAAATTCAATAACATTCTTTATGTCAAGGATAATACCCTTTATGAGAAGAAACTATTAATTTTCATTTTCACTACTTAAGTTAAAACCATTTCTAGGAACTAAATTTAAAATTATTCTCCATGTTAAGGATAAAACTCTTTGGAAGAATAAATCATGAATTTTATTTTGAATTCCTAAGTTCCCTTTCAAAATCTTTTCCTTAATTTTTTTTTATCTAGATAAAAAATAGATTTATCAAAAACTTGTACATTTGATCACAAAAATAAATAAAATAGTCATACTTCCAAAAATAAACTTTTGACTCGCTATTTCTATCCTTTAATTCTTATGTGACCAAATAATGGATTAAACATCACAATAATAAATTAAAATCATCTTGTTTAATCCTAAGGTTGTTCCTCTTTTACTAACCATTTCATGCAAAAACTATTCATCCACGATAAATAAACTATTGCAAGAAAATAAATTCGTGTGATATGGGACCTAATAGAAAAGAAAATTACAAGGAAAAATTGGAAATTACAACTTTTCAGGACAATCACTTTCTGACCCGCACAACTAGACAACCCGCGACCTGAACCAGTTCTTTTCAGGACCAAAATCGGTGGCCAATTAACTTCTTAATACGTAGCTAATCCATGGCTTGTAAAGCTTATCTTGTTCAAAGGACTTTATAAATCTCATCAAACCTCCAAAAAAAAAAAAAAAAATCTACCTATATTAGAAACAGTGATATAGATAATAGTTTGTCTAAATATCACATTCCTAAACTGTTTACGTAGTTTATAGAAACTGTTTTTTCAGTAGTTTTGATATTATAGTTTTGAACTAAATCAAAAAGTCATTTTTCATAGATTTTATCAAAAATTTCAATTGGCATTTTCCAATTCATTAGATAAGATTTAGTTCTCTCTACTTGGGAATCAGAAAGTTTTGAACTAGAAGCCATGGTTGAGGTGGTACTTTCTCTTTCTAAGCTATACAATTAAAAGCCCACATTCAAACAGTTAATAACATGGATCCAGAACATCTAAATAAATTAACTTCCAAAAATGAACAATCGATTAATAGAAATCCATATACTTGAAACTATTACGCAAGACCCTATTGTCCATATGTTCAATTTAAAGAACAATATCTAGATATTCGTGCAACCTTCATTGGCCACGATATTATCAAACGGAAAATAAAAATCAAATTAAAGTTATAAATCATAGTTTATACATACTCTTATAACCATTCCTAAAATAAAAACATCTATTTTGAATATCTCTTGCAAAATATTTTGTTTTTATACCATTAGTTCAGTAAAATTCTCTCCATTCTTTTTTTATAATAGTTTATACCATAAATAATAAAAAGTAACTTTTATTGATTTAATTAAAACATCAAGATTTATTCAACCTTCTTTCACACATAAGTTCAGAATATCATATACACATCAAACATTTAAAAAAAAAAAGATCTTCCTATAAAATTTGGTTAAATTAAAATTTTAAAATTAGTAATTGATGTTGTATTTGCACTAACAATTAAAAAAAAATCGAAAAAAATCTTGTTCACCAAACTATATTATTCTAAATTAACAATTATCATTTAACAAATATTTCCAGTCTAATGTATGGATAATCAAAACACCTATAAGTAATTATTTTTTTAATATTATAATAATTATATATTAATTGACATGTGATTCCATTATAAGAATGAGTTTGTCAATAATCACTTCAAAAATCATAAACTAGAAAAATTATATCACAAATCTACTATCAGAGAAATGCTTAGGTTAAAACAATATGATCCTAAGCAATCCATAGACTTTAATACTATCTTTGAACCAATTTTATATGTAGATAAATCTTTGAAATTATCAAAAGAAAATTTTAAAATAGATGATTCAAATTTAGATATTTTAAAAGACTTAAATGAGAAGTTAAAATAGCTAAATACCAAAATGTTCCTAAAACTTCTTCAAAATCCCATATTCAAACAGTTATTGACATAGATCCAAAACATCTAAATAACATAACTTCCAAAACCAAACAACCAATTCATAGAAATCCATATACTTGAAACTATTACCTAAGACCCTCTTTTCCAAATGTTCAATTTGAAGAACGACATCTAGATATTTGTGCAACCTTCACTGGCCACGATATTATCTAATGGAATATCGATGGCGTGTCCGAGTATTAGATTCTCAATCTCATTCAAGAAATAGCTATGGCTATAATTTTTATCGAATGTCACAATACCTCTAATTTTGATGTCTCCATTCTTCATATTTTAACTACTGGTTTTATTGGAATCCTCCGGGGTGGTGGCATAACTATTTAATAGAAAACCAACGTCTTGAAATTATGAATGCTTCCAAAATACAAACCAAAACCACTTTAGATTCAAAAGGCCAACTAATGGCCACTATTGAAGTAGTATATGACTACTTAAATACTTTTATGTTTACTTTAACACAACATTTTGTAGGAAATCCACAACAATTAGATAATCGTAGTTTTGAAATTCTGACTAATTTAACCTATTCCAAATTACATTATTTTAGATGGTAAAAAGATATGTTTTTACAAAAGGTAATGAAAATATATTAGGATTCTTTTGCATTTAACATCTTCTTTTAAAAATTTGATTTGATTTTGTAAATTTCCTAATTCCATTTTAAGGTTTACAACTGTATCTCTACTAGAATATTTGGTTATATTCCAATCAAACCTCATTCGAAAGAACTGAAGAGAAAATTTAAATTTAATTGAAAAAGTTATACCAATAGCCCAAAAGAATTTTTTTTTTTAAAACTTTAAAAGAAAGAAAAGAACAAAACAAGAAAAAGACAAAGATCGAATCAGATGTTATTTTTGTGGAGAAAGAGCTCATAAAGTTGATGAATGTAAATAAAAGCAGAAAAAGAAAAAGAAAGTAAGTGAACTGCACTTTAAATAAAGATATTTTCCATGCTATTATTGATGAATATGGGTGGTCTTAATAACGAAGAGCTTGGTAAAGAAGGATAGGAAGAAAGAACGGTGAATCTATTTGTTGGTGTATTACTTCTATGTTGGATATTGTGCCCCATTGATGCTTCTTGCCTGCTACTTCACCCAATATTTATAGTGTGAAAGCTCACATGTAAGAAGATAAGAAATCTTATCAAAAACTTATCTTGTTTGTCCTTGAAGGAATTATCTGGTTATGAAATCAGAAGAGAATTGGATTCTCCTTTAATAAATTCAAGATCAAAATCAAAGGTTGAAAGTAATGCTTACCATCTGGCAAAAATTTGTTTGGCAACAAGATTTTTTAAATCGTTTTGCAAAACATTTTTTGCAGCATTGCAATCAATACGGAGAAGAAATTTTTTATTTACGAGATCATCTTGAAATTTTGATATGCATAAAACAATATAAAGAATTTCTTTTTTGATGGTGCTATAATTTTTCTGACTAGATAGCTAAATACCAAAATGATATCTGACTAATTATTCAGAAGAGGACTCTAGTTTCTTCAATTTTAGTATACCTCCATAACCAAGTTTAGAGACATTTGTTTCAACAATCATGAAAGAATTAGGATATGAAATACTAAGGTAATAGAGTTTCTTAACAATATTCTTGATTTTCTAAACAATTTAGGTCTGTTCTGTACTCCAAGTTATTGGATTTTTGTAGAGTCATTTAATACACACACACACACACACACACACACAATTAATTTATATATATATATATATATATAATATATATTAATTTATATATATAGTATAACTCCAATAATTATTAGAAGCATCTATTTCTAAAATTAAAACATCCTTGTCTAATGTTAATTGTAATTTTAGTAAGGCAGAACATATTTGTTTTATCTTTTTAACATGTTGTTCTAACAAAGGATCAAAACTAAATATTTATTTATATGCACTAATTTAATTTAATAAAGGAGATATGACAAAACATATTTTACCAATTTTTTTTACTCATGCGCTCTAGAAGAAAGGTAAAATAGATGTGTAACAGATTTGATCATGTGATAATCTGACAGATTTATTCATTATGACAATGTTGATTGCTATATTTGAAAAATTAGTACAAAAAATTGAGATGCATCGGCTGAAAGATTTGAAATCATTTTAAATGATGTTATCAAGAGGGAGAGTATGTATAACGTTGTACTCTTTTTTTAGCTAAACTTTTCTCCAACAGGGTTTTTCTTGGTCGGATTTTCAGTGAATCAATATCTCTCAACAACGAAAAGTGTACTTTTTTCCTTCACAAGTTTTTTGTCCCACATAATTTTTTCTAAGAATGTTTCTACCAGGGTATTTCTAAAATTTTAAAAATGAGCATTCAAGGAAGTGTATTATGAAATCAAGAACATAAAAGTGGCTATTTATTTTTCAAGACTATCTACTTATTCAGAAGATAAATATGAATAAATGGTTTCCAAAATTATTTATTTATCCAAAGTGTTAAATGTGATTATTTGTTTTTTGAGGTATTGTTTGTTTTCTAAAGTTATTAATGTTATGGATAAAATAAAATTGTATTTGTTAGATTAATTTTTATCCTTAAGATGATGTATCTAACATTTTATAAATAGGAAACGAACATACTATGAATTTGTTATCTAATTGTTCTACTTTATTAGCCATAGTGATTAACATTTGATTCATATTATTATTTTATTGAATAAATTTATTTAAATCTTTATTAGTTATATCATTTTATTTATCTAAGTTTTTTATTTTAAATGGAGAGGTTGTAACAACATGCCTTCAACGGGGATTTTAATCTCTTCAGGAAGGGGCATTATAGATTATTTTACTTCATTTTTGGTCGTATAGCATTTTTTAGCAATTATATTTATAGATTCTAATTGATTATATTTTCCAGAATATTCATACCAATTAAAAAAGTCTAAATGATTTCTAAATTTCTTTAAGTTAGAATAATATTTTTCTCTGAGTCTAAGGTATTCTTCAGATTTTACAATAGCAAAAATACCAATCAATTTTTAGTTGATTACAAGGTCTATTCCATAATTTTTTTAAATATGTTTTATCTAATTCAAATTCATCATTAGAAGAAATTTTCATTAAAGTATTTGGCACTTGCATTTCTAATTTAGAGGGACTTGAAGATTTAACACTTATGTCATCTTCATAATTCATTTTAGGACTTTCACCAAAGAAATTAGCACTATTGTGTTTTCAAATACTCTGACTTTTGAAGAAAGGTTTTGGGCTAGAAGAGGAAGAAGCTACATAAAAGGATTTTCAACTGAATTCAAGTTCATTGTTTCTAGAAGAACATTTTGTAATTCGATTTATTCTATTGGATTCATAGTGTCATTTAGGATTAATTATGTTTTCAAAATTCCATTTTGTATCATGAAGAACATCATCCCATTTAAGGAATCAAAGAACAAAAATATTAGATCTTTCAAAATTAGTTTCTAATAAGTAAGTTTCTCTAGGATTTCCAAAATGACTTTTGGGTTTGGGATTTCTGGTAGTTTTCATGGCTTTGTAATGCACACGATAAATTAATCCAAGAGATTTGGATCCAAGTTTAAAATCTAATTTTTAGTTTGAATATTTACGGTTAAGGTCTTGAGAATATGTGGATCTGTTAGATCTACAGTGAAATTAGGATAGTGATTAAAATAAATAGGTCAATTTATTGTATTTGATTCAAGTACTGCTAAAAGGTTGTTATTAAAACCAAGATGTCTACTATTTCTTAAGAAAAGATAGATGGGAGAATTAATTCCTAATTGGTATAAAAGTTTAATAGCTACTTGTACAAGTCCTATATGCAAATAACGATGTTTGTTCTTTCAACGAAATTCTAAGGTTTCTGGATTAAATAGATGAATAATACCATAGAACTTGTTAATTGAAACTATTTTCTCAATGGTTTTAATATTATAATTTTGGAGTAAATCAAAAATTCCTTTTTCATAAATTTTATCAAACTTTTTTGTTGGCATTTCAAATTCATTAATCTGGATTCGGTTCTATCTAATTGAGAGTTGATTTCAAGATCATTAATGGTTTCAATATCAATATCAGATAGGTTTGAACTAGAAGCCTTAGTTAAAAAGACATTTTCTCTTTCTTATCTATATAATCAATAGTCTTAAAGGTTTTTACTCTATTATTCTCTATGATTATTTTCTTCCTAGGATAGACTTATTCACTATGCATAGGTTGAGAGCTACAGGACCACCCTAAAGTGCTATGAAACTCAAACTTTGCCAAACCTATTTCGTTTTTTAGGTCACAAACTCCACCATAGGAAGTACAAACCATTTGTCAAGCTATAGAATTTGCAAATACATTTCCATATTAAATTAAGGAAAACATAATATTACAAAGGTTTTTAGGATGCCTTAACTACATATTAGAATTTATCCCAAATCCGAGACAAATTTGTGAACCACTGTATCAATGGCTTCGTAAAATCCAATTGCTGGGGTATAAAACAATCCCAAACTATTCAGAAAATTAAGAAGCTTGTAAAGAAACTTCCTTACCTTGGAATCCCTAATCCTAATATTTTCATGATTGTTGAAACCAATGCCTTTGAACTTGGTTATGGATGTATTCTCAAACAAAAGATATCTAACTTATTCAGTGAACAATTAGTCAGATATTATTAAAGTATTTGGCTATCAAGTCAAAAGAATTATGGCACCAACAAAAAATAAATTCTTTATATTGTTTCATGCATTTCAAAATTTCAAGATGATTTGATAGACAAAAAGTTTCTTTTTCGTATTGATTGCAAAGCTGCAAAAGATGTTTTACAAAAAGAAGTGAAATACCTTGTTGCTAAATAGATTTTTGCCAAATGGCAAGCTAATTTCGATATCGAATTTATCAAAGGAGTAGAAAAAAATCATTAAAAAATATTAAAGACAAAAACATTACAAATCCTAAATTTTAGGGACCAAATAGGCTAATTTCCCAATATGTTGTAACTATCACTGTCTACCTTTTATATTCACTATTAAAAAATTTCATTATGTATATAATGAGAAAAAATATAGACAACACATAGTATAGAATTTTATTTTTATTCATATATGTACATCCTATTAATATAGAAATTTTATAAAATATTTAGTTAATATAATAACGGGTAAAATCTCCGCATGTAATGCAGAGTTGCTAACTAGTAAATTCACCAATACTCAAAATTATGTCGTTTTACTAAAAAATTATTTAAATAAATATTCGTTAATATTTGTAAGGACATGACATTAATTGTCCCCTTCTTCAAACTAGCCTTGTCCTCAAGACTAACTTTAACCACAATTTAGGGCAGAAACGTGTAGATGAGTATTTGTCTCCACATTTACACTGCAAACCCTTTTCTTCATTGCTTGTGATTTTGATGAAGTGATTTTCTTAAAAACTAAATTAGTTGGTGCATTAGATGACATAGTAACATAGTCTCCTAGAAGTTTATAGATGATTTACAAAATATTATATAAATAATATTTACTTACAAACTTTTTCTAGGGTAAGAAATTTAAATATCTTCACCTCATACTTAAACTCCTCTTTTAACCCACTAATAAATATAGGAATATAATACTATTCGCTTGCTTGAGGCATATTACACATCATGATTCCCTTGAACTCTTCTAGCATATCTAAATACTCCTTGATGATTGACAAAATATTCTATAAATATAATGCCTGCTTACAAACGTTTTCCAAGGTATGAGAGTTAAACATTTTCACCTCATACTTGAAGTCCCCTTTTAACCCACTAATAAATATAGAAATATAATACTATTTGCTTGCTTGAGGCATATTACACATCATGATTCCCTTGAACTCTTCAAAAATATCTAAACATTCCTTGATGATTGACAAAATATTCTGTAAATATAATACCTTATTACAAAATTTTTCTAGGGTATGAGATTTAAACATCTTCATCTCATACTTGAAGTCCTCTTTTTAGCCACTAATAAATATAGAAATGTAATTCTATTCACTTGCTTGGGCATATCATACATCATGATTCTCTTGAGCTCTTCAAATGTACCTTAATACTTCTCCACCTTTAATTAGAAGACCCTAATCCATTTCTAATTAATAACATATTCATTATTTCTAGGTAATGAAAAGAAATTGGTCAACATGTTAACTTTAAACATTCAGACTTAAAATTTAGATTTTGAATTAGGATCCAAATCTCTTAGATTAATTTATCATGTTTATTATAATGTCATGAAAACCACCATAAATCCCATAGCCAAAAGTCATTTAGGAAATCCTAGAGAAACCTATTTATTAGAAACTAATTTTGAAGGATGTAATATCTTTGATCCTTGATTCCTTAAATGGGATGATGTTCTTCATGATATAAAATGGAATTTTGAACACATAATTAATTCTAAAAGACATTACAAATCCAACAGAATTGATCGAATTATAGAATCCTTCTTTGGTAACATTGAACTTGAATTCAATTGAAAATTCTTTCAAAGTTTTTATAAAACTTTTCTTTTGGGCTTTTGGATTTAAATTTTGGGAGAACTTTTTCATTTTGGATTTAAATTTTCTCTTGAGTCCTTTTGAAGGAGGTTTGATTGTAGTATAACTAAATATTTCACAGAAATTTCCTAATTCATTTTTAGAATTTTTATGATAATTCTCCATTTGGGCTTTTGAGCTTTAAGTCAGTATAGAGTTCTGCACCTACTTTATTCATATAATTAATTAATTGACCATAAGAGAGTGTTTAATTTAGAAATATTATAATTACATAGAAAGAAGTAATATCAATATTTTCATATAGGATTAGTACAAGTAACTGTTAAACCTTTATACCAATTATGAATTAATTCACTCATCTGTCTTTACTTTAAGTAAGTATTCTCTTTTAACATTTTCATCTTGAATATGATCTAATAACTCAAAAAAGAGTTGTTTATTGGCTTTAGTAATAACATTAATTTTATTGGAACTAATCATGTTAATTTCTCCTATTGTACATGTACAAATTCCAGTACATCCACAGGACGAAATTTCAGGAAAGGATTCACTATTAGTGGAATTTTCTTGAATTTCAAAGATCTCATATATGTTACTATCAGATGTATTGGAAGTAGACTCAGATTCATGATGAATAGCATGGATTTAATCTAATATATCTTTATTTAAAGAGAGTTCACTTACTTCCAATGTAAAGGTTAACTTGTATTTTTTTTTTCTCTCTAAACACTATTAGAAAAAAAGGTAGAAAAGAAGATTAACTGTTGTGGTAAGAAATGAATTATTAATTGAGTAAATAATTTACCTCAACTTATGTGATTATTTAACTTTATTTTTAAATTTAGACATAATTATGTATTTTATTTATTTTTTCTAAATTCATTAAATTTCATATAGAGAGAAAAAAAAACAATTAAAATTCCTTTTACAATGGAAAACAATAAAAACATGGGGAAAAAATCTCAATTAGAAGAACTAACATTTATGACAATTAGCTGAAAATGTTTTACAATACTATTTTTATTTGATATATTTTCATCCTTAAATTATTTTTACAATACTATCTCCTCTTTGAATTGTTTTTGGAATACCAACACAATACTGAAGTCTAATTATTAAGGGGTAAAAATGCCTGGATAGTCTATTTCCTCCAAAATAACTATTTTGGAGACCTACCCTACACATTCAAGAACGGAAGAATCCACATATATTAGTAATATGCAAGTTGTCTGCTAAGTGGCAAATGGTTGTCCAAAACAGCCAACCTTAATTGAAAACTCTAATTTCTAATTTAGCCATGGATAGTCATCACCGAGTGATTAACAATGGTAGTTTCAGTTCAATAACCGACCAATCCTCTGATTTTATTAAACTCCATTTTGAATAAAAATTGAAAGAAAACAAACTAAGAAATTGCTTTAAACTTAATTACTTAACACGTATCTAAGCATTTTTTCCCAAAATTTTGAGAGAATAAATCTTAGATTGTCAATTTTTTTAAAAAGAAAGATAAAAATAATTAATATAAATAATTCTATTAATTAGGAAACGTTTTAGATAATTGAAATAAAAGAGGTTAAATTTGAGGGATAGTAAAAATAATTGGGAGAGATTTGTATATAACAAGTGAAATAAAAAGTACTTCAAATTATATATATATCTATATATATATTTAAAAAATTGAATAACTTTGAATAACATTCTAATAATGAGCATCATATTACCCCCTTTATTGGTGCAGTGTATCATTTTACAAATGATCTCTGTGATTGAAAAAAGTGATTTTAACATTTCATACAGTTGGAGCTGTCGAAGGTCTCTCTTTTTATTTGAATGGAGCCGTGTAATTATGGGCTCTAACAAATGTATACTGCTTCAATACCAGAGGGATTGTCCATGTCTCCATTGTCATTGTCAAAGAAACTAAAATCTGGATGGGTGTCTTCATCATTGTCTTCGACTGCCAATTGAATTTGATTTTGCAAATTTTGGAGTTGAAGTTGAATATCCACTTTCGAAATCTTGGATTTTACTTTGCTGGAAGAAGAGCTTGCATCTGTCTTCTTTTTAATAGGAATGGAAAGATTTACTAGATTCATTGATGGTTTTGGTGTCCATCCTTTTAATTTAATTTCACGACACAAATGTCGCATTGATTCAATAGTTTGTAACTTGTAATTCTAATCTGTGATAAAATAATTTTTTCTTAGGGAAGAATTTGCAATATTGAATGTGAGGAGGAAAATGTAAAAGCTACTGCTCTTTAATATATTGAGCAAATTAGAGTTTGTGCTGGTTTGACAAAACATCTTGATTTTCGCTAAATGTCTTTCGCCATTGGTAGAACCATCTGGGAATGGTTTTAAAAGTATCTTTGCCATATTTGACAAACCAAGTATGAGTGAGATTTTTGAGGAATAAGAAATTGTAATAGGCATTCAAATAATCTATGAAATTGTAATTTGGTGATTTTGAAGGTCTTTTGAACTGAATTGGGGGGTTAAATTCCAAATAGAAGCCAAGTGTCAAGATCTAAGATTTTGAGGATTCGACATCGAGAGTAAGCAATGCCTTTGTCATTTCTGTGGACATTTCTTTCATGCTCAAATTCAATTGAACTGGTGGTAAACAAAATGTGTTCATAAAAGAGTCTAGTTTTTAAAGGATTTGCTTGGAGCAGATGATTAGATTGATTCTATGCTTCTAGGTGAAGGAAATTAATAAGTTCTCTTTCTGCTTCGCTAGCTAAATCTCTGGGAATTGCGAGTAGTGGGATGAAGGGTTTCATCACAAATTCAGAGGCTTCACTTTTGTGCGAATGTGAGGATTTTTCTAGTTTGGAAGGAGTTTGAGGAGAAGCTAGAATAACTACTTCATTGAAGGAAGATGGAGGTGTCATAGCATAGAATGAAGTATCCATTTTCTGGGTTTCGGTTGCTTTTTGTGGTAAAGAGGCTGGGTTCAAAAGATTCATTATGAAAAGTAGTCTTGATAAGGAAGAGCTTGGTAGAGGAGGATAGGAAGAAAGAATGGTGAATCTATTTATTGGTGTATTACCTCTACGTCGGATATTGTTAGCCATTATACTTCTTACCTATAAAACATTAGATTCTCAATCTCATGCAAGAAATGGCTATGGCTATAATTGCCATCAAATGTCACAACACCTCTAATTCTAATGTCTTCATTCTTCATATTTTGACTATTTGTTTTACCAGAATCATTCATAGGTGGTGGCATAACTATTTGACCAAAAACTAACGTCTTGAAATTATGAATGCTTCCAAAGTACAAACCAAAACCACTTTAGATTCAAGAGGCCAACCAATTACCACTATTGAAGTAGTATCTGATTGCCTAAATACTTTTGTATTTATTTTAACATAGTTTTTTGTAGGAAATCCACAAAAATTAGATGATCATAGTTTCAAAATTCTTACTAATTAAACTTGTCCAAAGTTATATAATTTTAGATGGTACAAAGATATGTTTTTACAAAAGGTAATGCTCAGATCTGATTATCATCATGCTCTTTGGAAAGATCATTTTATCTTTGGTTTACCCCCTTTATTTTATGAAAAATTTAGACACAAGCTTAAATTAAATTGGGGCAATTCATAAGTATTCTCTAGCTATTTCTAATATAGGAAAAAGAATATCATACAGACAAACTATAAATATTTTCATCCATTTGGAATATCTCTCTATATAAATCATTATTTGTCATAACATTTTTGTATATTTTATAAAGATTTTATTTGATGAGAGGTTTTCAATGTATTAGAGATAGTATAAATAATCCACATAAATCAAGATTTAAATTAAAATGCCAATCACTAAAACCACACAATATGGCAAGTATACCCATTGCGTAGTATAGGGAATTGCAAGTATTGAATCCACGAAAACTTAGCAATTACCACTACTTTGCCCTCATCTCATTGTCTAGCTAAAGTGAATATAGAGATAAAGTAATTACACTATACTAGGAAACCTATCATCTTCTCACTCAAGGAAGAGTCATAAGTTTATCAAGGGATTAGAAAGAGAGAAAGACCACGCAACAAAGAGAATTTCCCCATTGAACACCTCAAAAATGAGTATCGCTTAGACCCATAAATCCTAACTTTAGGCACCGGAGTGAGTCAAATATCAATCTCACACTCTCTCGAGTTATGAGATCCCTAATCTCTAAATTCGATTAATCAGTATCTCTACCTAATCAACGAAACCCAAGGAGGCATTAAACATCACTTACCATCCCAAACTATCTGTAAGGCATAAAATCCCTGTCTTTAGGCAATTTCATAAATTCATTGGTTATTGGCCCTAATCCACGACCGCCCTCTCAAGTTAATTGAAGATGGCAAACATTAAATTATCTAAGTGGGTGTCCCATCCTCAACCCCATCTATCGAAATCATTAAGGAAGAATAATCAATTGAAACACATCAATCAAAATCCATTCAACCAAAATAACATAATGAATAAAAATAACCAAATACCATAGAGATAAAATCATAGATCTAAGAAAAATACATAAACCCAAGGTACAAAATAGGGTACAACCCTTTATTACAATTATAAACCACAATATAGCATAATATTAACAAAGTAAACTCTACAAGAGAGGGAAAAATACAACCCATAGACAAGCCATGTTCTTCCATTTTCTTGATATCCTCTTTGCAACCCCTCTTATTCCTCTACAAATCTTCAAATTCCTTCTCCTCTTCTTGCGAAAAAAATGGCTTCCTAGAAGATCTCTTGGTTGCTAGCCAACGAAGGACATGTTTCTAGGGTTTAAAATGGTCTATATGTAGTGTACAATTGAAAAAAAATGAAGAAACAATGTAAAAATTAGTGAAACTATGCATTTTTGCGCATGTGGGCAGCCCAGGGAACATTCTTGGGCTTCCTGGTTTTTCCAAGAACCAAGGCGGCCTCAACTTCCAAGCTAGGCTGCCTTGTACTATTCATGTGAACAGTGTTGGGTACTATTTAATTTTTTATTTATTAGAAATTTCTATCCTAGGCAGCCTAGGGAAGTTCTAATTCCCTGGGCCACCACTTCTTGTGTGGCTTCTTCATTTTTCTTCCTTCTTCACTTTCAGCTTCATTTAGTCTTTTCTATATTTCCTACAAAACAAGATGAGCATGGTGTGGTGAGTGGTGATTTTAACAAGAAATTATTCTAATTAAAGCACAAAAATACTCAAAAATATGTATGTGATGAGCCCTCATCACACACCCTTGCACTTAAATCTTTGCTTGTCCTCAAGCAAACTATACTTATTCTTGAACAAAGAATTGAATAGTGTACAAATTAAACATCCTATATTTATTCAGAAGTCAACTATTTTGCAACTCAAGAGAAATACATTATTTCATAAGGACCAGAATAATTAATTTACAAATAAGATGAAAAATATTCTACATAGCATTTTAAGTGAATAATCAGGACAACTTAGCACTTATGCAATAGGGTCAAAATATTAAAGAGATTATTTTATCCTCCACCTTAGAACTCATCTCAACACTAATCTATCCATGTTAATCCCATGTACACCCTTATATTAGGCTAGACACAACCATGAACCTCAAAGTGAAATTAAACAAGCTTATGACAATTCAATGTGATTCACTCAATATCTCCAATCAAGAATTTCAAACAAAGTAATTCATATGAGATCGGATCAATGACTCACTCAAGTCTTGTGGCTTTCCCAAGCACATATACTACATATGTTACATTACAATACAACAAGACTATACTTTTTGATATAACAATACAACAATATATTTCAATTTGAATTAGTAAAGTAGGAACCTCTCATTGTTCATCATTTTTTCTTTTTACAAATGAATGCTTTTATAATAATTTTAACTTAAATGCTATTTTTGCATCCCTTGCAGTTTTTTTTTCTTTCCTTTTCTTTTCTTTTTAATCACATGTTTTTCATCATATGATATGCATTTTTGCATTCCTAGAACCTTTTTTCTCCTCACTTAGGTAGGTGCATTTAGCAACCGATCTCTTGCTGCTATTTTCCTTTTTATTGAAAACTACAAAAAATCATTGAAATTTTCTATAATACAACATGTAACATACATGAATGAATGAATAAATGGGATTAGTCACGAAAATAGAGATAAACCTATGAAGCACACTATATTTCATCACTAAGTTTTCTTTCCTTCTCAAAGAATTAAGCTTCACAAACATTTTCAAAGGCATAACCAAGATTAACATACTTATCCAAACTTAGTCTATGTCATGCCCAATATCTAAGTGTACATAAAAATAACTTTCCTATAAAAGTCTTATGTAGAATCCCTAAGTAAAAAGATAAATAATTTCACCAAACCCACACATATCAACACACATACCAACAAGCCTTCAAAACTAACCTAATAATGCAAAAAATTCAAAAACATTTTAGCCAAAATGTAAAAAAACAAGAAATTTAACCCCAAAAAATAAGAAAAATTCTAAAATAAATAATACAAAATTGTAAAGAAAATATTATTCAACCTTTTTCCACACCTAAATCAGACAATGTTCTCCTTGGCCACAAATCAAACAATATACACATTTTCAATAGGGTAAAAGAAATAAAAAGGAGAGGAAAAGTAAAGCAATACTCCCCTAAGCATCTTGAAACTCAATTGTGTCATTGGGGAAAGGAAAGATGATGGTTGTCCAAAAGTAGAAAATCTTCATTCCTACAAAAATAAAGAAAATTACAACAGTACACCATGTATAAAGATATAATAATAAAAAGAATACATAAATAATAGATAAAGAAAATAATTAAAAAGCAAATATAATTAAAAAGAATACAAGGAGTTGCTATCCAAAATTCATTAGGATCAATATTAATAACAAATAAATCATCATATAATAATAATAACCATAATCATAGTCATAATAATAAACACAAATATTATTAACAAGCCATAAAATCAACTAATATAAATAATAACAAAACATATGTTAGTATCAAGAACTATACTACTACCTCAAAGCAAATGAAAAATGCAATACTCACTATGAACACATTAAATTAATATACACATATATAGCCAAATACTTTCGTTAAAGCCTAACCTATATACCTAACAAAACACTAGTATATGTAGCACTAGAAGTATTATTTATACCAAGAGTTCTTACACAAAATAAAAGATCACTATTATAACATCTCTCAATCAATTAGTATTACCACCTCCAAATGATACCAAAAAGGTCTCCCAAATAATCAACAAATAATCTCAACACAAAAATCACTACTACAAAACTTATTTTACAAAGCATTCTCAAAACCTTGACACACTTAGCTTCCAATCAAACTACAACATTCTACAACATAAAGTACCAAATATACAAACCAACGCCTCAATTTATTCACCGCTACTACAATCAAAATTTCAAGCTCCAAAATATATATACAACAACCAAAACTACCCATTATACTCTTATCCCACAAACTCCAACACCCATTACAAAAATAATGAAGCAAATTCTATCATACAACAATCAATCACAAATAGCTATTATACAACAAGATTTCCTTAATAACAACAATAAAAGCCAAATACAACAACATTTTCACCAAAAAAAAAAAAATACTAATACAAAAACAATTGCATAATTCCCAACAACAATAATAGAATACAATGAGGCTATATACAAAAGCAAAAATTAAATCCTAAGAATCTACTATGCGTACAATTTCTAAGATGGTACATACGACAATATATAAATAATAAAAAATACTAATAATAGAACAAATAAAATGATACAACGTTTTGGGACCCAATACAATTTATTGATCTCAAAAACTAAAAGTAAAGAATTAAAACAACATACAAACAAGGTATAAAAAGGAAAATAAGGCTATATACAAGTAATGGTTAGTATATATACATAAATAGAAAAATAAATATTTACATAGTATTTAAAATATATACATAGCTAAATCAACAAGACTTAAGATTTTCATGATATTGCAAATCCCCGGCAATGACACCAAAAACATGATGTGCGGTTTCGAGTGCATTAGAAATAGTATAAACAATCCACATAAATCAAGCTTTAAAGTACAATGGCAATCACCAAAATCACACAATATGGAAAGTATACCCATCGCCTAGTATAGTGAATAGCAAGTATTGAATCCACGGAAACTTAGCAATTATCACTATTTTGCTCTCATCTTATTGTCTAGCCAAAGTGAATATAGAGATAAAGTAATAATACTACACTAGGAAACCTATCATGCTCATACTCAAAGAAGAGTTACAAGTTTATCAAGGGATTAGAAAGAGAGAAATGCCATGCAACAAAGAGAATTTCCCCATTGAACCCTTCAAAGATGAGTACCCATAGACCCATAAATCCTATCTCTAGGCACCGGAGTGAGTCAAATATCAATCTCACTTTTTCTCGAGTTATGAGATCCCTAATCTCTAAATTCGAATAATTGGTATCTCTACCTAATCAAGCAAACCTAATGAGGCATTAAACATCACTCACGATCCCAAACTATTCGTAAGCCACAAAATCCCTTTCTCTAGGCAATTTCATGAACCCATTGGTTATTAGCCCTAATCTACAACCTCCCTCTCGGGTTAATTGAAGATAGTAAACATTAAATTAGCTAAGTGGATGTCCTATTCTCAACCCCATCTCTCGAAATCGTTAAGAAAGAAAAATCAATTGAAATACATCAATCAAAACCCATTCAACCAAAATAACATAATGAATATAGATAACCAAATGCCATAGAGATAAAATCATAGATCTAAGAAAAATACATAAACCCAAGGTACAAAATAGGGTACAACCCTTTATTACAATTATAAACCACAATATAGCATAATATTAACAAAGTAAACTCTACAAGAGAGGGAAAAATACAACCCATAGACAAGCCATGTTCTTCCACTTTCTTGATATCCTCTTTGCAACCCCTCTTCTTCCTCTACAAATCTTCAAATTCCTTCTCCTCTTCTTGCGAAAAAAATAGCTTCCTAGAAGATCTCTTGGTTGCTAGCCAACCAAGGACATGTTTCTAGGGTTTATAATGTCTATATAGAAAGAAATGAAGAAAAAATGCAGAAAATTGTGAAATTGCGTGTTTCTACGCATGTGGGCGGCTTCAAGAACTGCCTTGTACTATTCATGTGAACAGTGCAAGGTACTCTTTATTTATTATTATTTTTTTAGAAATTTCGATCCTAGGCAGCCTAGGGAAGTTCCAATTCCTTAGGTTCGCCACTTCTTGTGTGGATTCTTCATTTTTGTTCCATTTTTCTTCCTTTCTTCACTTTCATCTTCAATTGGTCTTTTCTATATTTCCTACAAAAATAAGATGAGAATGGTGTGTTGAGTGGTGATTTCAACAAAGAATTACTATAACTAAACCACAAAAACAGTAAAAAATATGTATGTGATGAGCCCTCATCATTGTTCATCCATTAATTTATTCTAAATTTAAACTTGTCCAAAACCATTTTTCTAAAAGTTAGACATTATTTTAGGTATAAATAGTGTTACCCACGAATGGTGGTTGATATTTAACAGATTTCTTACAATAAAGATAATCTATTTGTATTGATATCTTAATAATCTTGCAAGAATCTTAATCAATCCACTTTAGTAGGATGTAGTTAATCTTTAAGTTATGAATGCCTCCAAAGTAATTAATAAAACCCTCTTAGATAATCAAGTCCAACCTATTACAACAATAGAAGTAGTGCCAGATTACCTAAATACTTTTATATTTACGTTAACCTAACATCTTGTAGGAAATCCTAAACATTAGCAGATCGAAATTCTGAAATCCTTACAAATTTAACATGCCCAAAATTACATGATTTTAGATGGTATAAAGATATGTTTCTTCAGAAAGTAATACTTCGATTCGATTATCATCATGCCTTTTGGAAAGAATGATTTATTTTAGGGTTACCTTCATTATTTGTTGAAAAGGTTAGACAAAAACTTAAATTAGATTGGGGCAATGTTGTACCCTACGAAGCCCTTTCTTATGGTCAATTAATCAATTATGTAAATCAACTAGGAGTAGATCTTTATACTATCTAAAATTTGAAACTCAAATGGAACACTATCATAAAGTAATTTTTGTGAAATATTTATAGGTGCAATATTCTTGAATTAGGAAATTGAGCTACTAAAGGCCGCCTGTATGATATTTAGTTATTATGTTATGGTTTTTGTTATATAGATCATCGTGCAATAAAATTTTTCTTTGAGTAGATCTAATATTTATAGGAAAAAACCATGCTACAAAGATTCTTAGGATGCCTTAATTACATTTCAAATTTTATCCCGAACCTTAAACAGATTTGTGAACTATTATACAAATGACTCGCAAAAATTTTAATGGACCCAAACTGTTTATAAAATCAAGAAAATTGTTAAGAAACTCCCTTACCTTGGTATTCCAGATCCTAATGCTTTCATGATTGTTGAAATAGACGCCACATCTGAATTTAGTTATGGAGGTATACTAAAACAGAAGAAACCGTAGTCCTCTTCTAAACAATTAGTCAGATATCATTCTAGTATTCGGCTATCTAGTCAGAAAAATTACAACACCATCAAAAAGAAAATTCTTTCCATTGTTTTATGCATATCAAAATTTCAATATGATCTCATAAATGAAAAGTTTCTTCTCCGTATTGATTATAAAGCTGCAAAAGATGTTTTGAAAAAAGATGTAAAAAATCTTGTTGCCAAACAAATTTTTGTCAGATGGAAAGCATTACTTTGAAGTTTTGATTTTGATATTGAATTTATTAAAGGAGAATCCAATTCTCTTCCCAATTTCTTGACCAAATAATTCCTTCAAGGACAAACAAGATAAGACTTCGATAATATTTCTTATCTTCTTACAAGTGAGCTTTCACACTATACATATTGAGTGAAGTAGCAAGTAAGAAGCATCTACAGTGCACAATATTTGATCTAGAAGTAGTACACCAACAAATAGATTCACCATTCTTTCTTTCTATCCTCCTCTACCAAGCTCTTCCTTATCAAGACCACCCTTAACAATGAATCTTTTCAACCCAGCCTCTTCACCATAAAAAACAACCAAAATCCACAAAATAGATACTTCATTCTGTGATATAACACCTCCATCTTTCTTCAAGGAAGTAGTTATTCTAGCTTATCCTCAAACTCCTTCTATACCAGAAAAATCCTCATGTTTGCGCAAAAGCGAAGCCTTTGAATTTGTGACAAAATCCTTCATCCTACTACTACCAATTCCCAGAAATTTAGCCAGTAAAATAGAAAGAGAACTTGTTAATATCCTTCACCCAGAAACATACAATCAATCCAGTCATCTGTTCCAAAATAAAAGTAGATGTTTATTAGGATTATTCATGGTAAAAGAAGTTTTAGTTATTTTTCCTAGTAAACAAGATTCACAAGTTTTATATGATTTAAAATCAAATGAGCTTAATTACCACATTTGTTTGACTTAGAGATGTAAATCTCATTTACATAGCCTAAATGACAATGCCGTAAGTAGATGGGTTCATATTATCTTTTCTTAATTTCTTATTGTTTATATTGAGAACTTGATTTTCCATGTCTAAAACATATAAATCATTCATCAAATTTGCAGTTCCATAATGAATATCATTTAATGAAATTGAACAACTTTATTGTTAAAAATTAAATGAAATAGAAATAAATCTAAACAAGCAATTGAGATAATATGTTTAAGTAAAACTGGTATATAATAATATCTTTCAAGTTCTAGAATCAACCCGAAAGGTAAGTGTAGACGATAAGTCCTCACAGTAAATATGGCAACCTTTGCTACATTTACAACAGGTAGATCCACATCACCTTTCTTAAGCTTCCTAATACTTTTTAGTCCCTACAAGTTATTGCATAAATGAGATCCATATCTGATATCCAATACCCATATCTTATTATTAAAAACATTATTGATCTCAATCATAAATATACCAGGAGGAGAAATAGAAGTGCTAGCAAGCTTGTTCTTCCCCTTCTTTTCCTTTAGTGACTCCAATTAACCATTATAGTTGCACCTCTAATGGCCTATCTTTCCACAATAGTGGCAGGAGCATTTAGTTTCTATCTCTTCCTTTTTCACATCACCCTTAGGCTTAGTTGGATTCTTCTTCTTTTTCTTAAGAACTTTCTTCTTAGATGTAGAAGAATTCATCAACATTACTGCATTGTTTTCCTTCTTCATGGAGGATTTAATAGTCTTGAGAAGATTGATCAACTTAGGTAGTATGGTCTTAATCTTGTTCATTTGGTAATTAATCACAAATTGTGAAAAACTACTTGACAAAAATTGTAGAATTAAGTTAACACTTAATTTATGATCCATCACAAAACTAAGAGATTCGAGCTTCTCAATCAAACCTAACATTTTCAGCCCATGTGTAGCTAATGAAGTACACTCTACCATCTTAGAATAGAATAAATATTTAGAGATCTCTTGTCTCTCCATTCTTGCTTGTTGGTCAAACAACTCCCTTAGATGGAAGATGATAGAGTAATCATCCATATGCTCATATTACTTTTGTAGCTTAGAGTTTATTGATGCTAACATGATACAAGATGCTATGTCACTATCCTCCTTATATTTCTTATGAACTTCATGCTCATTAGCAGGAGCAGCTATGGCTAAAGATGGAGGAATATGAGTATCTAACACGTAGTGCAACTTTTCTGACTTAAGAAGGTTTGTCAAGTTTCTATAGCAGTCCAAGAAATTGGTCTCAGTAAGCTTGTTTGTTTCCAATATGCTACATAAGTTCAAATTGGCATGTCCCAAGATCAAATTCTCAATCTCATTCAATTTCTTGTATGAGAGCTCTAAAAACTCTACAACCACACCTATGCTTTCTTATTCAGGCAACTTTTTGCAACATACTCAAATTGAACATCTATAAAAGAGGGCCTTGGGTAATAGTTTCTAGTATATGGATTTCTATGAATTAGTTGTTTGGTTTTAGAAGTTAATTTATTTAGATATTCTAGATCTATGTCATTAACTATTTGAATATGGGCTTTTGAAGAAGTTTCAAGAACATCTTTGGTATTTAGCTGTTTTAACTTCTCATTTATGTTTTTTAAAATATCTAAATTTGAATCATCTAAATAAAAAAATTTCTTTTGATAATTTTAAAGATTTATCTTCATATAAAATTTGTTTAAAGACAGGATTAGAGTCTATGGATTGCTTGTTAAGAATAGCATGGATTTGATCTAAAATATTATATATTTTCAATTCGCTATTGCATCTACCTTCATAGGGTCTACCTTAATACCGTCCTTAGAGACCACATGACCAAGAAATATTATTGAGTCTAGCCAAAACTCACATTTGCTAAATTTAGCAAAGAGTTTATTCTCCTTTAGCTTTTCCAAGACTAGTCTCAAGTGTTCAGCATGCTTTTCAAGACTTTTGGAGTAGACGAGAATATCATCAAAAAATAACACTACGAACTTGTCCAAATATGGCTAGAACCCTATGTATTAAGTCTATGAACACAACAAGTGCATTAGTTACTTCAAATGGCATCACTATGAACTCATAGTGTCAATTGCTTGTATTAAAGACCATCTTGGGTATATCATCCTCTTTTATCTGTACCTAATAATATCCTTACTGTAGGTCCAATTTAGAGTAGCAGCTAGATCCTTGTAACTAATCGAATAGTTCATCTATCAGAGATAATGGATACTTGTTCTTAATCGTTAGGTTATTCAGACCTCTGTAAACAACGTAAAGTCGTAGAGTTCCATTATTCTTCTTCATCAATAGAACTGGCATTCCCCATGGCAACATACTTGGTCTAATATAACCCTGATTTACCAGTAACTCCAATTGCTCCTTCAACTTGGTAAAGGCCATTTGATATGGTGTTCTTGATATTGGCTCAATTTTGGTATCAGATCTATGGTGAACTCAACTTCTTGAGAGGGTGGAAGTGTAGTGAGCTCAGTAAGGAAAACGTCTTGAAATTCTTTTACTACTGCTATAATCTCCAAGGTACTCTGGTTCTTAGGTTTATTTATTAGGTAGGCTATGTATCCTATGCATCCCTGCTTTAACATCTTCTAAGCCTTCATCCTAGCTATTAGAAATTTATCTTCTTCACACGTTTCCCAATGAACTCTATCGTATCACATCCTGGTCTAACAAACTGTACCACCTTGACCTCACAGTCCACTCTAACTCCATACTTAGCCAACTAGTCCATACCCAAGATCAAGTCATAGTTTTCAATAGGTAAAACTATGAGGTCTACTTTATGAATCTCATTTCCCACCTTAATATCACATTATTGCGTCAGTTTCCCCATTTTTACTGTTTTCCCTAAGGGGGTACCCACCAGTAGGGTATAGGGTAATTCATCTCCATCCCAACCCAAATGACGTGCATAATTTTCATTTACAAAGAATGTGTGGATCCTAGGTCTATAAAAACATTAACAGTGTAATCTTGGATAGAGAGCTTACCTTCCACTACAATTACATCGATTCCAACTTCTTCCCAGTTCAAAGCAAATACCTTAGCTTTCACTTGATGGTTTGTCCTATACTTCCAGCAGTTCCAGGCCAGATACTTTAATGAATATTTCCTCTAATGATGAGTATGAATTAGATAAAACCTACTTGAAATAGCTATAGAATAAACCTTGTAATCAACTGAAAATAGATTGGTATTTTGCTGTCAAAACAGCTAAAGAAATAGTTAAATTAAGAGAAAAATACTATTCTGATCTAACAAAATTTAGAAAACAATTAGATTTTTTTGATTGGTATGAATATTCTAGAAAATATAATCAAATAGAATCCATAAAGATGATTGCAAAAAAATGGTACAAGCAAAAATCGAAATAAAAGAATTTGTCCCTAATTTTCACTTTAGCAAACCCACTAAATTCTCTCAATTAACACTAGACCTCCCTGAGCAAGAGAAAGAAGTGGAAAGAGAAGCTCTCAACTCATATGAGTATTCTTTTCGTATCTTGCTCACCATGATAGGACTTCAAGCTTTGCTG
The DNA here is from genome assembly GCA_026120185.1 of Voacanga thouarsii. Classification (NCBI taxonomy): domain Eukaryota; kingdom Viridiplantae; phylum Streptophyta; class Magnoliopsida; order Gentianales; family Apocynaceae; genus Voacanga; species Voacanga thouarsii. The sequence goes on from JANUWF010002285.1 coordinate 1,746,352, forward strand.
CTAGTGCACGATTCCTCCTGCTAGTTAGGTCCTGTAATGTATGTGATATCTACTTTCTAGTGTGGCATCTAGTTGTGTTGTGTAGCAGTAGTATCTACGTTTGCTCTCTGGTTGCCTCTGACCTCCCGACTATGATTACTGAGGTTGGAATTCAGTTTTCTTTGGGTTCTACTATGCTAGGGTTGCTCTAGTCTATTGGTTCCTATGTGTGTTTTTGAACCAACATGTGTTTCTACTTGTGTTGTTGTTATCCGTTGTTACCCACTATTCCTATCTACTATTCTACTGGCTTTTTTTTGGTTATATTGGCATCCCTGTCTGTGTGTATTATCAAGTGAAGTATTAGCTACTCTAGTTAGCAGATTGATATGGGTTAGTTTGAACCTGTTCTACTATCCAGTGCCTATCTGTCATATTAGTTTGGTCTTACTTCTTGTTCAATCTATTATACCAGCCATCCGGCCTGTTTGATCCACATAAACCACCCATCTCATGCTGAAACCACTTTGCCAGCCTTAGTTAACCTATTTCTTTGGTAAGGTCTTTTCCCTGGGTACTAGGTTCAAATTTGAATTCCAACCTCCCAATACCATCTTTATATCTGGCCTATAGAATTCCAGTTCCCCTCTACATTCTTTGCTGTTAGCATACTAGTCCACCTACCCCTGGAATAAAATTATCTACTACAAACCCACTTCCTTCTGTCAGTTCTTGTTATATTCGCTAGCCTTTCGTTCTAAGGGCCTAGACCTAATAGTCCAGACCAGAGGACGAAAGAAAGCAAACAATTCTAGGGCGTCATCTTCCCCCCACCCCAAACAGTTTTATCTCTCTCCTAGCCAGTGACTATGATAACCAATGTCCCAAACTTAGAAATGGCCAATACTAACCCCTCATCTCTATCCCAAACTGAGGTACTAATGACCTCTAGCCCCAATCCGCCTTTATCAACTACCCTCCTCGATCAGGTACCCCAACTTCTAGCCCGAGAACCAAACCAAGCATCATGCTCGATGCCCCCAGATGTTGGGAGCACGCCCTTCCCTGTTGTTCCTATGGCCCTTGAGTATACTATCCCATATGAGGGTGTGACTAACAACTCTCACCAGGAGACACAGACTAATCCCAAACTTGTGGAAACCAATAAACTTGTTCGTTCTTAGGCAAATATTGTGAAAGGGAACCATGAACTGTGTAATGGAATACTATTAAACCACACCCCCAGCTCGAGTGATTTCATAGACATTGATGTGCTGGACTTTGAGGATGCTGAGGTGAAGTTGAGCTATTACCTTATTGGGATGTTTGCGGGAAGATTCCTAGGTATGAAAGCAGTGCTGAAACTCACTAAACAGTGGAGTTTAAACTAAGGTGCACACGCATGCCTCCGGGTGGATTATCTTTTGGTTCAATACGGATGCAGATAGGTAGCTGGTTCTCCATAGGGGGGCCTTATGTAGTGTTTGGTAGGTCGTTAATGCTCAAGATAATGACAGCTGAATTCGATTTCTCTTTGGATAAGGTAAGCCTAATGTCCATATGGGTTATGTTTCCAGCACTGCCTATGGGTTGCTGGACCAAGACAGCACTGAGTAAAATTGTTTCTGCTATTAACATCCCTATTATGTCTGATATACTCACTACTAGGCTTGATCTTTTGTCCTATGCTAGAGTCCTAATAGAAGTTGATGTTTCTAAACCACTTGTGAAGATGGTTCCACTCCGATTACCATCTGGAAAAATCAAACAGCAGGCTGTGCGATTTGAGTTTGAACCTGCATTCTGTAACCACTGCTGCAAATTTGGGCATTATATAGAGGCTTGCATGGGGGATAAAATGAAAAAGAGAAAGCAGTTAATGAATTCAAAAAGTGATACAACTAACAGACAGCAAATAGATCGGCCATTTAAAAGGATAAGACCTTTGTCTGCACTTGCTGGACAAGACCATGTAATGCGGTCATCTTCACCAAGGGGGATAAGCTCTAAACGCATTGATAAAGGGAAAGCTCCCATCCAGTGCCTTGGACAAGAACGAAGCAGAGAACATACTGTCGGGGGCTTCTTCCAGTACACAGATGCCGGCCCAGGTTATTGCCATGGATATTCATGCACAAGCTGAGGTTGTTGTGATGACCCTATGGACAAGCTGGGGCATGCTGGAGTTGATGTGCTTGCTGCCCCGAAAGTGTCTATTGGGTAAGGTGATCAGATGAGGAAGAGAATGGGGCATTCCAGGGTTAGACAATTGAGACGTGTCCAATCCCGTTCAAATTCACAGAGGCATGTTCAATTTCGAAAGAAAACTTTGGCATCCTCTACTAGGAATGGCCAAAGGTTTGAGAAAATCCTTAACGTGGTGGTGAATATTGGAAAGGCAACAGTATAGGCCACAAAGTTCATTCAGTTCGTATGGAAAAAATATGCTGATCGTAGTTTTGACTTGATTGGTGCCCAATGGGCACTAGTTAGTCCCCAAAAAGAGTCGTATGCTGGAATATTCGAGGGTTTAACATGACCTTCAAACATCACGGGGTTCTGGAGTTTATCTCTAAACATCGTGTTGATGTCATTAGATTACTAGAAACAAAATTGCCTATGGATGGACTTAAGAATATCATGCGTAACAAGTTCACTAATTGGTCGGTGATAAATAACTTGGTTAAGACAGAGGGGGGAAGAGTGGTCATCTTATGGAATACTGCTAGGGTGGATGTCCAATTATTCCAGTGTTCACCTCGAGCTATTACTATTCGCATCACCTGTAAGGTTACTCATGTTTCTTATTATTTTAGTTTTATCTATGCTTACAACTCTGTTGTGGCACATAGGGCATTATGGGAAGCTATTGAGTATTTATCTACTGCACTATCTGAACTGTGGATCCTTATGCGAGATTTCAATGCTTACTTACATATTGATGACAAGATAAATGGCCTCCCACCCTCGACATACGAAATTAAGGACTTTGCATCAATCTGCACTAATACGGGCCTGGAAGACCTACCTTATGTTGGGCAGCGGTTCACTTGGACAAATTCTAGGGTTTGGTCTAAACTGGATAAGGTTATAGGTAATGATGCATGGTTCCAGTGCAATGCCCGGGTGTTTATAGAATTCATCCCCATTGGTTTCCAAGTCGATTCTCGTCATCCGTTCAAGTTCCTTAACTTCTGCGTTGACCGTGACTCATTTCAGGATTTGGTTAAGGGTATGTGGGTTCGTCCCTATATGGAACACCACCAGTTTACTCTCTGTCGTCGATTGAAAGATCTTAAGACGGACTTGCGGAGATTAAACATATGTGAATTCTCACAACTCTTTGGATATGTGGAATAGGCAAACAAGGTTGTACTTAGTGTCCAACAGCAATCACTTGAAAATCCTCTGGACCAAGACCTTATCACTAAGTTCAAAGAGTGCAAACTATCTGCTTGGTTTCTTGCAGATACAGAATTGAAGTTCTACCGACGGCTTGCAAAAGGGAAGTATGTGGCTCAAGAAGATAAGAATACACGCTACTTCTTTAATATCGTCAAGTGAAACAAAAAAAGGAACTTCATTGCTTCGATTCTCAAAGAGGATAAGTCTATGACTGACAGTCCAAAGGCTCTTGTTGATGAATTTGTTGAATACTACCGTAATCTACTGGGAACGAGGGTTGACTGCAAGAGAATCAATGTAGACTATGTTCGTGCTGGCCAAATGGTCCCCCATGACCTGAAGGATGACTTGGTTAGACCGGTCTTCAATCTAGATATTAAAATGGCTCTGTGGGACATAGGTGATTGCAAGGCATCGGGTCCGGATGGGTACTCTGTGTTATTTTTCAAGAAGGCTTAGGGTATGGTTCTCGAAGCCTATGTGATACGGTAAAGGAATTCTTCTTGTTTGGCAGAATCGTTAAGCAAATTAACCATTTTGTTATTACTCTTGTTCCTAAGTCTGCACATGCGGAGAAAGTGGAGGACTATAGGCTAATTTCTTATTATAACATTGTGTACAAGATCATTTCAAAAATTTTGGCAGACAGACTCAAAATTATTTTACCTCATCATGTGGACACCTTGTAGTTGGCATTCATACAAGACAGACTCATGGCTGACAATATCGTACTAGTCCAGGAGCTTATGTGTACGTATGGTAGGACATAGGTTTCTCCTCATTATACGGTCAAGGTGGATTTTAGGAAGGCATATGACATAGTAAACTGGGCTTTCTTACTGGAATTACTTACTGAACTGGGTTTCCCACACCTTTTCGTGGATCGAATTCGGTAGTGTATGACCACTACCTCTTTCTCTGTTGCTATTAATGGGATAGTGCACGGCTTCTTTAGAGGTGAAAAAGGTCTTCAACAGGGGGATCCTATCTCTCCACTCCTATTTGTCATTTGCTTGGAATATTTCTCTCGAGTCGTTAAAGTGCACACACTTAAGACTTTATTCCACTACCATCCCAAGTGTGAGGGTTTAAGGATTACTCACCTTTCTTTTGCGGATGATCTTATGCTGTTTGCTAGGGGTGATCGTCCCTCCGTTCGCATCCTCCTTGACTACTTGGATGAATTCAATAGGTGCTCTGGTCTTCAAATTAACAAGGATAAGTCTAATATCTATATGGCTAGTATTCGTAGCATTGATCAGGAGGGTCTTCTGGCTGATACCGGTATGCCTATGGGCCAATTTCATTTTCATTACCTTGGCCGTCCTATCATGCATGGTAAAATCCGGCTATCTTTCTACAGACCTTTGCTTGATAGAATTGGATCCTATATTGGGCGTTGGTATGCGCATTCATTTTCTTATGTTGGGTGCCTCCTACTGATCCAGACTGTCCTTTAGGGGGTTGAATGTTTCTAGGTGTCCATCCTCCCTACTTCGTCTGCAGTGATTTGTCAGTTGGATAGGATGGCTCGTGATTTCTTATGGGACTCAAAAAAGTTGTTGGTTACCTAGAAGGATATTTGCCTACCAAATATTGTGGGTGGACTTGGTTTGCGTCATCTACAGAATTGGAATGCAGCGTTATTGACTAGAATCATTTGGGACATACAATCTGAGAAATAATCCTTGTGGGTCCAATGGTTAGATCATTACTACATGAAAGGCAAATGTATTTGGTAGATTGAACACCATAGGGACCATTCTCCACTGTTTCATAAAGTGCTAGCAATTAGGGACTTGATACTGGAATGGGAAAATGGTTTTCTTTCTGCTTCCGATCTTCTCCATACTTGGGCTACGTCTAACACTTCCTTCACCTCATTGGCTTATGACTACCTTAGTCTGCTTTCCGCAAAGGTTTTCTGGGCAAAAACTATATGGAAGTAGGGACTTACCTCCAAGCACTCATTTATGGTCTAGCTGTGTGCTAGGGGATATTTGAAAACCAAGGATGCCCTTGTGTTTCACTTGGATGATTTATCTTGTCCTCTGTGTAAAACACATATGGAGATGACTAACCATCTATTTTTCAAGTGCTCAGTTTCTGCAGCTATTTGGAGGGAAATTAAAGTGTGGCTGGGCTTACCTCAAGTAATGACTATGGCTGGCTCTTGTCTTAGGTGGTACAAGCGTGCAAATCGTGGCTCTTCCTGGATGGCAAAGGCTAAGGCTACTGCTATGACTGCCACGTTCTATTACATATGGACTGCACGTAACAAAGCGCTATTTGAGGGGATGGTTTGCCAACCGTTGGATATTGCTAAAAAGATCAAAACACATGTGTACACTGTTATATTTACTTTGTACCATAATATTCTGACTAGTTTGGAGAATGGTATTCATCACTGTTAGTTAATAGTCCTTTTGACTATGAACTAGTAAACATCCATGCAAATATATTTTTTGATCAATATTAATCCTTTTACATTGGAATAAAAAAAATTAAAATTCCTGTTGATTGTCATATAATTACAACCTTTCCTCTTAAAATAAAATATTTAAATAAACAATGTGATGACACTAATAAAGATTTAAATAAAGTTATTTAACAAAATAATTATACAAACCAAATTCTAATCACTCTGGCTCATAAAGTAGAACAAGTGGATCACAAATAAAATAAATAAAGATTTATTTATCACTGCTACTATGTAGATGAGTACCCTAAGATTTGAGTATAACTTGGAGGTCTGGTGAAGCATGACTTGTGCAATTTGATGTACAATGGGTAAGGTCTTATCGTAAGGGCAATAATCTTGTACTAGTGTATAAATCTAGTTAGTTAAGACAAACTTATAAAATAGAGTTTCTATGCTTCATTTAATGAAGATATTGTTGGATTTCGATCATGTAATATCATATACGTGCAGTGGAAATTAAAACTAAATCCATGAGGTAGGAATCATTCATATATAATTAAATGGGTCAAGAGAGAGAAGAAAATCTGATTATCTTACTCAAGCAACTTTTAAAAATTTCTTTGTGTGAATCCTTTTTGAAAGTTGATCAAATCAAGCAATAAATTCCAAGAATAGGAATTCTTTAACAGTAATTCACATAAGGAATTGTACTCGAGTTAGGCACCAAAAACCTATGCTAGTAGGCAATATACGGTGGCTTTGGGGATTAATTTATGAAGGAGAAGAAAAAGGACTCTCGGAATAATTTCCGAGAGCAAGAAGAAAACGTTATGGGGTTTTTCACTATAATGTTATCAAATAACATCTTGAGTACTTAATCCTCTATGGTGTGTGACTTATTAAGTTTCCCAATCTATTGGTAGCAAAATATAAATTGATCTAAACATCTTTAAGATTAATAATCATTAAAAATTTATAACTAACTTATTAATTAGGATTAATGTATTCATTATGTAATTAATAAATCTATATTCAGCTGATCATGAGTGGTATCTAGCAACACATCATGACCAACCAAAACTCCAGAAAGTCAAGTGGCTAGACATGAACCTTTTAATAGAAAACAACAGTGTAATAAACTCATTTCACCATACAACATCTTATTCGTTTTAGAGTATATAATTAGTGCTAACTTCCTCAGGAATATTAATTAATTATGGCCCGAATATTTTCGTACTTGTTCTTGAAATCCACTACTCATCATATGTATTAATTGGAACTATTTTCAATACACAATCACCAAGGCTAAGGACTTCTCGAGTAATGATTCCTACAAGTAGCTGTGAGATATTCGTCCTTGCTATTAGGAGTGGTGAATCCTTTCTTAATCCTCTCAACTACTTTTGTTTGCTTCATGTTGTACCCAATACCAATCCCATAGATGGTCTTTTTAGGACTCTAGAGATTGGAATCAAAGTCCAACACTTAGCAAATAAAGTACCTTGGAGATCACAAGTCAAGGATACTTGCATATTTTCTATAATAAGATTTTGTCACTGGCACTAAATAGTTATCCATGTGATTATCTCATAACTAGGTCATCTAATATACTTGTTCTGGTAACAAGCATCCGTGTATTAACTTTGGGAATCACAATATTCTTGGATGTGAGAAACACCGCCTGATCAAATAAAGAAGTATAATACGTGCTAGACTTAACACATTAATGATGTCATATCTTATTAATACTATAACTAGGGATAATTTAAGTACAAATACTATTCAGTGTAGTAGGAACCTCACATCATGATCTCTATTCTGATTTCCTTAAAACAGCGCTGTACTTGAGACTTTATCTAACAGTTATTTTACACGGAAGTATAAATAAAACAAACTGAAAGATAAAGAATTTCATATTTTATTTAATAATGCATAATATACATTGTGCATATGATTGCCTCTAGGGCATAATACTAAAAAACTCCCACTTGCACTAGAGCCAATCATTCATATATCTAATACAGAATGACTTAACAAGTCTGTCATGTTTCTTTTGGGATAGTGCTTTTGTAAGCGGGTTAGCTATGTTCACATACTTGAGAACTCTCTATATCTTTACATCTTATCTATCTATGATTTCCCTAATCAAATGAAAATGTCTGAGCACATGCTTGGATCGCTGCTCAGACCTTAGCTCTTTTGCTTGTCCAATGGCTCTATTGTTGTCACAATATAGAGAATATGGTTCAGCAATGCTGGGAACCACTCCAAGTTCCGTTGTGAACTTCATGATCTAAACAGCTTCCTTAGATGCTTTAGAAGTGGCTATGTACTCAACTTTAGTCATTGAGTTGGCAATAGTATTGATGCATAAATTTTGGTCGTATAAAAATCATCAAATTTAAATCCATCCCTTAGTCTAGTTTTAATTAAAACATTAATCCCAAAATATAGCAATTATCACAATCAATTATTATCTTGGCATCACGAAAGATTTAATAATGACCCACTTCATTGCAATCCATGGAATCACTATCTCCGAGTTGAATTAGCAAACTTATTCTGTCTCGACTAACTTATCTAAAGGATGAATTAAAATCAATCCTCATATAAACCCCTATATTCTAGGTGATTTAAAACATGAAATTAGTCAATAAATCCATATTCTAGTAATCATTAACTAATATTTGATTACCAATGTCCTCGACAATTAACCTCTTTTTCAAGCAAGTTAAGAGATAACAAATATGAAATTAATTAGATTGAAACCATTATAAATCTCTTTTTCAAGCAAGTTAACAATAAGAACTAATTACTCAATTTCATAATTAAACGAGTAACCAAATAAAAAGGAAAATAACTAATTCGTCAAAGAACTAAATTAACTCAAAAGCATAAATCCAAGAGTAATATCTAAGCACCATTAAAGAATTAAACTGACCATTGTCCAAGAAAATGAATACAAAGGAAAGGGATAAATACTCATAGACAAGACTCTCAACTTCCAATGAAAACTCCTCCAAGAATCAATGCTCCTTGAGTAATTTCTCGAGAGAAAATATTGGTGATACACTTAACAATATGCCTAGTCTCTACATTGTGCACCCCATTTTTCTTATGTAAATAGCATTTATTTATAGGCTTACAAATTTCCTAAAAGAATCTTAAGTAAAGCAGAAGTAATTTCCTAAAAATTCAAAACTAAATAGGAATAGTAATTTTCCTAATAAAATTCTAAATACAAACAAATGTGGTCCACCGACTTCATTTGTGAAAGAATTGGACACTAATTTTGTCTTTATGTACTGAGCACATTCTTTTCTTGAATTTGGATTCACACGAAAGCCACTGAAATTGTTGAAGCTGCCCAAGTCGTTGAAATCTCCTTTTCTTCTGGCAACGGCTCATCCGAGCCACTAACTGAGCCGCAAACCAAGCCACCCGTAGTTTCAATTCAGTTGTTTCCTTTTTTTCTCAGCCACGGCTTAGCTTTACAAACATCTGGGCATGATCAATGTTTGTCCTTTTCATCTCTTCTTTGTTTCCTTGCTGGCTTTGTTTCTTTGTTCAATGTCCAGGACCCACCGATTTCTCTTTTGCTTTTGTCCTTTGGTTGAGCCGCCCCAGCCATGGCATCCACCATTGATCCATTGTCTCGTTTTACTTTCTTTTAACCAATTTCCATTTTGTTCCTCTATTTCATTTAATTTCTTTCTCTGCTTTCCTTTATTCTTCCAGTATAGGACCGGTGCTAGGTCCATCTTCTTAGCCTGGTGCTGGGTCTGTACTAAAAAATTAAACAATTAGCTCCAAATTTCACTTATTTTTGTATAAAATTACAGAAAAGTATTTTTATAAGTGAAATATCAAATAGGAAAGAATATGACTAGTTGTTGTATTAAAAATGTGTCAAATTAGTCTCAAATAACTAGAAAAATAACGATGATTTTAGCCCCTATCATGTACCCCCACACTTGAATCTTTACTTGTCCTCAAGTAAATATTTTAAACAAAGCACTCAAAACAATTTATTTCTTTTCAAGTTCATCCATAGCAAAGCCATTATTTTTTCCACCCTTATATAAAAATTTGTCATTCATTCACCCTTTAAAAAAAACTTTTGTAAACTCATGCATTAAATCGAATATATCAAGACCCTCAAAATTAAGTTAAACAAGTTTATACTTTAGTCTAAGAAAATTTTTCCATCTTTCAAGCCAAGACATAGACAACACAAATCATACAAGTCAAGTTGTTTAACCACTTCAAAACTTATAGAATTAAATTTGCAAAACTCTAAATATCAAAATAAGGAGATGCTCATCTATTTTTTTTCATCATTTTTTTTTCAATCACTCTTGCTTTTTTCTTCTTTAGCCTCAAGTGCATGAACACTACCGTCACACACCATATTGGCACACAACGTTTTTTTTTCCTTTGCTTTTTAGGAATTAGCCTCAAGAAACTGTGATGCTTCTTGTTTTTTCTCTTCCACTAACCGTATTGGCCCTCTTAAGCAATTTCCTAATGAGATAAGCATTTTCTTTCCAAATAAAATAAGCATTTTTTCACTCTTTATTTTTCTTGCCAAAAGAAAAATGCACACACAGACACACACACACACACACACACACACACACACACTCTCTCTCTCTCTCTCTCTCTCTCTCTCTCTCTCTCTCTCTTCAATTCTTACTACCCTTATTCACAACCACAAATTAAACAAATTTAGAAAACTATGAATCAAGAAGTAATCAACAACTCTTCCCATATTTCAACACATCTTCTATATCTAAATAAGAAAAGTAGAATAATATTCAAATTCTAAAGCATAACCTAGACTAACATAAATTTCTAGGACTTAAAATATTCAACTTAATACACAATTTTACTTAATAAAATCCAACCAATTTGAATGATAAAATCATATCCTAAGTGAAAAAGAAAATTATAACCTTATCATAGGCCAAAAATAAATTTAAAAAATTCAACCATATATCATTGAAAATCACAAAGATGCACGAGAAAATATTAAATCTATCCCCCGTACTTAAATTGGACATTGTTCTCAATGGCCTAAAATATCACAATAACGCATAACCAAAGGACCAATAATGTAAAGAGAGAGAAGAAAATAATACTCCCCAAGGCAGATTAGCTCTAAGATAAGAGAAGTTCATCCTTCAAGAAGTTGGAAAAATTATTGCCAGCAACATAAGCCTACAAAAAGAAAAACAAACACACAAGTAAAATCCCAAATCGGAATCAAAAGAAAACAAGATAAAAGCTCAATAAAAATCAAAGGAAAAGAAAAATAGCAAGTTAAAGCATCTAAGTCCCCCTCAAAGTAGAGCCTCCAAACGGCGCCCAGATTGTCCAAACGAACCACCCAATGGACCACCACAACCTCCCAATGGATCACGAGGTCCTATTTGTCTCAACCAAGCACACTTTGCAACTAGTTCTCTTTTTAGTGAAGAACTTTTCCCAACTGTTGATGCTTAAGAAAAAAAGACAAGGAGAATATCCATATCAAAAGCACAATGTCAACTAACTTTAATCAACACAACAACATATCTCAAGGAGCCAAGATTTCCAAATTTGCAAAAATTTCAGAAAAATGCATAGATAACTTGGAGAAGCAATCACAAGACTCACAATCCATTCTATGCATTTTTCAACCACCAAATAAACTCAACAAAGATATGTCCATGTCCAGTGAATTTTTCCTCAAAAATACAAAAACCCAAGAAATTCAAGAGGATAAAATCTACCTTACTATGAAGAGAGTTTTGCACCATTGTATTCCCAACATGTAAGCTTTAAAACTTTGAATTCTAGGGAGAGAATTCGTAGAAGAAGGAAAGTAGTGTGAAGAAGAAAGAAAGAAGAAGACGAAGGGAATGAGAGAAAAACATAGAGAAATGAAGGTGGCATTCTGGAGGAATAAGAGAAGGAAAATAAAAAAAAGAAAGAGAAATAGAAGAAACAAGACAAAAGAAGAAAGAAATAAATGACATAAACCACAAAGATTGGAATTTGTGGGGGGGGGCGGTAGGTGCTTCACGTGACAAACAAGAGAAATAAATAAGAAAATGGAAAGAAAAAAGAAAAAGGAAGAAAAGATAAAATAGGAAAAATCTGGGAAGAAAAGAAAAAGAGTAAGGAAAGAAACAAAAAAGGAAAAAAAAAAACTAAAAGAAAGAAAATTGAATTTTGATTTTTTTTTTTTGTCTTTTGTCAAGCAGTGATGGCCCGGCACCAAGGTCATTTGCTGGTCTGGGGCCGAGTCAGCTTGAAGGTTAATATGGGAAAAAAATTGAAACCGGAAGCATGTTCACTGAACAAAATGACAATAGAGCATCGCATGGAAGCTGTTTACCTTTGCGTTTTCTCGTTGGCACTGAAGAAGATGTCTGGACCACTTCTTGCTGAATGCTTGAAGCCACTGGTTCTCCTAAAGGCACCTTCGGTTGCTCTTTTACAAGCCGTATGCTTCTTCTCATTCACGCAAAGCTTTTGAGCTGTAGGAATATGGACACTCCTTGACAACCACCTGTGAAAGCAAAAAATAGATCAAAGAATTGGCCTTCGTTCTTTTGTTTTAATTCCAAAGAGAGACCAAGAGCATGAAATAAAAAAAAAAAAAATGCTTTTTGTTATCGTTTCACCCAAAACAATACGGGATCCATCCTGTATTTTTTATTTTAGTTTATTTTATTTTATTTTACCCTTGGTCTCATGCATTTGGCCAAATAAAATTATTTACTCTTGGGTTTGAACACCCATAAATAATAAGCATCAAATATTTATTTTCTAGGCTTCATAAAATATCCCAATAAATAATTAACAAGCCCAAATAGAATAATATAAAATATTAGGCCTTTTATCTACTTTATATCAAGGTTAATTTTCTAATTATTCAATCTAGGCCTTAAGCCCTGAATAATTAATTAACCAATTAAACTAGATAAAATATATACTATCTCTTGGGCATTTTATTTTATTCTAGTCCAATAATAAATTAGACTACTTAAACAAAATAAAATAAAACCCATAATTATTAGGACCAATTCATTAACCTAAATCTATCAAGACTTAAGGGTTATTCTAGGGACCAAATGACACATCGTATTTGGCTACTAAAATGACCAAAATACTCCTGCTATATAAATAGTTGTATTTTGTATTTTAAATATTTCCTAATACCATTATAGGAAATATTGACCCCAAGGATAATGCTGCATTAGCAAAGTCTCTGACCTAGATGTGTAATGACTAAAATACCCCTCTACGCATCGTTGTACATTTAGAGAGGAATAGTGTATTAACACCTTTTTAAAAGACATCTACCATCCTTAGACCTCTAGTCCAATGATCCATGACTCCTAGAATGTTTTCGTTTTTCAAGGGAGCTACCCCAAAGCAAACATGCAAGTCATGTTTCCCAAGGCTTTGGATATTTAGATCATTTGAATAGTCACAAGGGGTGATATAGCATAGAAACTATCTTGTACAAGTCTTTCTTAACTAACTAGTCATATATATCCAAAATACAAGTATATCAACTATACAAAAGAATCTCAGCCACAGCATATCAAAGTACATGCTTCTAGCTTCGTTAGACCACCAACTTATACTCAATACGTTGAGTATTAGTCTACGTTATAGCAGTAATAGTCTGGGCTTCCTCTAAATGGTACTTTCAAAAACCACTATTATAGGTCTTGTTCTACGTCTTTGAAATACGGTCATACTAGAAAATGAGTGGATTACCCACTGGCTTAAGGTAAGCCATTCTCCATTGGGAATTCATAACACAATAATCTAAACATGATAAGATTCCCATCCTCACCAATCGATTAAGAACAAATATTTTATTTGTTAAGTAATTCGTGGTCCATACCTTATTGTGAAAGATAACCATTCACATGGACCACTTACTTAAATATAATGGGTCTTTTCCAAATGAAATTGTACATAAAAGTAATGTAAAATTCACAAATAATTTTGAGAATAAATGTTTTTATTAATAAATTCGATAATTACATTAGAAACCTAGTCTAGAGGGTATACATTCCAACAATCTCCCACTTGCACTCTAAGGCTAAGAATGTCCATAGATGCCCATCCCTATGGCATCTAAGTATCTCTTGAAGACTCTCTCAATCAAAAGCTTGGTGAAGGGATTTACTTGGTTGTTCTCTAAGGCTATCTATTCCACCATGGTTTCCCATCTCTGGATGAAATCCCGAATCAGGTGGAACTTCCTCTTGATATGTTTCCCTTTCTTGTGGTTTGGGTTCTTTGGATTGCGAGACTACTTCAGTATTGTCGCAGTACACCACAATCAGTCTGTCCATGTGTGGCACGACCGTTAGTTCTGAAAGGAACTTCTTGAGCCAGACTGCTTCCTTGGATGCCTCCAAAGCTGCTACATACTCAACTTCTATGGTTGAGTCAGCAATGCAAGATTGTTTGATACTCCTCCATGAAATAGCTCATTCAGACAAAGTGAAAACATATCCACTACTGGATTTTCTCTTATCCTTATCTGCCTGGAAGTTTGAGTCTGTGTATCCAGTAGGAACTAAGTCATTAGCCCTGTAAACTAGGATATAATCTTTCGTACCTTTGAGGTACTTGAGAATATGCTTTACAACTTTCTAATGAACCTCCCTAAGGTTTGACTGATATCTGCAAACTATGACTACAACAAAGTAGATATCTGGCCTAGTGCACAGCATGGCGTACATGAGACTTCCCACAGCCGAAGCGTAAGGAATCCTACTTATCCTGTCTTTTTCCTAATGAAACTTAGGATAGTCCTTAGAACAAAAAGATAACCTATGTCTACAAGGGATTAGAGCTCCCTTGCATGAGTCCATGCTAAACTTGGCCAGCATCTTGTCAATGTATATTGCTTGGGATAATCCTAACATTCTCTGCTTCCTATTTCTAAGAAGTTTAATCCTGAGAATGTAACTAGCTTCTCCCAAGTCCTTTATACTGAATTGACTAGACAACTAAACCTTAGTAGATGACAATGTTCCTATATCATTCCCAATGAATAGAATGTCATCTACATATAGGACAAGAAGAACTACATTTATACCGTCCAATTTCCTTTATACGCATGGTTCATCCTTGTTTTGAATGAAATCGTAAGACTTTACAGTCTCATTAAAATGAATGTTACATACTCTAGATGCCTTCTTAAGTCTATAAATAGACTTCTTAAGCTTGCAAACCATATGTTCCTAGCCTTTAGCAATAAAACCTTTCGGTTGGAACATAAAGATGTCTTCATTAAGATGGCCATTAAGAAATGCCGTCTTGACTTCCATTTGCCACATATCATAGTCGAAATGACATGCAATAGTGAGCAGGATACGAATGGACTTAAGTATAGCTATCAGGAAAAAGTTTTCCTCATAATCAATTCCTTCTTTCTGAGTATACCCTTTTGCCACAAGCCTAACTTTGAAGGTTTTTACCCTCCCATCTGCTCCCCTCTTTTTCTTGTATAGCCACTTACACCCAATATGTTTTACCCTTTTAGGTAAATCTACAAGATCCCAAACTTAATTGACGTACATAGAGTTAATCTTAGCTTTCATTACTTCATGCCTTAGATTTGCAACGGCATCAGCAATAGCCTCCTCATATCTAGTGGATCTTGTTCTTGATGGTCAGAGACCAACTCGAAAGCCTCTCATATCTACCTTTCTAGAACTCTAGATACTCTTCCACTACAATGAAGCTCCGTTTGTACAGGTTCTTGAGGTTGTGCCTTTTCTTGTTCCACAATCGGGTCTAAAAAAGTTGATTCCGAAGATAACTTCTCATCGAGTTCCAACCTTGTAGAACCTTTAGTGGAAGTACTTTAATCATCCTCTAAGTATCTAACATTAGTATTTATGAGTTCTTTTTGCTCCTTGCGATGGTAAAAGTAACCTCTTTTTGTCCCTTTTAGATATCCAACAAAATAGCATAATTCTGATCTTGGTTCTAGCTTATCTCCGTTAATCAGTACATAAGTTAGATAGTCCCATATCCTGAGATGATTTAGACTTAGCTTATGCCTAGTCCACATCTCATAGGGCATCCTAAGTACTAACTTAGAAGGTATAAAGTTTATAATGTATGCTTCTATTTCAAGTGCATATCCCTAAAAAGAGACCGGAATAGTAGCATAAGATATTATGCTTCGGACCATTTCCATCAATATCTAGTCCCTTCTCTCAGCTACTCCATTCTACTGGGGTGTGCCTAGCTCATGATAAAATTGTTTAATACCAAATAAATCCTTGATGTATCATATAATCCTTGAATTCACCGAGGAGATACTCTCTCCCATAATCCGATCGTAAGGTTTTGATCAATTTACTTGTCCGATGCTCCACTTCAGCCTTAAAGTCTTTGAACTTGTCAAAAGAGTCAGACTTGTGCCTCATTAGGTAGACATAACCAAACCTTGTATAATCATCCGAGAAAGTGATGAAGTACTTAAAAACCCCTCTAGCTTGTGTAGATAAAGGACCACACACATCAGTATGAATAAGGCCCAATAATATCTCCTTAGTACTATCAGCCTTTTGGATGAACGACTTTTTCGTTATTTTTCCCATAGGGTAGGATTGACATTGAGGCCAACTTTCCAATCTTAATGAGCCTAAGGGCCCATCATGGATTAATCTCTAAATCCTAGTTGAGTCAATGTGACCCAACCTCAGATGCTAAAGATATGAGTTATTAACATTAGTCTTTCTTTTCTTACTTAAAGGTTTAGATTAAGAGTTATTTATTTGATTATTTGTAGGATTTAAAAAGAAAAAGTTTCCATACATATGCCCTGTACGTAAAACTTCTCCATTTCTACTAATAGCAATACCAGAATGGAAAGAAACAGAATATCCATGATTTATTAGCTTTGCAACTGAAATTAAATTCCTCCTAAAACTGAGTACATATAAAATATCCTTAAAAATAACTACTCTATTACAATGAAAAAAATAAGATCCAGCTCTCCCACTGTAAGGGCCCATACTTGTGCTCCATTTCCTACTCGTAGTCCATGCTCACCTTTCTAGAGTGTTCTTATCTTCTTAAACCGCTGTAAAAAGTTACAGATATGATCAGTGACTCCAAAATCAACAATCCAAGTGGAAGTTAATCCAACCATTGAAATTAACTCTAGATAGAGAATAATACCTATAGGGTTTTAATTGGTCTGAAGCTCCGAACACTCATTTTTCCAGTATCCCTTTTGCCTGCACTTGAAGCACTTGCCCATGGGCTTGTTGGGCTGGTTCTTAGGTTGGGCCAATACATTTTCCTTCTTTTTCTTGAACTTTCTGGGCCCAGAAGAAGAAGTCTTAGCAATCATAGCCTTGGACTGTGGATTCATGACCTTCTTTGCCACCTGAAGATCTTTCATTATCTCGGTTAAACTTATGTTTAACTTATTCATGTAATAATTTAACTTGAAATGAGTAAAAGAGCCCAGAAGAGATTCAAGAACCATGTCCACTTGGCTCTCGAGGTCAATAACAGCCCTTAAGACTTCTGCTTCCTCGAAAGTAGCAATCATCTTGAGCATATGCTCTCTGATCGATGCTCCCTCAACCATCTTAGTGTCGATGATAGTCTTAACAGCCTCCTGCCTTGTGGGACGGCTTTTATCTACGAATATCGTGGCAAGTCATTAGCTAATATCATATGCAGTGGTCATGTGCTCATGTTTAGACTGCAGCACATTAGACATGGAGGCCAACATGTAGTAATAAGCCATCTCGTCGACCTTCTTCCGTGCTTTCTCAACCTCTCGCTCTTCAATGGTAGAACTCTCCTTGATAACAGAGTAGGTGTTGTAGAGGACATACTTACACTCCTAAGCAGTAAGTATTATATCCAAGTTTCTTTTTCAATCTACATAATTCGGACCTGTTAGCTTATTCTGACGGAGAATAATGACCAAATGACTAAAAGAACCTCCACCAATTATTTCTGAAAATAAACAATAAAAGAAAACTCAGTTTGTGAAAAACAAAATAATATGTGACTTTATCTTTATATTAAATCCGATAATAGTTAACCCTATCACTATTATCTTTAATATGAATAATTTAGCTCTTAGGAAAACTGACATAGCTTCTTGGGAAGATTAACAATTTCCTAAGCTAAGTGTATTAACCACCACAAATTAATTTCCCTTCTAGGTAATGATCTAGAAGATAACTCCAACGTGGGATAACCATTTCTTCTCATTTTTTATGGACATTCCTAGCACTATAACCTCCAACGTACGCTGGCCAATCATAACACCTGTCCCGGGTTATTAATTACATCAATCCATTAGTTCTAGATCCTTGTGGTATCCCCATCCTATACGAGTTCACTTTCAAGGTGACACAAGGGGATCCACGATCTCTAATGAGGATCATGATGGAAGTCGTAGGGCCGTTGGAAATCCTCTCACACTTAGTATTTTAAAATAAGGATTTTCTTGGAAAATATCATTTGAAAATTTCAATTAAGTTTTCTTTTAACTCAAAAATAAAATATCTAAACCCATAAAAATTTCTATGTCCAGGTTTATACCCTTTGAGAAATTTTTTTATGGAATAATTTATGTTAATAAACTTAATAATTTCAAAAATTTCCAATAAAACTTTCGAGAGATTTTGATCTCAACTTTAATTTGACAAAAATAATTTTTCTTGTTAAAATTAAATCAAAATGTTTTTCTATTTTAACTCACAAAAATATCTAAATCTAAAATATTTTCTATGTCAAGGATAAAATCTTTTAAGAAAATAACCAAGAATTAATTTTTGTTTGAATTAAAATTAACCATTTAATTTAAGAAAAATATTTTTCTTTGTCAAAAAATCCCAAAGACTTTGGTCTTTGAGAAAACACGCACATAGGGTACCAAAAAAAAAAAAAAAAGCATGTTAGAAAAATGTAAACGTTTTTATACTTTTCCATTCTTTTAACATAAGTGTTCAAATAATAAATTAAACGCATTAATTAATTAATGATCTTGTTTAATCCTAAATTTCCTTTACTATTATTTTTCATGCAAAATATTCAAAGAATATTAACTATTGCATTAAAAATAACTTCACCTAGTGTAAGACCAAATACCAATTTTTTTTATCGCTGGTCTAGTGCACCCGCCACACTGGATCATGGCCTATG
This sequence comes from Voacanga thouarsii, assembly GCA_026120185.1. Taxonomy (NCBI): domain Eukaryota; kingdom Viridiplantae; phylum Streptophyta; class Magnoliopsida; order Gentianales; family Apocynaceae; genus Voacanga; species Voacanga thouarsii. The sequence goes on from JANUWF010002285.1 coordinate 1,765,364, forward strand.
GGAAAAACCCATGGATCTCTTACTTAAATACAATGGGTCTTTTCTAAATGAAATCGTGCACAAAAGTAATGTAAAATTCACAAATAATTTTGAGAATAAATTCTTTTATTAATAAATTCGATAATTACGTCAGAAACCTAGTCTAGAGGGTTTACATTCCAACACAGCTCTAGCCCTTTTTTTTCTTTTTTTTTTTTTACTACTAGGCAGTGCTGGACTGGCGCTTGGGCCATTTTTCGGCCTGGCGCCAGGTCAGCTCTGGCCCAATTTTTTTTTTCATTTTTTGTTTTTTTTAAATAAGAACTATCTTAATTAAATGCATGAATACAGTACATTTAAAACAAGAATTCATAAATTAAAAATTAGACAACCATTAAAATAATAATTAGAAGAGTAATAAAATAATAATAATAAATTAATTTAATTTAAATTAAATAAAAATAAAAAAATTAGTTCGCCCAAAATATCGTGTTGGTATACATAAGCAAAAAGTACAAACCTAAAAATAAAAAAAGTTAGTACCGACTCAAAATTATTAACGTAAAAACCATCAAATAAAAACACAATTAGTACACATATTTCACATTAACATCAGGTTAGTAAAATTAAATAGCTACATATACAATATATACAAATACACAAAGACAAGTTAGTAATTATGAACATGTATCTACCTATTTACAAATTCACATGGATAAATTAACAAAATCAAAGCTCTCATGAAATTGTTCCCCAGCAATGGTGCCAAAAGCTTGATGTGTAAATTTTTGGTATATAAAAATCATCAAATTTAAATGCATCCCTTAGTTAAGTTTTAATTAAAACATTAATCCCAAAATATACATACGAGCAAGTATACTCATCGCAAGCACAATATAGGGAATTAACGAGTATCGATCCTCAAAGGAACAAGTACACACTAATAATTTTTCATTCATTGTTTAACCGACCAAATAAAGTGAGAAAATAATAAAATAAATAAATAAATACAACTCGAGGATGTGAAAATATGTAATTAGACAAATATTCTTGAAAACATGACTATGAACCACTTTGCAATTATCACAATCAATTATTATATTGGCATCATGAAGGATTTAATATAGACCCACTTCGTTTGCAATCTATGGAATCACTATCTTCTAATTAAATTAACGAACATATTCTATGTCGACTAACTTATCCAAAAGATGTATTAAAATCAATCCTCATATAAAACCTCTATATTCTTGGTGATTTAAAACATGAAATTAGTCAATGAATCCATATTCTAGCAATCATTAACTAACCTTTGATTACCAATGTTCTAGACAATTAACCTTTTTTTCCAGCAAGGTAAGAGATAACAAATATGATATTAGTTAGATTAAAACCATTATCAACCTATTTGTCAAGGAAGTTAACAATAAGAATTTATTGGTCAATTTCATAATAAAACAAGTAATCAAATACCAAGGAAAATAATTAATTCGTCAAAGAACTAAATTAACTCAAAATCATAAATCCAAGAATAATATCTAAGTACAATTAACGAATTAAACTCATCATTGTTTAAGAAAAAGAAAATAAAGGAAAGAGATAAATACTCATAGACAAGCCTCTCAACTTCCAAATAAAACTCCTCCAAGAATCAATGCTCCCTGAGTAATTTCTCTAGAGAAAAAATATTGGTGATACACTTAAAAATATATCTAGTCACTACATTGTGCACCCCCTTTTTCCTATGTAAATAGCCTTTATTTATAGGCTTACAAATTTCCTAAAAGAATTCTAAGTACAAAAGAAGTAATTTCCTAAAAATACAAAACCTAAAAGGAGTAGTAATTTTCCTGATAAAATTCTAAATAAAAATAAAGGGGGTCTACCGACTTCAATTGTGAAAAAATTGGACACTTATTTTGTGTTTAACTACTGAGCACATTCTTTTCTTGAATTTGGCTTCACACGGAAGCCACCAAAATCGCTGAAGCTACCCAAGTAATTGAAATCTCCTTTTCTTCTTACATCGGCTCATCCGAACCACTAACTGAGTTGCAAACAAGCCACGCATAGTTTCAATTTATTTATTTCCTTTTTGCTCATCCGGGGCTTAGCCGAGCCACAGCTTATCTTTACACACATTCGGGCATGATAAATATTTTTTTCCCTCTTTTCTTTATTTCTTTGCTGGCTTTGTTTCTTTGTTCAACGTTCAAGGCCCAATCGATTTCTCTTTTGCTTTTGTCCTTTGGTTGAGCTACCCCATCCATGGCTTCTACCTTTGAGCCAATGTCTTCTTTTCCTTTCTTTTAACAAATTTTCCATTTGTTCCTCTATTTCGTTTAATTTCTTTCTCTTTTTTCCTTTATTCTTCCAGTATAGGACCGGCACCAGGTCCATCTTCTTGGCCTGGTGTTGGGTCTGTATTGAAAAATTACACAATTAGCTCCAAATTTCACCTATTTTTGCATAAAATTACTTAAAAGTATTTTTATAAGTGAAATATCAAATAGGAAGGAATATGACTAGTTATTATATTAAAAGTTTCTCAAATTAGCCTCAAATAACTAGGAAAATAACAATGATTTTAGCCCCTATCTAGTATCTTGTTTGGAACTCTTCCAACATATTACCCCTCCATACAACTTAAACACGTAGTTAAACTGTGATTTGAAATCATCTTTATTGGATTTAAAAATGGCATCAGTATACTCATTTATTTTCAAATCATCTCCTCCATATACTAGGAATACATCCTTAGTCCTTTGCAAGTACTTAAGGATATTTTTCACAGTTGCCCAATGGCCCTCACCAAGGTCAGATTGGTATCTGTTTATCAAACTAAGAGCACAAAATATATCGGGTCTGGTACATATCATAGAATACATGATGGATCCGACTGTCAAAGTATATGGAATCCTACTCATGTGATCCCTTTCAACTTGTGTCTTTGGAAACATCGACTTTGAAAGACTTATCCCATAGGACATATGTAAGAATCCTCTTTTGGATTGATTCATGCAAAACCTCTTTAGTACTTTATTTATATGTGTAGACTGTGAATATCCTAGCAACATTTTTGATCTATCTCTATAGTTCCTAATTCCAAGAATATAAGTTGTATCTCCAAGGTCTTTTATGGAGAATTTTTTGGACAACCAAACTTTTACTGACAAGTACATTATTTGCTATTAATAATATGCCATCTACATAAAGTGATAATAAAATTATAGCACTTCCACTAACCTTCCTATATACACTAGGTTCATCAATATTTTGAATGAAACCAAAATCTTTGATTGTTTCATCTAAACGGATGTTCTAACTCTTAGAAGCTTGCTTTAGTTCATAAATGGACATTTTCAGCTTGCACACTTTTGTGCTAACCTTAGACGTAAAGCTCTTAGGTTGTGTCATATGCACTTCTTCAGTTAGGTTTCCATTTAGGAAAGCTGTTTTCACATCCATTTGCCAGATGTCATAATCATAATAAGCAGCAACGGCTAGGAGTATTCTGATGAATTTCAGCATAGAAACTGGTAAGAATGTTTCATCATAGTCAATACCATACTGATAATAATAACACTTAACTACCAGTCGTGCTATATAGGTAACTATATACCATCCATGTCTATTTTCTTCTTGAAAACCTATTTTCACCCAATAGGTTTAATTTCTTTTAGTGGATCAACCAGAGTCCATACTTAGTTAACATACATGGAATCCATCTCTGATTTCATGGTTTCAAGCTATGTGTTAGATTCTGAACTATTCAATACCTCATTCTAAGTAGTAAGCTCATCATCATCTATGAGCAATACGCCATTGTGGTCACTAATAAGAAATCCATATCTTTCAGATATCATATGTATCCTACTCAACCTACGAGGTTCTTGTGTAGTTGAAGGGTCACCTATTCTCTCAATAGATATAGGATTAGATGGTTAATCCTTATTTATTTGTTCTTCTTGAACTTCACTAAATTCATTCTTACTCCCACTATCCCCTTTAAGCCTGTGCTCCTTCTCTAAGAAGATGGCATGTTTCGAAAGAAACAATTTATTTTTGGAGGGGAGGTAGAAGTAATATCCAAAAGATTCTTTTGGATAACTCACAAACAAATACTTGTCAGACTTACTGTGAAGTTTGTCTGACTGTGGCCTTTTGACAAAAGTAGGGCTACCCCATTATCTCTAAGAAAATCTTTAAACTCTTGGCTTAAATATTTACCTCCTCAATCAAATCTTAGAGTCTTAATACTTTTTCCAAATTATTTCTCTACTTCATTTTTTATGTTTTTATACTTTTCAAAAGCCTCAGATTTGTATAGCCTAAATGACATTGCCATAAATAAGATGAGAATTAATTACCCCTCCTTAGTTTCTTATTGTTTACATTAAGGATTGAATTATCCATGTCTAGAACATAAAAGCTATTAACCAAAGTTGCAGAACCTTAATGAATATCGTTCGATGAAAAAGAACAATATTTATTCTTAAAAATTAAATGAAATCTATACTGAAATAATATTTTTCAATAAAACTGGCATATAATAATAGTTTTAAAGTTCTAAAACTAATCTTAAAGGCAGGTGTAACTCGTAAGTCCCCACAGCAAGTGCAGTAACCTTTACTCCATTTGTAGTACTTAGGTCCACGTTGCATTTCTCAAGCCTTCTACTGTCCTTTAGTCCCCGCAAGTTATTGTACAAATGAGGTTTACATCCGGTATCTAATTCCCATATATCATTTCTAAAGATAGTATTAATTTTAAGCATGAACATTCTAGGAGTAGAAGTAGAAGTGCCCACAAGCTTCTTCTTCTTATTCTTTTCCTTAATGGTCTCTGAGTAGGTTTTTCAATTGTGCCTCCAATGACCCATCTTTCTACAGTGATGGCATGGGCCTTTAGCGGTTGCTTCCTTCTTCTTCATACCACCTTTGGGCCTAGTAGGAGTCTTCTTCTTCTTCTTAGAAACTTTCTTCCTAGAAGAGGAAGATTCTACCAACATTACTACATTAGATTCCTTCTTTATGAAGGACTCTGTAGTTTTGAGAAGATTGATTAACTCAGGCTTGGTGGACTTAATTTTGTTCATTTGGTAGTTAATCACAAATTGTGAAAAACTACTTGGGAAAGATTGCAGAATTAAGTTGATACTTAATTCATTATCCATCATAATCCCAAGAGACCCGAGTTTCTCAATTATGCCCAATATCTTCAGCTAATGGTGGCCACAGAAGTACTCTCATCCATCCTCGAGCAAAACAGTTGTTTTGATATCTCATATCTTTCCATTCTAGCTTGGGCATAAAAAAGCTCTCGAAGATAAAATATGATCGATTAAGCAATCATATGCTGTGCTATTTTTTTAGTTCAGGGGTCATTGACAACAACATCATACATGATACTGTGGCATTGTTCTTTTTATGTTTCTTATGGATAGCACTCTCATCAACATGAGCATCTTGAGCTGGTGGTAGCGGAATAGGAGCCTCTAACATGTAGAGTAACTTTTCCGACTTGAGAACTATTCTCAAGTTTCTATACTAGTCGAGAAAGTTTAATTCAGTTAGTTTGTTGGTTTTCAAGATGCTACGTAGGTTTAGGTTGGTTGACATGATACAAATGTCCTAGATGTAAAGATAGAGAAAATTAGTGATATGATCTTGGGGTTATTTTCTCAATGAATTTCGTGGCCAAATTAAGAGAAAAATGCAAGACCCATTAAAGAACTCAAAACAGTGGAATTTATGAAGAAACAAAAATATCCAATTTAAATGCTAGGACCCTAAACCAAAATAAAGAACTTAGAACTCTAGAAATAAGAATAGAGTCTACTAATTCATACCTAAAAACCCTCAACCCAACTAAGGAGCTAGGAACACTTGAAGAAGATGAACTAGGCAACCAATGATAACCTCTACTCTAGTCCCTTAGATTAACAAAAACCTAAGATTCTATTTTGATAGGTTAGTTTAATCTATCCTTAAGAATTTATAGACTCAAATCAAAGATAAGGAATGAAATTCTAAGATTGGTCTTGGCCTTCATAGAAGAACCCTCAAAAAACTCTCTCAAGTGTGTTTTTTTATTTTAATAATAATATCTAAGTTACATTTGAAATGTTATAATGCCATATAGGCATCTAAACTTAACTAAAGTGAGATGAAATCTCAGCCATTCAAGTCTTTGAATGGTCCAAAATATCCATATTACACAATAAAACTAATAGGAATTTAATTGTGAACAAAACAAAATAAAAGGAAAAATTTGAGTAAAAGTTGGGCCTGGCATCGGGTGTAATCTACCTAATTTGGCTAGCAGGCGGAGGAGACCCAACGCTGGGTAGCCTTCTTGGGCCTACTACTAGGTGAGAATTGTCCCACCACTGGTTTCATTTTTTCTTGTCATCAGCCTTTCTCTTGCGCTCCTTTAACCTTCCATAGAAATTGTTGGGCAAATACAGCTTTTTTTTTGTCTTTTCTTTGGCATCCATCTCTTTATGCTCTTCATGTTCTTTGGCTTATTAGTTGGCATTGCATGAATTCTCCCTTGTACGCCTCCATGTTTTGTATTCTTCCATGGTGCCATGAAGTGTGACTTGTAGTTCCATCCCATTTCTTTAGCTTTAACATATTACTTGGATGGATTCCTATCATTTCCCCCTTCTTTCCGCAAATTCATCCTCGAATGAACACCTACATAAGATTTAAAGCATGAAGTTTTGTTGTGAAGATAAAATGATGGCCTATGTTCCCCCATATAAAGTGCATGCTTTCCCTCTTCTTCACTCTTCTTTTTTGTAGCTTCTTCCATTTTTGATTTCAAGTTTTAAGCACAAAAGTGATGAGACTCCACTTCATCATGGAGGACAAGGACCAATGACTAGAGTGAGGACCAAGAAGCTTCAAGATGATTTTCAATTGATCATCAAACAATGCTTGAGGATGAAGGAGGATTGGAGGGTTAAGGAACCAAGCCAAGAGTTCGTGTTGATAGCTATCCCCGAAGGACCCCAACAAGAACTTAAGTCGTCAGCAAAAGGGGATGAAATTTGACAAGGGAGGCTTCCAGAGGACAATCGGTGCTGGCTCCATTCTATCCAAAACCAACACTCAAGCAAATGAGAACCGGCCGAAGACAAAACCAAACCGGTGCCAGCTTGATGTCCTAAACCGGCGCTGGCTTTCCCCTGCACCACCACCGATTACTCCGCGTTTTAATGCTTTTCTCCGCCTTTCTTCACTTTTAAGTGTTTGTAAAGACTTATTTTGACCCTAAACTGTAATTAAACCTCAGAGATTACTTAGTTAGGGTTAGGATGGTATATATAGCACCTTTATTGATTTGACAAGACAACACACTTCACTTGAATTCAAATTTGAGAGGGAATCTTGAGAGGCCCTAGCCTCCTTGTTCATCTTGTTCAAGACCAAGCTTAAGGGTTAGTCCTTGTAACACCCCACGACTACGTACCCTAAAAGGGGTGTCCCGTAAGACAAGGGGTCTTTAGAACGAGGTACAAAATATAAAGGCAATCTCCAAAAGGATCAACTTAGATAAATAAAGAAATACTCTTATTACATCAGGCTCAACTTGGAGCAAAACAAAATATTGTTTAAAAGCATAAGCAACAAATATCTCCTAGAACGGATAGAGAAAATAGCAAAAGCTTCAACTATTACATGCCCCGCTGACTCAGCACAGTCTATCTCCTGAAAACATGATGTAAAATGGTGTGAGAATAAATCTCAGTAAGTCCTGTGTGTGCACATGGTGTTTTGAATAGTTCGTGTATGCAAAGTGTAAAACATTTGCAGAAATAATTTGGCAAGTCATAACAATCTCTTTTCGCAAGGAGTGGGTTTTTCTCATTGTCACACTTTGTACAAAATAAATCCACCACTTGGATAAAAGTCATGTCACCACACGTTGGGTTCCATGAGAACAAATTGGCCAAGGCACCACACTTTGTGCACCTTATCCGGACCAGATTACCACACGTTAGGCGTTCTGATCAAGGTGAGTGTACAGCCCACCGGGTGAGATACTCCCCCATTTCTACACCTAACAAAACCATCCGGGTGTCCATGTCGGGAATATAAATAATACCTTTCAAGTATAAAGCTAGCTCGGACTGGCTTGACCAACCAACACTGTCACCTTTTCAAGCCGAGTTCATCTTCTGGAGGTGGCCTCCTGCCAGAAGACTTATGCTAGCCCTCCAAGACTAGTATTGTTAGCCTACCCTTATTGAGTACTCAACGAACATATCCGTCAATTCCTGATTCACAATATTTTCAAACCTTGGCTTTGTAAAACGTGGTTTTTATTAAAAGAGATTTCTAAAAATTTAGGAAAAGAATAGTTTTTTGATAAAATCGTTAGTTTGACAAAACCGTTTAAAGAATAAATATCCACGTTTACAACCCAAGCAAACATAGTTTAACAATAGCTTTACAAAGCTTCACAATATGGACTTGCCATCACAACCTTTAACAAAACAGTTTATAAAAGGACTTACCATCACAACATTTAGTAAAAGAGTTTATGTAAGGACTTACCGGATATGCCTCAGACAAACGTGATAAATTCACAGCTGGCTTTCCTCAATTATCCACTTGATCTAAACCATATAATATCATGATCAGGGTCTCAATTAATTCAAACATGCTCTAATCCCACTTATTTTCACAACAATTCGCAATCCCCTATTTAATTCCAAGTAAACTATTCAATCCCCAAAGATCATATACTACGACCACATGTTTATCTCACTAATAAACACCATTAATCTTTACTTTTGGCATCAAGGGAGGGTATTCCCTTACCTTGCAACTACCGGGTAATGAGGTCTCGATGCTTCTATGGTGATCGTCCCGAGTTCGCTTGAGAAGAAGAGAGAAGCTACCTCCTTTGCTCCTCTTAACCGAAAATTAAGGAAGAAGAGGAAATCAACCTCTATAGGGCGTGATTTAAGGGTAGAAGAAAGAGAAAAGAATCATTAGAGAAAATGGCATCAAGAGGTTGAAAGGATTTGTGCTTACCTTAAGGTGTGTTCAACTTTTGGCTTAGAATAGCTCTTGTGTTTTCAAAAATTTTGCAGAGAGATGTTGCTGAAATTTTCGTATAGAATGGAGAGGGTAGACGGTAGCTAGGATTTAAAGTTGGAGAAGATTGGTTTAGGGTTAGATGGTGATGTTTAGAAAGACTCCTAATTGCTTTAGGTTTCATGGACAGCAAAGGCGAAATTTCAGCTTGTTGCGCGTCTCCTTGCTGCCGATTTTAGGGGAGTTTAATGTAGGAAAAGATTCTGCAATTTTGCTCCTTTATGCTGGCTAAAATACTGCTCAAGGGGAGGGTTGAATGTGTTCAGAATTTTGGGCCAAACAAGGAAGAGTTTGAGTAAGTTTTGATGACTGAAAAATCCTGTGTAAGTGCTGTGAAAATTCTGTGCAAGAGTAACAAGGTTTGGACTGTTTTGGGTGCTGTACTTCTACTGAAATTTCCAGAGGAAAATTGGGGGTTTTGGGCGCTGAAAATAGCTTGATCAGCTGGGGGTTTTTGGTGTGTTTTGTGTGCAGAATTTTGGTTGGAGTAGGAACACAACAGCTGGCCGAAATTCCTGCACCAAGCTGCCGAAATTCCTGTGCATGAGCTGGACGAATTTCAGTGTTTTGTGTGAATAAAATTCTGGTTTTGTTCAGCTAAGGTACCCTGAATTGATGAGGAATATTTAGGTGTTTTGAACTAGGATTTACAGAGTTGGATTGTAGCTAAGAAGCTGGAATTTTCGGACAGCTTGTGGTGACACAAGGCTGCCGAAATTCAGCTTGGAAAAGGAAGAAAATCCTAGTTGAATTTGGATTGAAACAAAATCTGATTTTATCAAGGATTTGGATAGGATTTCCTCTAGTCCTAGAAGAGTTTGGATTGAGCTACAAGTCCTCCAAGAAGTGGCGGCACTTACTGGAATGTTTTTCCAGATTTTTAGCTAACATTCTAGGATTAAAATCAACAAGATTTCCTACTAGGAAAAGGATTCATTAATTCCACCTATCCATGGCAACATCTATCTAGCTAAAATCAAGCTAATATTTTAATTACTAGCTAGGGTTTTTTTCAAAAATCCTAAGGAACACAAGTTGAAAATTAAAGGTGAACTTTATTCACGTTAAAGTCCTTGAATTTAAGAAATAAATATAGAGACTTATTTCCTTGGAGTAAAAATACTAAAATTTCTCTAGGATAGCTAGATTCTTTTTTTGGCCAAGATAAGAAATGGTCTAAGGAAAAGAATTTCAAGAGGAGAAACTAATTTCACAAAAGGTAGGATTCGAACTCGGGTCACCAAAGGAAATCACCAACCTCCCCGCTATTCCAAAACAGCTCCAATGCTAATTTTTCTACAAGAAGTTCTTACCACCCCAATACTCATCCTTCCAAATCTTCGACCAAACCTCCCTTAAACAAGTCTTTAACAACATCACTATTTCACATCAATTAATTCAAATGCAAGAGCAACGGAAAAATTCACATGCATCCATGCAATTAAAATTATTCTAGCTACCACATAAAATGCAAGATGCTATGCAATGCATAACTTTTCCCCATAGTCAAAGGTGGTTTTGGGCGGGGTATTACAGTCCTCCTTTTATAAGAGTCTCTAAATCTTTTGGATAATCTAATGTTGTATTCTTTGAATGGGTTTTAGTTGTGTTGTTCTTCTAAGGTTTGTTTGAAATTCAATATTTGGGTGCCTATCTTCTCTATTCTATTTGTTCTTACTTGCCTTTGTTGCTTCAAGGATATTTGGGTAAGAATATAATAGAACTTTCTACTCATCTTGAGAGTCTTTGAGGCTTTGTTCTTCAAGGGTTTGAAAGAGTGTAGGTAGTTAGGTTATTTTATCCTTTGTCACAAGAAGAAATCTCTGTTTTGGGTTCCAATTGCTTGACTGAACACATAACCACCAAAAACACCCACAACACCAAGAAAAGCCACACAAGAGTCGTATCAAAAAGAGTCACTCTCATTTTGTTCACATTTTCTCTCATCTTTTCATTTTCCTCCTTCACTCCCTCTTGTTTTGAGGTCTCCTTTTGCACTCTTTCTTTTCCCTCATCATTTTTCCTCTCATTCTCTTCCTTTGGAAGGTCTCCTACTACACTTTTCTTTTTCTCATTATTCCTCTTTTTTTTTTTTTTTTTTTTTTTTGCACATCTCTTGCCTCACTTGGGGGTAGGGGTAGAAGAGTTTATAACTTGCTTCCCTTAATAACCAAGTAGGAAATTTCTCCTTCCATCATACAACACACTCCTATCAAATTGCCATAGCCTTTCCAAAATTAAGTGGCTAGCTTGTATAGGGACTACATCACAAACAATTTCATCTTGATACTTTTCTATTTCAATTGTCAACAACACATGTCTGTTCACCCTCAACTTTCCACTATTATGGAACCATTGCAATCTATAGGGGTTGGGGTGATTCATGACGTATAGACCTAATTCTTCCATAAGACTAGCACTCACTTCATCATCACAAATCTCCTACAACACAAGTTCCCATTTTTTTTAATTGCGACTCTGGCTAAAGAGTAAAGAGGTGGCGCAACAATTTCTTCGTTACTAGAATAATTATCACCATTGTGCCCCTCATTTCATTTCTCATCTCCACAATCCTCCTCCCCTCTAGTTAACTCTCCTTAGGTATTGGTAAACATCAATTTCTTGGTTGGACACTCAAATGAGGTGTGCCCATAGCTTAAGCATTTGAAGCATTTGATGTCCCTAGTCCTTAGAGATCTCTCAATACCTTTCCCTTTATCCTTGGCCCATTCTTCTCTGGGCTTGTAGGGCTCTCTTGGTGGTCTTAGTGGTTTTGGTTGCTCTTACCTCTCATTAGGTTGGTGGTTGAAAATAGGGTTGGTGTAGATGGTTTCTTTGGAGTGTAACTTTCTTTTGAGTTGTCCCTCAATTTTAATGGCCATATGCACCATTTTCTCAAATGACTTATAAGAATGCAACTCAACCATATTTGCTATGTCCCTATTCAACCTACTTAAAAACCTTGCTTTTGTAGCCCTTACATCCTCAACAATATTAGCCCTCATCAAGGTCACCTCCAACTCCTTATGAAAATTCTCTACACTTTTATTTCCTTATCTATGCACATGCAATTTTTGGTAGAGCTTGTTATAGTAGTGTAGGGGTACAAACCTCCCTCTCATTAAGTTCCTCAACAACTCCCAAGTGGCAACCAATTGATCCCCCATTCTTCGTCTTTGGGATGCTACTCTGTCCTACCATACTAAACCATATTCAAGGAAACTTGAAATGGTCAATTTAACCTTGGTTCGCTAACTATACTCATAGAACTCAAAAAAAATCTCCATCCTCCTTTTTCCCATTCAGAAAAAGCCTCCAAGTCACTTTTACCTTGAAAATGGGGTACTTTCATTTTGATGTCCCTCAATTCTCTTTCTCCATCATCTTCTTCTCGCCTTCTCACTCTAATCCCATTTCCTTGGTTTAGTCCTCCATAATCTTCCTTATGGACTCCCTCATCCTATTCTTCCACTTTTTCAAACTCCCTTTCAAGCCCTCTCATGTTTTGCCCATCATGTCTACCTTGAATTCTACCTTTGCCTCATCTTAACCCTTGCTTACCTCCTATCGATGGTGTAGATGGATAACTTCCTATGGAATGGTCATCCCAATCCTCTCCTTGTTCACACAATAAAGGTGTGACATTGTTTTCCTTTCTCATCCTAGGGCTATCTTATTCCCTATAACCTCTTCTTTGTGCAATGGTTGAGGCTTGGCCTTTGTTGGTTTGCAATTTAGTTATATATCTCTTCATTTCATCCATTTTTTATTAAGAGTTTCTAAGGTGGCTCGAATATCAAAAGTGTCATTGGACATTTTGTTGGAATTTTACTTGGAAGGTTTAGATAGAAGAAGTAATTTCCTCACAACCACTTTCTTCCGTGTTTGTATTCACTCTCATGTTAAACTCTCTTTGGCTTTTATATAAATATGCTCACCCTCTTACCTTTTTTAATTCACTCAAGCACTCAACAAGTTTTTCCTACAAAAGTCTCCCTAATTGCTTAGGAATTAGTCCAAACTTTGATAAGTCTACTAACTATCTAAGGACAATCAACTAGATGACTAACGGTGGAAGTTGATTAACACACAACAATGAACCTCAAGGAGTTTATATCAATCAAGAAAATTAAACGAATTCAAGAAGCTCAACAAAATTAACTAGGGAATGGGTGAATGGAAAAGACCTAATAAGAATTTTCAATGTAACACTAGGAGTTCAAGGAATATAGCATTCAAGAGTAATGTCAAGAATTTATCAACTAAGATTATCCCAAATGGACAAGTAATGTCCCCAAAAATACTTGAAATGATAGATAATTGACTATAGAAAGTGTTCATAAAGTTTTAGCCACAATTTCAAGTAAAATGTTTACTCAAACAAAATATCAAATACTTTGTAAGTAATTTTCTAAACTCAAGATATAGCAGAAATTTTAAGCAATTTTAGCCTGCAAAATCAACAAACAACAAGAAATTTGCAACTCCCAATGATTATACTATCAACAAGGCTCAAGATTAACATATAAAATATAAGAAAACTCAAAGAAAACTTGACCTTTTTGTAGCACAATTTTGAGTTACGAGATTGACAAAGTTTGATGCCTTGTTCAATGTCTTCAAGCGTTGATGAGAATCAAAGCTTTCTATCCCTGATACCAAACTATTTTATATGATCTTGGAGTTATTTTCTTAATGAATTTCGTGGCTAAATTTAGGGCAAAATGCAAGACCCATTAAAGAACTCAAAATAGTGGAATTTATAAAAAAACAAAAATACCCAATTCAAATACTAGGACTATAAGCCAAAATAAAGAACTTAGAATTCTAGAAATGAGAATCAAGTCTACTAATTCAAACCCAAGAACCCTCAACCCAACTATGGAGCTAAGAACACTTGAAGAAGATAAACTTGGCAACCAAAGATAACCTCTACTCTAGACCCTTAGATTAATAAGAACCTAAGATTCTATTTTGCTAGGTTAGTTTAATCTATCCTTAAGAGTTTATAAACTCAAATTAAAGGTAAGGGATGAAATCCTAAGATTGGTCTTGGCCTTCATGGAAGAACCCTTAAAGAACTCTCTCAAGAGTGTCTTTTGATTTCAATAATAATATTCAAGTCACATTTGAAATGATATAATGCTATATACGTAGGAATCTAAACCTAACTAAAGTGAGATGAAATCTCAGCCATTTAATCCTTTAAATGGTCCAAAATATCCCTATTGTTAGTTTGGAAAAATAGAGGAGCATGCTGTGTGAGAGAAAATAAAAAAAAAATAGAGGCAAAAACATAGCTTGACAACAGCACGGAAGTGTTCAAAACATACCTCTGTGTGCCTTAAACCTTTTTGGTTGTGAATGAATCGAAAGGACTGTAGGGATGGCCCCTTCTCCTCTGCATGATGAAGCTTCCGGTTGAAAACCCGCTATCCACCTACTACGCCTTGTTTGCATGAACACCAAGCTTTTCAGATCTCAGAATATTCCACTACCCCAATCCTTGTTGGTGAAACAAACAGGCAAGGAGAGTGGTCTCAATGTTCTTGGCCCTTTTTGCTATTGATTAGCAAAAACCAAGAACAAAAACAAGAGAAGAAGAGTCACGAGAGAGAGAGAAAGCTTAGGCGAAAAATAGGGTTTTTTTTTCCCTTTTTTCCGAGAGGCGTAAGTTTTGTGCCCAAAAACTAGGTCTTTGATATCTGATAACAATATCCCAGGGATATGATATTTCAAACATCCGGATGTTATCAACAGAGTAAGTTTGGCTTAACCCTAAACTCTTCTAAACCGTATGTGGAAAAAACCCTATGGTCCAGGATATTGGGCCAAAATAATATTTATTATTTTTGTTGGACCCAAAAAGCCCAAAATAATAAACATCAATTATTTATTTTTTGGGTTTATAGAAATAACCCAATAAATAATTAATGAGCCCAAATAAATTTAAAAAAAACATTAATTATTTATTTCTTGGACTTATATAAATAATCCAATAAATAATTAAACATTAATTATTTCTCTCTAGTTTAAGCCCAGGTTAATTTTCTAATTATTCAAACTCGACCCTGACCCTGAATAATTAACTAACAAATTAAACTAGATAATAAATTTCTCTCAATTCTTTTATTTATTTATTTTTATTTCATTTCAGTAATAAATTAGACTTCTGAATAAAATAAAATCCTCTTTAACTGAGACCAATTCCTTATCCTAAAATAATTAGGACTTCCGAGCTATTACGAGGACAAAAAAAATACATTGCCTTAGCTATTAAAATGACCAAAATCCCCTGCTATATAAATAATTGTATTTTGCATTTTAAATATTTCCTAGTATCACCATAAGGAAATATTGACCCCAAGGACAATGTTGCGCTAGCAAAGTCTCCGATCTACAGGTGAAATAACTAAAATACCGCTCTA
This sequence comes from Voacanga thouarsii, assembly GCA_026120185.1. NCBI lineage: Eukaryota > Viridiplantae > Streptophyta > Magnoliopsida > Gentianales > Apocynaceae > Voacanga > Voacanga thouarsii. The sequence continues at coordinate 1,780,884 of JANUWF010002285.1, forward strand.
CACATCATCGTGCATTTAGAGAGGAAGAAGTGTACTAACACCCCTCTAAATGACATCTACCATTCTTAGGCTTCTAGTTCAATGATCCATGACTTCCTGGAGTATTTTCGCTTTCCAAGGAAGCTACCCTAAAACAAACATCCAAGTCGTGTTTTCCAGGGCCCTGGACATTTTAGATCATTCAGACAACCACAAGGGGTGATATTATGTAGAAACTATCTTATACAAGTCTATCTTAACTAACTAGTTACATATATACCCAATATACAAGTATATTGGTTCTACAATAGAACATCAACTATAGCATATTAAAGTATATGCTTCTAGCTTCGTCAGACCACCAACTCATACTCAAGTTGTAGAGTACTAGTCCGCGCTGTAGCTGTAGTAGTCTAGGTTTCTACCAAATAGTACTTTAAGAAACCACTACTACAAGTCATGTTCTCCGTATTCGAAATATGCTTATGTCATGAAGTGAGTGGACTACTCACTGGCTAAAGGTAAGCCATTCCCCTTTTAAAATTCATAACATAATAACCTAAACATGATGAGATTCTCATTCTCATCAATTGGTTAAGAACAATTTTTTTTTTTTTTTGTTCAAATAACTCGTGATCCATACCTTACTGTGAAAGACCACCATTCACATGGATCACTTATTTAAACACAATAGGTCTTTTCCAAACAAAATTGTGCACAAATAAAAAGTAAATTCACAAACGATTTTTGAAAATAAATTCTTTTATTAAAACATTCAATATTTATATTAGAAACCTAGTCTAAGAGGGCATACTTCTCAACAATCTCCCACTTGCACTCTAAGACTATGTAAGTCCGTAGGTGCCCACCCCTATGGCATCTAAGTATCTCTTGAAGACTCTATCAACCAAAAGCTTGGTGAATGGATCTGCTAGATTATTTTTTGAGGCAATCTGTTCCACCATGACTTCCCGTCTCCGGATTAAATCCCGGATCTGGTGGTAGATCCTCTCGATGTGCTTTCTCTTCTTGTAGTCCAAGGTTCCTTGGAATGCGATACTGCTCTAGTATTGTCGCAATACATCACAATCGGCCTGTCCATATATGGCACGACTCCAAGTTCTAAAAGGAACTTTCGGAGCCAGACTGTTTCATTGGATGCCTCTGAAGCTAACACATACTCAGCTTCTATGGTTGAGTCAGCAATGCAAGAATGCTTGATACTCTTCCATGAAATTGTTCCTCTAGATAAGTTGAAAACATATCCACTAGGGGATTTTCACTCATCCTTATCCGCCTAGAAGTCTGAGTTTATGTATCCCGTAGGAACTAAATCATCAGCCCTGTAAACTAGCATATAATCTCTGTTCTCTTGAGGTACTTGAGAATATACTTTACAGCCTGCCAAATGAACCTCCCCAGGGTTTGACTGACATCTACTAACCAAGCCTACAGCAAAGCAGATATCTGGCCTAGTACATAGAATGGCGTACATGAGACTTCCCACAACCGAAGCATAGAGAATCCTACTCATTCTGTCCTTTTCTTCTTAAGACTTAGGATAGTCCCTTGAAGAAAATGACAATCTATGTCTGCCAGGAATTAGAGCTCCCTTGCATGAGTCCATGCTGTACTTGACCAGCATCTTATCAATGTATGCCGTTTGGGATAATCCTAACATTCTCTGCTTCCTATTTCTAAGAAGTCTAATCCCAAGAATGTAGCTGGCTTCTCCCAAGTCCATCATACTAAATTGACTAGACAGCCAAACCTTTGTAGATGACAATAACCCCACATCATTTCCAATGAGTAGAATGTCGTCCACATACAAGATAAGAAAAACCACATTAATGCCTTCAAGTTTCCTGTACACACATGATTCATCCTCTTTTTGAATAAAACTATAAGACTTTATAGTCTTATCAAAACGAATGTTCCAAGCTCACGATGCCTGCTTAAGTCCATAAATTGACATCTTAAGCTTGCAAACTACATGTTCTTGGCCATCAGCAATAAAGCCTTCTAGTTGGGACATATATATGTCTTCGCTAAGATGGCCATTTAAAAATGCCATCTTAACATTCATTTGCGATATCTCGTAGTCATAATGACATGCAATGGCAAGGAGGATACAGATGGATTTAAACATGGCTATCGGGAAAAAGGTTTCCTCATAATCGATACCCTCTTTCTGAGTATACCATTTTTCCACAAGCCTAGCTTTGAAGGTTTTCACATTCCCATCTGCTCCCCTCTTTTTCTTGTACACCCACTTACACCCAATGGGTTTTATCCCTTCAAGTGAAACTACAAGATCCCAAACTTAATTGAAGTATATAGACTCAATCTCGATTTTCATTACTTCATGCCATAGATTCGCATCGGCATCAGCAATAGCCTCCTCATATCTAGTAGGGTCTTGTTCCTGATGGTCGGAGATTAACTCAAAAGCTTCTCCAGTCCATCCCTTCGGAACCTTACACACCTTCCCACTATGATGAGGCTCCATTTGTACAGGCTCTTAAGGTTGTACCTCTTCTTGTTCCACAATCGGGTTAGAAGAATTTGATTCCTAAGATAACTTCTCCTCAAGTTCCAACTTAGTTGAACCTTTAGTGGAAGTACTTTGATCATCTTCTAACTATCTAGCATTGGTACTAACTAGTACCTTCTGCTTCTTAGGATAATAAAAGTAACCACCATTTGTCCCTTTTGGATACCTAACAAAATGGCACAATTCTGATCTTGGTTCCAACTTATCTCCCTTGACCAGTACGTAAGCTGGACAACCCAAATCCTAAGATGATTCAGACTCGGCTTATGACCAATCCACATCTCATAGGGAGTCCTAGGTACTGATTTGAAAGGCACCAAGCTCAAAATGTATGCCGCTATTTCTAGGGCATAACCCCAAAAAAACACTGAAAGAGTAGAAAGAGACATCATGCTCCGGACCATTTCCATCAATGTCCTGTTCCTTCTCTTAGCCACTCTGTTCTGCTGGGATGTCCCTGGCACAAAGAGCTAGGATACTATCCCATGATATACCATGTAGTCCTTGAATTCACCAAGGAGGTACTCTCCACCACGATCCGATCGTAAGGTTTTGATTAATTTACTTGTCCGACGCTCCACTTCAGCCTTATACTCCTTGAATTTATCAAAAGAGTCAGACTTGCACCTCATCAGGTAAATATAACCAAACCTTGTACAATCATCCGTGAAAGTGATGAAGTACTCAAAACCCCCTTTAGCTGGTGCAGACAATGGACCACACACATCAGTGTGAACAAGACTTAATGTTTCCTTGGCTCTATCCGCCTTTGGTGTAAATGACCTTTTGGTCATCTTTCCCACATGCAGGATTCATATTGAGGCCAATTTTCTATTCTCAATGAGCCCAAAGGCCCATCATGGATTAGCCTCTGAATCCTAGTTGAGTTGATATGACCTAACCTTAGATGCCAAAGGTATGAGTCATTGACATTGGTCTTTCTCTTCTTAGTTAAATGTTTAGATTGAGTATTATTTAGTTGATTGTTAATAGAGTTTAAGAAGAATAGATTTCCATACATGTGCCATGTACATAAAATTTCTCCATCTCTACTGATAGAAATACAGGAATAGAAAGATATAGAATATCCTTGATATATTAGTTTTGCAATTGAAATCAAATTCTGACGAAAATCAGGTGTATATAAAATATCTTTTAAAACCACTACTCTATTACAATAAAAAATAAGATCCAGCTCTCTCTTTGAAAGGGCCCAGACTTGTGCTCTATTTCCCACGCATAGCCCATGTTCATCCTTCTTGAGTCATCTAATCTTTCTAAGCCTGCAAGGAGTTACAGATATGTTCAGTGGCTCCTAGATCAACAATCCAAGTGGAAGTTGATCTAACCATTGATATAGATTCTAGATAGAAAACATTACCTGCGAGATTTTTCTTGGTCTGAAGATCTTGACACTCCTTTTAGTGTCCCTTCTTCCCATATTTGAAGCACTTACCCTTTGGTTTGTCTTTGGGCTGGGTCTTGGGCTAGGCCGCTGCATTTTCCTTCTTTCTTTTAAACTTTCTAGGCTTAGGCCTAGTTCTTGAGGAAGAAGCCTTAGCAATCTTGGCCTATGATTGAGGCTTCATGACATTCTCTGCCATTTGGAGTTCTTTCATTAACTTAGTTAAACTCATGTTTAACTTGTTCATGTTATAATTCAACTTGAATTGAGTAAAGGAGCCCAGTAGAGACTCGAGAACCATATCCACTTGGCTCTTGGGTCAATAACAGCCCCTAAGATTTTTGCTTCCTCGAAAGAAGCAATCATCTTGAGTATGTGCTCACTGACTGATGCTCCCTCAGCCATCTTAGTGTTGATTATAGTTCGAAGAGCTTCCTGCCTTGCAGGCCGACTCTTATCTACGAACATAGTGGCCAATGACTGACTAATATCATACGTAGAAGTCATGTGCTCGTGTTTTGACTAGAGCACAGTAGACATGGAGACTAGCATATAGCAGCATACCATTTTATTAGCCTTCATCCATGCCTTCTCAGCCGCTCGCTCTTCGGTGGTATAACCTTCCCTGATCACAGGGAAGGTCTCGTAAAGGACATACTTATACTACTCAGCTGTGAGTATTATGTCTAGTTTCCTTTTCCAGTTCACATAGTTTGGACTCATTAACTTATTCTCTCAGAGAATAACGGCTAAAAGATTAAAAGAACCTCCCACCATTTCTAAAAAATAAAAAATAAAAGAAAGGATTTAGTTTGTGAAAACAAAATAAATTTGTGCACTGAAATTAATTTAGCTCTTAGGAAAATTGACATAGTTTCTTAGGAAGATTAACAGTTCTCTAAGCTAAGTGTATTAACCACCACAAATTAATTTTCCTTCTAGGTAATGGTCTAGAGGATAACTCCATCGAGGGGATACCTATTTCCTCTCATTTCCTTTGGACATACCTCACACTATAACCTCCAACGCGGGCTGGCCGATTATAGTACGTGTCCCGAGTTATTAATTACATCCCTCCATTAGATCTAGATCCTTGTGGTATCCACATCCTATGCGGGTTCACTCCCAGGGTGACGCGAAGGGACCCACGATCTCTAATGAGGATCATGATGGAAGCCGTGGGGCCGTTGAAACCCCTCTCCCACTTAGTCTTTTAAAATAAAGGTTTTCTGTGAAAAAAATCCTTTTGAAATTTTCATTAAGTTTTTCTTTAACTCAAAAATAAAATATCTAAATCCATTAAAATCTCTATGTCAACGTTTATATCCTTTGAGTGATTTTTCCATGGACTAATTTTATTTAAGTAAAAAACTTAATGATTTAAAAAATTTTCCAATTAAAACTTTCTAGAGACTTTGGTCTCAATTTTATTTGACAAAACAATCTTTCTTGTGCCAAAATAAAACAAAATGGCTTTCTATTTTAACTTACAAAAATATCTATATCCAATATATTTTCTACATCAAGGATTTAATCCTTTGAGAAAAATATCTAATGATTAATTTTTGTTCAAGTTAAAATAACCATTTGATTTTTTGAAGAAAAATGTTTTTCTTGTCAAAAATATTCCCAAAGACTTTGGTCTTTGAGAAAACGCGCACATAGGTACACAAAAATAAATAACATGCTAGAAAATAGTAGACGTTTTCATGCTATTCTATTTTTAAACCTAAGTGACCAAATAATAGAATTAAACACATTAATTAATTAATTAATTAATGGTCTTGTTTAAGCATAAAATCCCTTACTAATATTTTTCATACAAATATATTCAATGACTAATAATTATTGCAAAAATATTAACTTCGTCTGGTATAAGACCCAAAAATGGAAAAAGCACAAGAAAATTGCAAAAAAAAAAAAACTATTGGTCCATGTACACCTGCCGCACTAGATCGGAGCCTTTTTACACTGCGGTTCACCGCAAGCTCGGTGTACTAGCCGCACTGGATCGCTCGCCTTATGGACTATCCAAGCCCGCGACCTGCTCTAGTGCCCGCTTCAGTGCTCAACCTGCACTATTGCTACCAACTCGCGTGCGCCTAATTGACCCACTTGACCCGCGTGTTTATTCGAATTCAATTTGCAATTTGCATGCAATTGCAAATTGCATTCGTTTCATGCGGTGGCTTCCAGCTGACACACAGCCGACACGGCTCCAGGCACAAATCGCAGTGGCGGCTTGGCTCCAGCTCGGCTCTAGTGGTGGCTTAGGAACAGTGTATCATCTTCTTCATTTTTCTGCGCGAAAATTTTTTCTGCTTTTCTCCCACGTCTTCTTTGGACATTTTCCATTACAAAAAAACCCATCCAAACTAAAACACATTCGCCTATACCCTTCCAAATTGGGTTTACACAGCTGTTCTATGAAAGCATGAAAAATTTACAAAAGGCCAATACTTCCACTGTGAAGCTCACATAAGTCATATCCCATACCAAAATAGCTAAGAATCACAAGCTTAAGCACCAAACAATGATCTTCTCCATTTTTATTAACTAACATGCTCCCTAAGTTGATCAAAGAACCTGTCTCTAATACCACTTGTTGGTCTAGAAAAACAAAAGAGCATGTTGTGCGAGAGAAAACAAAAAAAATAGAGGAAAAAACATAGCTTAACAACAGCACGAAAGCATTCAAAACATACCTTTGTATGCCATAAAGCTTTTTGGTTGTGAAGAAATCGACTGGACCGCAGGGATGGCTCCTTCTCCTCCGCTTGATGAAGCTTCTGGTTGAAAACCCACTATCCACCTACTACGCCTTGTTTGCATGAACACCGAGCTTTTTGGATCTCGGAATATTCTATTGCCTCAATCCTTGTCGGTGAAACAAACAGGCGAGGAGAGTGGTCTCAATGTTCTTGGCCCTTTTTGCTATTGATTAGCAAAAACCAAGAACAAAAACAAGAGAATGAGAGTAATGAGAGAGAGAGAAAGATTAGGAGAAAAATAGGGGTTTTTTTTTCCTTATCAGAGAGGCGTAAGTTCTATGGCCAAAAAACTAGGTCTCTAATATATGATAACAATATCCCCAGGATATGATATTTCAAACATCTGGATGTTATCAACAGAGTAAGTTTGGCTTAACCCTAAACTCTTCTGAACCGTATTTGGAAAAAATCTTATGGTCCAGGATATTGACCAAAATAATATTTATTATTTTTGTTGGACCCAAAAAGTCGAAAATAATAAACATCAATTACTTATTTTTTTAGACTTGTAGAAATAACCTAATAAATAATTAATGAGCCCAAATGAACCAAAAATAATTAAAAATTATTTATTTATTTCTTGGGCTTATATAAATAACTCAACAAATAATTAAACATTAATTATTTCCCTCTAGTTTAAGCCCAAGTTAATTTTCTAATTATTCAAACTAGACCCTGATTCTGAATAATTAATTAACCAATTAAACCAGATAATAAATTTCTCTCAATTCTTTTTTATTTATTTTTATTCTAGTCTAATAATAAATTTGAATTCCTAAATAAAATAAAATCCTCTATAACTAAGACCAATTCCTGGAACAAAAAATAATTAGGACTTATGGGCTATTCCAATGACTAAAAAGACACATCGCCTTAGGTATTAAAATGACCAAAATCCCTTACTATATAAATAGATGTATTTTGCATTTTAAATATTTCATGGTATCACCATAAGGAAATATTAACCCTAAGGACAATGTTGCATTAGCAAAGTCCCGGACCTACAGGTGAAATGACTAAAATACTCTTCTACACATTGCCATGCATTTATAGAGGAAGAAGTGTACTAACATCACACTAAATGACATCTACCATCCTTAAGCTTCTAGTCCAATGATCCACGACTTCTTGGAGTGTTTTCGCTTTCCAAGGAAGCTACCCTAAAGCAAACATCCAGGTCATGTTTTCTAGGGCCCTAGACATTTTAGATTATTCAGACAATCACAAGGGGCGATATTGTATAGAAACTATCTTGTACAAGTCTATCTTAACTAACTAGTTACATATATACCCAATATACAAGTATATTGGTTCTACAATAGAACCTCAACTATAGCATATCAAAGTACATGATTCTATCTTCGTCAGACCACCAACTCATACTCAAGTCGTAGAGTACTAGTTCGCGATGTAGCTGTAGTAGTCTAGGTTTCTATCAAATAGTACTTTAAGAAACCACTACTATAGGTCTTGTTCTACGTATTCGAAATATGTTGATGTTATGAAGTGAGTGGACTACTCACTGGCTAAAGGTAAGCCATTCCCCATTTGAAATTCATAACATAATAACCTAAACGTGATGAGATTCTTATTCTCATCAATTGGTTAAGAACAAATGTTTATATGTTCAAATAACCCGTAATCCATACCTTACTGTGAAAGACCACCATTCACATGGATCACTTATTTAAACAAAGTGGGTCTTTTCCAAACAAAATTGTGCACAAATAAAAAGTAAAATCACAAACGATTTCTGAAAATAAATTCTTTTATTAAAATATTTATTATTTACATCAGAAATCTAGTCTAAGAGGGCATACATCCCAACACCTATTACACAATAAAAGTCGTGGGAATTTAATTGGGAATAAATAGAATAAAAGGAAAATTTTAAGTAAAAGTCGGGTGTTGCCCGAAGTGACCAGGTGTTGGGTGTCCTTCTTAGACCTAGCGCTGGGTTTAATTTGCCCAATTTGGCCAGCTGGCTGAGGAGACATGGCGCTAGGTCACCTTCTTTGGCCTGGCACTGGGCAAGCGCTGTCCCATCACTAGTTTCATTTTTTCTTGTCCTCTACTTTTCTCTTGCGCTCCTTTAACCTTCCACAGAAATTGTTGGGCAAATGCAGTTTTCTCTGGCCTTATCTTTGGCACTCATCTCTTTACATTCTTCATATTCTTTGGCTTATTGGTTGGCTTTGCTTGAAGTGTCCCTAGTAAGCCTCCATGTCTTGCATTCTTTCAAGGTGCCATGAAGTATGGCTTGTAGTTCCATCCCCCTTCTTTAGCTTTAACATATTGTTTGAATGGATTCGTATCAATTAGCTAACTATATATGCATATATAATGCAAATAATTAGGTCTTTAATTATGTGCATTATTATTCCACTATTTTAGTCAAGCAAAAATCCCCCACTGTTGATTCGAGAAAGCCCATTGGAAGTTCTCCTAGTGGACTGGTATCCAAATTCCTCAAGAATGACCTTGGGTTTGCCCAACAAGCCACCATTAAGTTCAATGGTAGGTATCTAATACCAATTACATCATATGTAATTACTGGATTATTGGGTGATTAACATCTTTTAATCTTAAAGTATTTAAGCAAATTCAACCTTGCCTCTAATTTTCTTTATACTTGAATTAGCCTAACCTGGAAAAAGAAACTAGTTAAACCCATCCCATTAATCATGAATGTAAAATTCCATAGCTTGAACATACCAAGTGTCAAGTAGGCTTTGGTTAGCCTAACAACTTAGTCTTGAAAAAGGACTCTTATTCTTACTATATTAATGGAAGACATTACGGTTTAATTTTTATTAATTGATGGATTTTTAATATTTGTGGCAAACACATAATATGCATAATATCATTAATGCGTAAATTTTGGGTGTATAAAAATTATTAAATTTAAATCCATTCCTTAGCCAAGTTTTAATTAAAACATTAATCCCAAATTACACATACAAGTAAGTATACTCATCACAAGCATAGTATATGGAATTAATGAGTATCGATCCTCAAAGGAACAAGAACACACTAATCAATTTTCACTCATTGTTTAACCTACAAACTAAATTGATAAAGAAATCAAAATCAAAATCAAAACAAAATATATATACAACTCATGGAAAGAAAAACATGCAATCAAATAGTTATTCTCAAACACATGACATGAATCATCCAATACTTATCACAAACAATTATTTTCTTAGCATCATGAAGGAATATAAAGTAAAATTCAATCATTTCCCAAGTCATGAACCACTTATATAAACTCCATTTTTTTTCCTAATCTATGGAATTACTGTTTCTTAATTAAATTAGTAGATTTCTCAATCTCACTAAAACAACCAAAAGTTGCGTTCGCTCGATTCCTCATAAATTATCCCTATACTTTAGGTGACAATAAATATGAAATTAATCAATGATCCTATGCTCTAGGAGAAATTAACTAATCTTTGATTATTCTAATTCTTTAATATTAACATTGTTTCCCAAGTCCATTAAGATTTAACAAATATGAAATCAATGCAATAAACTTCTAACATCGTTTTCCAAGTCAATTAGAAGAAAACACATCAATAACCAGTGATAACAACTAATCAAATACCAAAGAAAATAATTAATTAATCAAAGATTAAATAAATTCAAAATCATAAATCCAAGAATAATATCCAAATATAATTAAAGAATTAAACTTATCATTGTTCAAGAAAAAGAAAACAATGGAAAGAGATAAATACCTATAGACATGCCTTGCAATTTTTAATGAAAACTCTTCCAAAAATCAATGCTTCTTGAATAATTTCTCTAGAGAAAATATTAATGGTGCACTCTAAAATATTTTCCTAAGTGTCTACATTGAACACACACCTATTACATGCGTGAATGACCTTATTTATAGGAACAAGAACTTGTTAAAAAATCCTACACCAAGCAGGAGTAATTTCCTAATAGAATTCAAATAAAGAAGGCCACCAACTGAAAGAATTGGCAACTGTGTTTTGTTGTCATTTTGCACTAAAGACACACTCTTGTGGAAGCTAAATTGTTCTTTGTCAAAGCCACTGAAAAATAAGTCGTTTCCTTTTCCTTTTTATTTAAGCCGACTGAAGCTACGGCTTTTTCATCTTCTTGCTAAAGCCACCGCAATTTCCTATGAATTCAGCTCACCCAAGCCGAATTCTAATTTTGCTAAGCTAATGAGCTTTGTCTGAGCCGAGCTAACGGGATGTATCTTTCTTTTGCTGTCGGCTCACCTGAGCTGAGTTTGCTCCTGTATCGAGCCATGAGAACTGAGCCACCAAAATTTCCTTTTCTTTGGTCTTCTCATTGAAGGCGGCTTAGCCGAGCTGCCAACCCACCGAGCCATTCTCGTTGTAGTTGCATGCTCCCCATGATTTTTGTTTGTCATTTTTCTATTTTGCTTGTCTTATTTCATTTGTTCAGTGATGATCGAGCTATTTTTTCCCCCTTTTTTGTCTTTTGTTGAGCTGCGAGCCACAGCTTCACTTTCTTTTGTTTCCTTTTCAATTTCCAATTTCATAGTTCCTACTTTGTGTTTTTCTAATTTGCACTGTCCTTCTCCAGACTTGGCTCGGCACCAGGTCCATCTTCTTAGCTAGGTGCTGGGTCTACACTGGAAAAGTATCCAATTTTCCTCCAAATTCACCTATTTTTGCATAAAATCATGGGAAAATATTTTTATAAGTGAAATATCAAATAGGAAGGAATATGACTAGTTATTATATTAAAAGTATCACAAAATATAATCAAATAACTAGGAAAATATATAACAATTTAGGCCATATCAATCATCATATCCATACATAGCTAAATGATAATGTGGTTTGGTTATGGACTTTACTATATTAATTTCCTTCGGCCACAAACAAAATTATTTTGACCAATCCTAAGTGTTCATGCATGATATAGGAAAAAACCTTACCATCCTCCTTTTAGGCTTGATCATTTTCTCCTGAACTTGTAATAAATTCTATTTTATCTAAACTATGTAATCTAATTACATAAAATTCTAATAAAGAAACCTTAAGTTACATTCGAGAGGAGTTAGATGAGAAGAGAAATTTACACAAGAAAAAAAATAGAAAAAGGAATGACTCATTGGCCCTATTATAATTCAAAACCAAAGCAATAAAATACATGAACGACTTAATTATGTCTATAGTCCATTACCAAACCACCACGCTAATTTTGATGCTGAAAATAAAATTAAGCATAGCAAATAATTCCAAAATCATTATTTTTGAAAAATAGAATAAATTCTACAATCAATATTATAGAAAATATATTAATTGCTAAAATAATATTTTAGGAATTAAAATAATCTATAATCTAAAATAAATATTTTAGAAAATATATTAATTGCTAAAATCATATTTTAGGAATTAAAATAATATAAAAATTAATATTTAAAAAATATATTAATTTTTAAAATCATATTTTATAAATTAAAATAATATATAATCTAAAATCACTATTTTAGGAAATATATTATTTTCCAAAATCAAGATTTTTGGAAAAATCCTCCATTATTCCCAAAATAGAATCCTTGGGAAAGTCTGGGTACTAACTAAAAAGAAAAAAAAAAATTGAATCGTGGGCCATCAGCAAAGAAGCCAAAAATAAGAAAAGGAATTTTTTTTTTTTAATAAAAGAGTTGCATCCACCGGAGGCATTGCATATGCCTCCCACAAATTGCAAAACAACAATCCTAAGCCAACCACGACTTAGGAGGACCAAGCCACAACTTGGGAGGTTAGTGCCTCAAGCCGTAGCTTGGCTTCTAGTGAGCCGGTGACGGCTTGGGCTAAATAGTTTTTTTAATTTTTTTTTCTTAGCAAATTTCTGGTCGTCTTCTCTGACATTTTACAGAAGATTACTCCTCCGTTCAATGTAAAGAAAATAATATCTTCACTCTCTGTTCACTGAAAATAGAAACAACCAAAATGAAGAAGAATTTGTGGAGGCTGATTAACAAAAACACAAAGAAATATGAAATAATTTCATAATACATAATTTTTTCTACAGAATATAACGTGCCCAGAAAAACCATTTTCTACAAGAATTAACACCCTTAACTCTTGTCTCAGAAAGAATTAAAATACTATTAATTCTCGTTTTAAAAATCATCTCCTATAACTTTTTACATGAGCTAAGCTCGTTACATCCAGAACCCATGATAGGGGATAAATTCACCTCTATTTTCCTAGTTATTTGGGGTTTTTAGTGATATGTTTGATATAATAACTAGTCATACTCCTTTCTATTTAATATTTTACCTTTGGAAATGTATTTTGATGATTTTATGCAGAATATGGTGAAAAAAGCCCAAAATTGGGCTAAACAGTGTTGATATGGCATTGGGTGGATCAACTGGGCCGGCTGGGGGTCACTTTAGGAAGAATAGAGCAGAATAGAGAAGTTTTAGAAGTATTTTAGGAAGGACCTAATGCCAGGTGTTCTTCCTAACCTGGCGTCAGGTGTGTACTATTCATCAGGAAGCATTTTAGGAAGGACCAGTGCCAGGTGCGTCGAAGTGACCTAGCACTAGGTCCAATCTATAAGGTAGTGAATTTCATTTTTTAAGTAGATTTTGGCAAATTCCATAAGGATTCTTTTGGTAACTGGTTTATGATCGATTTAGGACTCTTGTACAAACTTTTTGGCAATTAGAACTCCTATAAATATAAGAGAATAACACTGTACAAACTAGTTTTCATAGTTTTCAATTCTTCAATGTAATATCTTTAGAAAACTCCTAGAGAAACACCAAGATCTAGGAGGATCAAGGAGATTCTTGGAGAAGGAAAAGAGGTTGCTCAAGAAGGTTTTAAGGAAGAAAAAGAAGGCTTACTTCTATCAGTGGTTTCTTTTTCTTTTCTTTGTAATTTATTAACAATTTGAATTTTAATTAGTGTAATTATATTTAGAAGATGCTTTTGGATTCAAAACTTTGTATTGTTTTTAATTCTTTGATAAAGTGATTGTTATTCTTGGTATTTGATTACTTGTTATCGTTGATAAATTGATACATTTTCTTCTAATTGACTTGGGAAATGACATTAGACGTTCATTGCACTGATTTCATATTTGTTAGATCTTAATGTACTTAGGAAATGAAGTTAAGAACAAAGAACTAAAGTAATTAAAGATTTGTTAATTTTGCCTAGAGCATAGGGTCATTGGCTAATTTCATGTTTATGAGGTATTAGTTTAATACATCTTTTAGTTGCTTTGGTTTGATTGGAAAATCTACTAAATTAACTAGAAGATTGTCATTCAATGAATTGGGAAAGAAGTGCAATCTATATTTTATTCCTCCATGGTGCCAAGATGATAATTAATTGTGATAAGTACTAATCAATCGTTATTATGTCTTTGAGGATTTCTATCTATTTACATGCCTTTTCACCTTATTCTTACTCCTTGATAATCCTTCTCACTTGTATTTTGTATATGACATATTTGTTTTATAATACAAGGCATTATTTAACTCTCAGTTTATTTTCTTTACTTTTGTGTACAATAACTGTTAGATAAAGTCCTTAGTACAATACTATGTTAAGAAAATTATGATAGAGATCATGATGTGAGATTCCTAATACACTATACAGTGTTAGTTCTTAAATAATCCCTAGTCATAGTATTAATGAGATGGGATATCATTAATGCGTTAAGACTAGCACGTGTTAGACTTCCTGATTGATCAAGGTAGTTCTCACATCCGTGAGTATTGTAATACTTAAAGTTAACACGTTGATGCTTATTAATAGAACAAGTACATCAGATGACCTAACTATGAGATAATTAGATGGATAACTATGTAGTGCCAGTGATAGAATTTCGCTATAGCAAACGTGTAAGTATCCTTATACTTGAGATCTCCAAATTACTTTGTTTGCTGAGCATTGTACTTTGATTCCAATTTCTGCAACCAGATCAATGACTACCTATAGGATGGATATTAGGTACATTGTGAGGTAAACGAAAGTAGTTGAGATGGTCAATAAAGGATTCACGACTCATAATAGTAGAAACGAATATCTCATGGACACTTGTTAGAATTACTACTCGTGGAATCCTCGGCCAAGGTGATTGTGTATTGAAAATAGTTCCAATTGATACACATGTAGAGAAGTGAATTCCTGGTACAAGTATTAATATATTTGGGCCAGAATTAATATATATTCTGGATGAAATTGGTGCTAATTTCGTTCTCCAAACCGAATAAGACATTGTATCATAAAGAGAATTCATTGCACTATAATTTGTTATTAAAGGGTTAATGTCAAGCCACTTGACTTCCTGGACTCTTAGGTGGTCATGATGTGTTGCTATATACCATTCATGATTTGTTGAATATGGGTTTATTAATTGATGAATTAATAAACCAAACCTAATTAGAATTAATAGATTAATTCTAAATTATTAAGGATTATTAATCTCAAAGATGTTTGAATTAATTCATATTCGCTACCAATAGATTGTGAAACCTAATAGGTTACATATAATAGAGGATTATATACTTGAGATGTTATATGATAACATTATGGTGTTAATGTTGAGAAATAAAAGTTATTGTGGTTGAATTATATTTAGTTCTAAATTCTGGGCCAAATTATGATTGCTAAAACTTATAGTTTCCAATCGCAAATTGTGAATTCTAATTTGATTAGAATTCACATGAACATGATTTTTTTTGGGAAAATTTCCATAGATCACATGTGGTGATTTGATCACTTACAGATGGTAGAGAGAGTTGTTCTCTCGGGGTTTTAGAACACACAGAGCTTCTTCCTTTTCTCTAGTCTTTTTCTTCCACACAAAGAATACGAAACCCTAGCCACCATTCTCTCTTTGCTAGCACAGAGACTGTGTTCTGGCATTCTTGAGAGCATACCCTGTGTGGATTACTGTTAGATTCAATCTTACTTTGAGATTGAAGAGGTGAGATAAACTAGTCGTTGTTTGATCGAGGGGTTGCTGGATCGCACCTCAGTCATTCAACGTGATGAGAAAGTTTTGAACAATAGGGATAAAACCTGTGTCTTTCTATTTGCCTGTTTAAATCATATGCATGTGATCTTGGGCTGGGATTTCTATTTTTCCACTACTATAAGTGTTATAGTATTTTTGAAATCTAAATAGTGGTATCAAAGACTGCTTGCTTATGATTTTAACAAGTTCATTTATGGTATGAAAGTGTTTCCAGCATGATTTTGGGCATTGTTTGTCGTGCGTGAGTTTTGAAAAGTGTTTGCAAAATATACTATTTTTCTGTTCAAATTAGTTCTTGAAATTGTTTCAAGGATCGTGGGTCTCTGTTGTGTTGTAAACTTGTTTGATTTTCATGAAAATTAGTTTTCTGAAAAATTATAGTTTCGTTTTCAATAAAATAAATGTTTCTGTGTTTTTTTCTTGTGCAATGTAAGTTTTTCTGGTTTAATATCCTGCATAACCGAATGTCTATTTTGATTAGAGATGGAAATTGTTTCGTGAGATTTTGAATTTCAAGTTTGTGAACACTACTATATAAACATAAACAAAATGTCTATTCTTTGAAAACACTGCAAAAATCGAAAGAAAACGATCCAAAAACTCTTTCTGGAAGACGAAGATGAAAGGAAAAAAAAAAAAAAGGTTTTTTTGGCCCATACCGCGGCTTGCTCGGGACTTACTTTCTGAAGCTAGGCTTCTGTGGGTCTTCCTAAGTAATCATGGGGAGGATGTTATACATCCTTCCTAGGATGAGATTTTGTCTTTTTGTGAGTATCATATAATTTTTTTTTTTCCTTTCAATTGACTTTCGGTTTTGCCCCATGGGTTTTTTCCCCCCTTTTCCACTTGCACCCAAAGTTTTCGAAAAGTTATGTTTTGGGATTAACAAAGATTAATTTCTAAAATTAGTTTTGGAAATTAATTATCTAAAATAGTGATTTTAGATATGGAAAAAAATAAGTTTTTTTTATTAATTATCGTTTTGAGAATTAAATCTAATTATAATTAGTTTTTAATTAAGACCCATGATTTGGCATAAAATTATATTTTGAAATTAATATATTTATTAAAATATTAATTTTGGATTATATATTATTATTTAATTCCTAAAATATGATTTGAGAAATTAATAAATTTTATAAAATATTAATTTTAGATTTTATCCTAATTAAATTTCTAGAATTAGATTTTAGAAATTAAATCTAAATTTGTTTTATTTTTCCAAAATAGAGATTTAGGAATAAAAATTATATGTTTAATTTTGTTTAAGCGTAATTAATGGCATGGTGGATGGTTATGCACTAAAACCAAATTATATCTGTTCATGCATTTTTACAGTTTTGGTTTTTTATTAAATAGGACCTGCGAGACCTATCTTCTCTAAAATTTTTGTATAATTCTCTTCTCATCTAACTCCCATCAAATGTAACTGTTCTCTATTTAGGAAATTTATGTAATTAGATTACATAAGTTAGATATGGATAGAATTATTTTAGTTTTGGAGATGGTGACCAAAACAAGGCGAGAGGGTAAGGCCTTCTACTTAAAACATGCATGAACAAATAGGGTTAACCATGTTAATTGCCTTTTTTGCTCGAGAAAATTAATTTAGGGAAAGTCCATAATCGTACCATGTAATTGCTTTATTACATTGATTATCAATTTATGTGATATATTGATATATTGATATATTTATGCATGTCATTTAATGAAATCACTAAAAGGAATAAATCCCTCAATTAATATTAAACTTAATTTCTTCTGTTAATATAGTAAGAACGAGAGTCATTTTTTCAGACCAGGTTGTTTGGCTAACCTAAGCCTAGTCGACATCGGGCATGCTCAAGCTATGGAATTAAATTCTTATGCAATTAAATTCCTGATTAATAGGTCGAGTTTAACTAAATTCTTTATCCCAGGTGGGCTAACTCAAGCATAAAAAAATTTAGAGAAAATATTGGGGTAGCCTAAAAGGCTTTAAGATTAAAAGATGTTAATCACCTAATAATTCAGTAATTACATACGATATAATTGGTATTGGATACCTACCATTAAACTCAAGGGTGACTTATTGGGCAAACTCAAGGTTATTCTTAAGGAATTTGGATACCGTTCCACTAGGAAAGTTTCCAATGGGCTTTCTCGAATCAATAGTGGGGGCTATTGGTTTGAGTAAAATAGTAGAACAACAATGTGATTAATTAAAAACCTAATTATTTGCATTATATGTGCATATACAGGTAGCTAATGTTCTCTATCTTTACATCTAGGTCACGTGCATCATGTCAACCAATCTTAACTTACATAGCATCTTGGAGACCAACAAACTAATTGAGTTGAACTATCTCGACTAGAATAGAAATGTGAGAATCGTTCTCAAGTCAGAAAAGTTGCTCTATATGCTAGATGCTCCTATTCCGCCACCACCAGCTCAAGATGCTCATGCAGATGAGCACGCTATTCATAAAAAGCATAAGGAGGACAGTGACACGGCATCTTGTATCATGTTGGTATCAACGACTCTTGAGTTACAAAAGTAGCACGAGCATATAGATGTTGAATCTGTGATTCTCAATATTCGAGAGCTGTTTGATGCCCAATCCAGAACAAAGAGATATAAGATTTTGAAGCAATTGTTCTGTTGTAAAATAACTGAGGTTACTTCTGTGGCTACTTATAGGTTGATTGATGCTGGGCTTGATTGAGAAGCTTAGATCTTTTGGGTTCTTAATGGACTATGAATTAAGTGTTGAGTTAATTCTATAATCGTTACCTAATAAGTTTTCTCAATTTGTGATTTACTACCAGATGAACAAGATTGAGTCCACCATTCCTGAGCTGATCAATCTTTTTAAGACTATGAAGTCCTCTATGAAGAAGGATTCCAATGCGGTCTTGATGGTAGAATCTTCTTCTTCCAAGAAGAAAGTTTAATGGAAGAAGAAGAAGGCTCCTACTAAGCCCAAAGGTGGTGTAAAGAAGAAGGATGCAACCACTAAAGGCCCATGCCATTACTGTGACAAAATAGGCCACTAGAGGGGCAACTACAAAGCCTACTTGGAGACCGTCTACGAAAAGAAGCAAAAGGAGAAGCTTGCGGGTACTTCCACTTCCACTCCTAATATGTTTATGATTGAGATAAATACTACCTTTAGAAATGAAATATGGGTATTAGATACCGGATGTGGATCTCATTTGTGCAATAACTTGCAGGGACTAAAGGGTAGTAGAAGGTTAGAGATATGTGACGTGGACCTGTGTATTGCAAATGCAACAAAGGTTGCTGCACTTGCTATGGGGACATACGAGCTGAACCTACCTTTAGGATTACTTTTAGAACTGAAAAACTATTATTTTGTACCAGTTTTAATGAAAAATATTTTTTCAGTT